>VWZP01001339.1:2336553-2447164 GCA_013396995.1 Dicaeum eximium | reverse complement strand
AAAAAAAAACCAACAAAAAACCAAAAAAAACCCCAGAAGAAAAAGAAAAAGAAAGGATCAAAGTGTTAATTGTAAAACATCTTGTGGTGCCAGGTGGAAATGAAAGCAGGGTGATCAGTGAGATAATCGATGGGGATGTAACTGAAGTGAATTTTCCAGCAGCTCATTAGAATAATGAGGAACCCACAAAGGACATGGGAGATCCAAACAAGCTTTGTTGCCCTGTCATTATTTTTAGGAGCAATGTGATACCACTGGAGACTGGGTTAATAACAGATAATTGCTGGCTTTANCTGAATGGTTTTATGGGATATGGACTTAGTAATGTTGTGGCAAAGTGTCATTTCCTCTTTTATTGGAATGACTCAAGTGTGTGCGCTGTGGTGGAGGTCAGGAGCACGTTTATGAAGTTTGCACTGTGGTTAATTAGTAGGAGTGGGCAAGTTTCCTTCTCTCTGTCTCTTTGCTCCTGTTGGGGGATGGAACAAACTTCCCATAAATTTGCCTGGACCATGCTGATGTCAGACAAGTTTCATCCTGAAATGATGCCCAGTAAATCAGCCTGTGCCTTCTCCCAGGACTCCCTATCCCTGTGCACTGCCGTGCTCAGGCTCCACAGGAATTCCAAACCTGCCCAGGTGAAGCTGATTGAAACCCTTGGATTTTGGACTGCAGAGAGGTCTGAGCAATCAGCTGCTCTTCCTTCTTTACCCAGGCCACTTGGGTGACATTTGGCAACCACTTTTCTGCCTGTGCCCAATTTTCTCTCCTGCTCTGGATTTGCCTTTGTTAGGCTGCACCAATGCTGCTGGTCCCAGGACTGCCACAGGTGTAAGGAATTTCTTTCCATGACTTGTGTCCTGGCTGTTCAGCTGTTGGGCAAACACAGATCCAGGACAGGACAAGTGGAAAGGAGAAGTGCTTTTGTGGTTGGTGGTACTGCAATAAAGCAGACTTGCTGTTTCTGGCGAGTTTAGGTCGCTATTTCCATAAAACAGTCATATTATTGTATTAGTTGATATAATTCATTTTTATTTTATGTTTTTATTATCTTAAGGCCAACTCTTGGCTTTGTTTTATAGCCTTGATTTAGCTGTCTGACTTCCTGGGATGGCAGGGAGATTCTCAGCTGTCATTGAAGAGCTCTCAGTTGCTCATGGATTTGTACTTGCTGACTTAATGTGAGATTCAGGGGCTGTATTTGCAAGGGCCTGCAGCCCTGGTCAAGCAGCCAGCTCATCCCCAAGCTCATCATGTTCTTTATGAACTTCCACAGCAGTGCTGAAGGACTCCATGAGGAAAGTATGGCCATTGATGCCTCTTGGGTGCTAACAGGGACCCAGAGAGGGAAATACTCAACAGCACAGCCAATTGAAGTGTTCACCTGCTTGGAGAAGAATTCAAAATGCTTAAATTTGGTGGAGATGGACAGAAGAAAATAGCAGAATGATCAAGGAGAAATGGGGCTCTCCACAAATTAAAAGAAGAAAGGTCATTGAATTAGAAAGGTTTTTCACTTTTGACCCAGGGATTTTTCAATAGACTTGTGTGCAGAAAAACTGAGGCAGGGAGTTTTATGCTTATTTTAAATTATATGACTTGGCCTGAACCTGTATAAATTAAGGCTGAAAACGAAAAATAATTTTTGTTGTATTTCAATGCTCCACCTCTTTAAGAAATAATCAGAGTACAGATTAAAAAAAAGCCTCTGGAAGTTCAATTGTTCAGGTCTGATCTGGGTTACACTAGTAGAAAATCCAGAATGCAGCCATAAAATGTGTTAATACCCATCAAAAGAATGTTAGTGAGGAGATTTGCTCTTTCTAATAAAGTATATCAAGCAGAAAATTTTACAGTGAAGGGGAGGTAAGCACCCAGTTTAACTTTATAGCTATCTATGTGGGTAAAATATTTATAGCCATAACACGGGGTTGCAAACTGTGGGGCTTGAGGTTGGGAGTCAATCTCTTATTTCAGGCTGCTCCATAGTCTGATGGTGTTGGACAAAACAGCTGCTAAAGCTCCATTCAGGCCATGTGGCCACAGATGAGGTCAGGAAGATTTCACAGGGTGTTTGTGATGGGATGTCCAGCCCCATGTTTGGCTTCCTCATGTTGTTGAGAGCAATGCTGCAGGCAATGAATCTGAAGAAGAATGTATCAGAAGAACTGAAGTGTTTGAGACTGCAGATTTGGGAAGGAGCAGAGCAGGGTCATCTGAAGGAATGCAGATGGAGAAAGTGACATGGAGAAGGCTAGGAAATGTTTGGACCAGTAGAAAGTCAACAAAGCTGATGCTGGCTTGGCTGTCAGGACCCCTTTGAGATAAACTCTCAGTGGAGCAGAGACACTGTTTGCCTGCTGCAACCCTACAGTTTTCCTCATCCTTTTATGCCACATTTGATTTATAGAGGCACTTAGTGGCCAGATGTGAGGGTATAAGCATCAGTCAGGGGGATGCTAATATATTCTCTTCTCTGTTTCTAATGAATGTCCAAGTGCTTTGTCTCACTTTCAGAGCTGAATGTTGTGAATGTGGGTTAAATTAATCAGTAACTGGTCAGCAGAGGTGTTTGGAGGAAGCAAAAAAGCAACTCGTGTTCAAATCACGTTAGGAGTGGGGTGGAGCCATCAAAAGGAAGGAAATGAAAATTGAAAGCAATCTTAACTTGTGCTATTAGAGATGGGGGACCTGGAAACCCAACGTGTCTGGAAGGTGACCTGAAGGTGATGGTGAACAGCAGATGAAATCCACGTTCTTAATACAATGCCAAAGGCAGGGAACAAAATAGCTGTTTTAAGACCTCCCACCACTAAGCTTCTGTACACATGACTGCAATGAGCACTGACATCTTAGACAATGAACCAGTGAGTCAGGTTTTAGAGAACAGGTAATGTTTAAAGAGCTCAGAGGACTGAACCATGGGGAAAGCAGAGAGGCAGTGCTCATGAAGAAAATGAATGTCAAAGGAACACTTACTGCTGTTGAAAAACACTGGATAAATTACAATCAAAGGGAGAAAAGGAATCATTAAAGGTGAACTTGATACAGTTTTAAGGAATGAAATTCCTATGGATGGAGATATATAAAAAGACAAAGAGAAATCTTTTGTAGCAGGCAGCAGCATGGACAGTAGATGAATTTCAACTAGTGGCACTCTGAGGCTCAGTCTTTGATCTAAGGTCTAGTTTAATCTGTGGTCATTCTGAACAAAGGACCTGAAGTGAAATGCCAGACTTTAGGGAAAATCCAGATCACTTCCAGATTGTAACTTCCCAGAGTGCTACAACTCCAGGATCATCTCTGTTTTTAAAACTGAGAAATGTTGGCATAGAGTGATTATGGGGATGCTGTGATGGCAGATGGGCACCAGAGTGGAAGTTCTAACATGGGAAGGCAGCACGGGGTATGGACTACGTGCAGTATTCTGCCTACTCAGCTTATGGTAGGTGGTCCAGGTTTCTTCACTCTCTCGGGCACAGTTGAGTCTCCCAAAAAACAAAATTGAAAAATTGTTTGTGCCTTTAATAATTGAGCCACCCTTGGTGGCACACGAGGGAGAGCATGCATTTCAAATTACTGGAAAAAAAAAGAAGTGATTCACAATCTTATCCCAGTTTGTAAACCCACCAAAGTGTCTGGGAGCCTTGAACAGCCTCCAGCATCCCAATGTTTGCCTATCCCAACTTTGTCTCATTATTTTCCTTCCCTTGCACCTCTGTGCGTCTGGAGCCCAGCTGAGAATGAAATGAGCAGCGCCGAAGGACTGTGAGAAAGACAATTTGTGTGGTAAACCCAGCACAGCCAGAAGCAGGAAGTACCAGATTTATCATGGGAAATCCTCTTCTTGTTAGATGTTTCCAGCCTCCTTCTCCAGGCTTAAGCTATCTCAGTGCTGTGTGTAGGCCCTGGTTCAACAGGGATGCTCTGCATTTGCCAGACTTGAAATGCATGAAGTTAATTAACACCCTGTTAAATCAGGGCTCTGTCACTGTGTCAGACAATCCCCATTGACTCAGAGCTGCTTGAAAATTTCCTGTCTCCTGGGATAGCATAATAAAGCTACAGAGGGAGTTTAAGTTACTCAAGATGGGGTTGGATTCCCCATGCTCTGCTTTGGGAATGTCCTTTCTGCCCCACTCCAGCTCTGGCCCTATGTAATACATGTGGCTTTGGGGCTCCAGGCCACCTCCTGAGGAGCAGGTCCTCTGTCTGTCATCACTGTGCAGCCCTGCAGTCAGTCACAATCTCCCTGAGGCTGGTCCTCACTTTTTCCATCACATCTAGACTTAGGAACCCATTTTCCTGCTTCCTAATGCTACTGAGTAGTGCTGAATCAGTGATGCCTTCAGGCCAGACTGTGGACAATACCTGTGTATATCCATTTTCTCTGCTGCTGTGGACAAAGAGAAGCCCAGCCTTCCCTCCCTGTCTTCTGCTCTGGCTGCCCTCAAAGGTGGGTTGTGACACCTTGGCCCTGGAGATGGACTCAGAGCTCTTAGGAGCCTTCTGTACGTGCAGCCGCTGGCAATAAGGAGCTGCACAGCTTCCCCATGCACCACGTGGAGAAGGATGTTTGTCTGTTTTCCCTTTATTCTGCTTCCTGCTGGGTCTCTTTGATGATTATTAAGTAGGAAGAGATGGTTAGATCACTCCCTATATGCTTTCTCTATTATTCATGATTTATTTGTCTCTCCCATCATAGTCCATCCATCTGCCTTTGTGTTTTAGGGTACCTGCTTTTCTCTGGATGAGCCTCTGTCACTGCTGCACTGGTCTGAGTTGTATGCAAATTAGCATTAATCAAAAGGAATAAGCCAACCAACAGCTAGGACATAGCAGGGTGTCATGAATGATTTATAATTATTTCCTCCTAAAACCACTTGACATTTGCCATTACTTGAAGTCTGTTTGCTGTGCTTGAATCAGGCAGAAACAGATCTCCCATTGAAAATAATGAGGGTCATTCCAGCAAGCAAAACTGTATGTACTGTCTATGGCTACAGTATAATTTTACTGATTTAAAGTGTTTTAAGTAAAGGCATGATTTCAAGCCTGGAGATAAAGGTGGCTCATTGGTGTAATTGCACAGTAATCTTGTTCAGTGCCCCAAATAACACTGTGATGTGTCCTAATTTAGGGACAGTGTGTACATGAAGTGATTAGAGGTCTGGGATGATGGGGCTGCAGTATGGAGGGCATGAATGAGTGGGAGGAGATGGCAGAGTCCTAGGCAGAGGCACTTCACGGGGGCAGCCAGCTCCGCTTCGCACTTGGCCGATGCTCTGCTTGTGGCCGCCGCTCATCACAGGGGAGCAGAGGTCAAAAGCAAGGACTGTGAGCCATACAGCTTGGATGTGAGTCTCTCAGGGGGGTTCACAAAAATTTTGGGGGTGTCTAGAACTGGGTTTTTGAGTCAGGCTTGTTTCCAAGCTCTTCTGTTAATGACATAGCAGTCTGTTTTCACTGTGCATGGTGTGCATCTTCTTTGCCAGAGCTGCTTCCTGGCAAAATGAAACCAAAGAGAGGCTGAAGTTTGTTGCAGGCATTATGCTAATAACTTGTTTTCTTCAGTTTTGATGATTCTTTATTCAAATTAAGAACTTTAGCAGCATTGCTTCTTAAAGCATCCACCCGAATGCTGGTCTGGAGCCTCTTGGAATGGATATATTCTATCTTATGGAGTCAAGCAATGCCTCACACTGCCTGCAGGATTCTCATGGCTGTGAGACCCCAAATCTGGGAGAGGGCAATAGAGAAGAAGTCCTGAAGGTCAGTGTTACAGTCTTTTTAGGCCAAGAAATTTCAAACCACGTGAGCTGAGTGTAAGGGGACCCAGCACAGCAGGTTGAGGATGCTGAGCAGGAGCAAGCTGGCCTGTGACCCTGAGTTTCCATACTGCTGTATTTTGCTTTGATACCACAGTGACTATTAAAAAAAAAAAAGTGAGAAGTGATAGATTACAGCAGAACTCATGCAAATCTCTCGTGTTATTTTAGCAAGTTAATATGTGCCTAGCACATCCCAGTGGGATGCCAGTGGCTTCCATGGAATTTTACTGGAAATGAACTGGGTACGTCTGGTCAGAGAGAGAAGCCTCGGGCTGCTGGCAAACTTTTGCTCCCTCTCTGATTATTTTATTTAGTTACATTTATGTATGTATGTATATACAGTAATTGAAGGCTAAGACTATTGTATTGACCATAATTTCCAAAAGGTTTTGAAAGAAAACAGGAGCTTTGTTGCCTTGCAGCTGAGCTAGGGAAGCTGAGCTGAGGTGAATCTTCTCTAACATGACTGTAAGGCTGGCTCAAGAGAATACTCAGGGACTGATTATTATAATTTCATTGTCAGGCTTTCACACTCCAGGCTGGGAGATCTTGAGGGCTCTATTCTGGACTTGCTGCTCTATAATTCTTTCCTTACCACCTGGCATGGTAGAAGGACAACACACCTATTAAATTTTGGAGTTGTCCCTGAAGAGCTGCTGTGGCCGGCTTAAAGGCATAAGTGAGTTTGGCAAAGCACAACCTGAAAGGAGAATTTTTTTGTGAAGACAAGGGCAAGGTATGATAGGAGAAATCAGCTGCATGAAGAGACCTTAGACAACAACCCTGGAGGGTGGGAGGAGATGGATTGTTCAGTTTAGAGAAAAAAAGAAGAACGGTGAGATATGATACAAACACTCCAATATTAGTGTTCAGACAGAGGATCATGGATTCAAATACAATCAGGGAAACCAGTGGAGCTCTCCATCAGGTTCTCATTGCTCATGTTACCTGTTCAGCAAGAAGCCTCTTAGTTTCCGGGGTAAGAGGTTTTAAGGTGTCTGTATAGGTCTGTTTGCTTCCTGCCACACCATGGGTGAAAAAGTAAGGATCCTCTCTCTGTGAAGGGACTGGGCTGCAGGATACCTCCAGGACTTTTTTTTTCCCCACTTGGTTCTTTCTAGACAGAGAGCTGGCTGAACAAGGAGGACCTGTGCACAGCTGCTGTCTCAGCACTAAGCATGGACAGAACATGGTTCCATTTGCCTGGAAGTGACTGTGGAGACACCACACTGCCCTCTGAGATGGCAGTTGCTTGCACACACCACCCATGTGAAAGAAGGATGATGTGCCTTAATGGAATTTGCCCTGTCCATGGATTCAAACCCCAACTTTTTTGGTTGATCTGGGCCACAGGCCCATAATCCCCTCCTAATGAGAACATCCCTGCTATGAATGACTAGAACCACTGCAGCCTTCTCCCTCTCATTTTCTGTGACAGTGATGAGACAGTAAAAGCAGTCCCCTCTTAGGGTTTTGACTTTATAATATTTTGGCTTTGGAAGATTTTTAGAATCTGACTAGGCAGAAATAGAAAGAAAAGCCTCTAGAGTGGCATGCAGGGCATATGAAAATGTCCATCAGTTCCTCTCTACTTGGGTGTGTGCTTCAAGGATGAAGATGGCTGTGGTAAAAGCATAATCGATTATGAGACCTTAATTGCTTTTGAAATGACCACAATCTTTTTATTACCACAGCGAAACGTGCTTTGGACTCCACTGTGGCCAGTGTTTAGATTGAGGCAAACCACAGGATGAAAAGAGCATGACCCTGCTACTCAGTTCCCCACGCTCCTGTCTAAAAACAGATAGACAAAAAAAGAAAAAAGAAATTTTCCACATATTCTAGTCCTTGGAGCTCATCAAGCTGCATCTAGCTGGAGGCTGCAGTATTTGAGGCCCTGTGTTACTAATTTTGTGGAGCAGAGGATTTGCATTTTCTCACTTGGCCACGCAGTCTGGAGGCAGTTTGCTGGTCATTTTAAGTCCTCAGAGAATATTCTTGCCCATTTCTCCAAGAGGAGGGAGCTCATTAGCCTATTTTAGAGGCAGCACCAAAGCAAAGCCTTCACACAAAACAGTCAATGTTGAAGACCCCCCTCTGGAGATGGACATTGCCCACCTGGGTGTGGAGAATCTCCAGGGACAGACCTTTCTGGTCAACCTATTTCAGTGCTTGACCACCCTCACCAAAAGACCGAAAAAGTCTTTGGTTTCTCTCTGGGTTAAGTTGAAGAGTGTGAAATGTGGGCTCAGGTTTGGGCTCATGTAGCTCTGTGCTGTCTGCATTGCATACCTTGGCTTCTCTTTGTGGAGGCCAAATTGGAAGTGACAGTCTCACACTTGTGTGGCTGATGTTAATGCCTGAAATCTGGCTTCCTGGGACACAGGTTTTGACTTACCTCTGGCATTTCAGGCATCTCATATTCCTTATTCTCCAACATTTTTAGCCTCCACTGGGCCAGTTTCACAGACAGTTCTTTTACAGTAGGGAGGATTTTTTCCTGTTTCTTCTCACCTGAAGTGTGGTCCAGTTGTTTTATAAGGTTACAACAAATCTGCATGTGGTGGAGGGCGTTTGTGGACCCTACCCAATCCTTTCATATTGCCTAGAAAGAATTTTCTCCTTTACTCATTCCTTTTTCCTCTGTGATGCTCTTGGGAATTCAGTGGAACTTGTGACAAGGGAATGGTGAGCGGAGCCTATGGAGGGTTGCACTTGTGAAATATCTCCATTTTAATCCACATGTTTGTTCCAGCTAGACTATTTTCACAGCTGCTTACGGAGGAAAAAAGGGACACTAACAAATCTTGTGAGAGACCTCTTCAGTGCTTCAGTTTCTCATTTCTAAACATCCTTGTAAAAGAAATCACATCCACTTACTTACACAAATGCCCCAAATAGACTTTTCTGTAAACTGAGGGGGAAAAAAAATATTCAGTGTCTAGTTGGAATCTAATTCAACAAAGGGCTGAACCCTCCCAGCACTGGAGCTGTTCCACATTTGCATCCGTTGAGGATGTGACCCCCAGCCCTCAGCCCGAACTGAACTTTCTCAGTAGTTTTATGCAGCAGTGGGACACACAAGCTAAAAAATAAATGAAGATTTCAGTGGGAAGCATTTACAAATCTATATTGTTTCCTTAGTTTCACTGCAACTCTAATTTTAATCCTAATGATAAAAGCTGTAGTATTATTAAGATATAGTTCTGGGGTTTTTTTTCCCCTTTCTGGTCTTGGGTGGTCTAGAATGTGCAGTAATTCATGTTCTCAGCTGGGTTTCCACCACATTTCTGATTGACCTGATTACTTTCCCAATGACAGAATCCAAAACTGAAACCACATCAGAACTCACTGGAGTTGGTTCTGTTTTTGATGTTCCTGGAGCTTCTCTGGTGGCTCAGCAGGATATATGTCTTCATGAGGGTTTTTTAACCCCTTCTTTTTTTTCTTCTTTTTTTTTTTTTTTTTTACTTTTTTTTTCTTCTCATGGTGGGCTTACATTTGGGACATGAATTATTTAGGGAAGTCCTGAAAGGAGGGCAACAAGGAAGGAGAGAATTCAATAGAGATATTATATTTTAGGACTTAATTTTGGACACTAACACGTATGGCTTGAGGGAGCTGTGCAGAGGAAAGAGCTTTTTCTGCAGAAAAAAGGAGCTCTTATGGCATTTTATGTTGTTGCACTAACCCCTTATTTCCTTCCTCCCCCCAAACTCTTGAAAGATGGACACGTATTACAGAAGTCTAGAACTTAATTTTTTATCGCCTTTGCTGTGAAAGGAAAGACTGGGAGAAGTTGAGCTGAATTTATTGTAGTGAAGAGTGCTTGTGATGGCATTGGGAAGGCTCCTCTGAGAGCTATGGTGCCTCACTGGGAGTCCTGAATCTGCATGTAATTGCCTGGGGAGCTTTGCTTGGTTCCTTCTCCTTCCTGTCACAGCTTCCTCCTGGCAGAGCGAAGGAGCAGAGCAAAGTGTAATGGGCTCTTCCCTCACCCTGGACTGGTTCCCCTCCTCTTTTTCTCGCTCCCAATGAGACATGAAGTCATTAGGGCAGTGAGTGATGTGGGGTTGGAGCCAGTCCAACTTACACCGAGGACTTCCTCGTGCCCCGGCACGCACATCTTTGAATAGTTAACATCCACATTTGCATGACACGGGTAAGGTTGCACCGAGGGGAACATGTGCCATATTAGGTGGTGTTGATGGTACTGGTATCTTCTCCTATTTCCTCTGCTCCCTGAAAGAGTTTGGAGGTGGGAGAGCGAAGCTGTGCGTGCTGTAATTCCGTGCGGTCATGGAAAACGGGGATCCAGAGGGCATCTAGCTTGTGCTCAGCTCAGTAGCTCCTCCTAGCAGAAAATCCTCACTCTGAGGTGTATTGTTTTCTGAGCCCTTTTCAGAAGGTGGAAAAAGCATTTTGCAAAACAATAGGAAGTGGATAGTGTCGTGAAAACACGCTCCAGCTGAGTTTTGGCACCAGCAACACAAAACTTAAAGAATCTTGTCCAACTCTTCATGGCTTTCAAAATGAACATCACGATGCTGTAAGTCAAATAACATTGTCCAACCCTTTTCATCCTGTTTGTAATTCCACTAGGGACATCATTACCGTAACCAGCTGCTCTGGGATTCTCTAATGAAAACTTTGTTTCTGAATAGAATAATTAAACCTTCATATTCAATTGTCAAACAGCTCCATCTTTGCTCAGTGCATGGATGTGATTAGCCACAGCAAACCATTCTGCAACTTAAACTCACAATTGCATCTAGTATAAAAATGATTAATTAGGCGACGTGCTGTTTGGGAAGTTTACAAGCAGATCAATGAATAATGTTTAAGTGAAAATTTTATAGAGACGTTACGGGCACTGCAGGTTTTGTGGGAGCTTTGCTGACGGCTTACAGATGCGTGTATTCATGTTCCATAAAGAAATTCTGCATCATGGAGACAGGTTCAGGAGTTGTGCGTGGGAAGGGGAGCCCTGAGGTTTTTGGAGCTTTCTTTCGATAAATGTTTTTGACAGAAACTCAGTCCTCTTCTCTCTCTCTCAAAGCAAAGTTTCTAGTGTGAGCAGTATTTTCCCAGTTCTATTAAAAATGTTTTTTTGTTCTTGTGTTTTTGTGCTGAATGGGGATACAAAAAGGAAAGATTGAGTATGCCTGGGAAAATTACCTGTTAACTGCAGCTAATCCACTATCAGTGTTTGAGGCATTAAGAACAATAATTGATCAATTCAAATGAAGTAATCCCCACCCTTAATTTTATTATGCTTATTTTTTTTGCACATGCAGAGAAATGCATGCTAATGCCCAGCTGTATTTTGGTATTACAACAAATTTTATTATGTCATAATTAAAGTTTTCCAGCTTCTTTTGAAATGTATATTTCCTGTGCCCATCATCCTTGTGGCTTACTGAGTTCTTATATCAGAGATTAATCAGGGCTTTTAACTGCACTTACAGCTGAATATTATCTTAATTCTTCTCTGTAGCTGTTTTGGATAATTTCTTTAGAAAAAGTTGTTAATGTTTTTAATTCAATAGGGTGGTTCCTTGTAGTGTAGAAATATCACAGTGGAGCAGTTCTTGAGATGTCTTTGTCACCCTTTGTTTTGGTTCCCATCACAGTTTTCTGCTCCTTGCAGCAGCAGCCACTCCTTCAGCTCTGGTCACAGAGATTTTTGGGTTTGGTGTTGGGTTTTGTGAGCTCCTTTCCCACAGAAAGCTCAGAAAGGGCATAGGATGGAGGCAAAAATGAATTCTCAAAGATTAATTCTTGTGTGCATGGTTCGCAGATGGCTTTATGTAAAAACTTTTGATTTGCACCTTAGTTGTCTTTAAGGCAGTCACAGGCTTTCCCTGAAGTTACTTCCAGTATATCTTTGCAGCCTTAAGGATAAAGACAAATAAACAAAGGCGAGCAGGCACATTTCTGTCCTGTACCGTATGTTGCCAAAAATAGTAGTCAGATGGAAAAGATTTTTCCAGAAGTCTTCTGCTGCATAATCTGTTTCAAATAAAGATAATAAAATAAACAACTGTTTATAAAGAGAATGTGAATGAGCAGGGCTCCCCTGCTGCCTGTTATGAGGGCGCTCAGTGCAGACGTTGTCTGCGAGAATTCCTGATCTGGCATACAAAGTTCTGGTTTTTATCTCTGAACCCCCTGCTCTGAAGCACTAGCACAGATTTCAGGAAACCTACATTAAATATAACACCCCAGGAAACTCCCAAGCTCCGGTGTGAACAGGGAAGTTTTGTGATGTACACCCCTGGATCCTCATCTCCGGCATCTGCAGCCATCGAGTGGTCCCTCTCTGTTTGGCTCCGTGGTGGGAAATGTGGACTGGGAGACTGATCAGTTGGCTTTGCTAGCAGCCACTGCAGAGCACACTGTGATACATGTGAACACTGATCCAGCCAGAGAGGTGTCACTCTGATGGAGCTGCTGCTCAATTCCCATTTACCATGGATGTTCATGAGCTCCTGGAGATAGGACTATGCCCCTTTCCAGAGCTCTTTGTTTTCCCTCCAACATTGCTGTTGAAGTCTTTGAGAGTTAGCTCTGTTTGGAGATTTCCAACTCATCCTGCGTTGAGAGTGGTGGCCAGAAATCCATACAGAGCAGCCTTTCACACCACAATACGTTTAAGAAAGTCTGCCTCCGATCCTGGCCACATAGCTTGAAAAGCAGAGGAGCAACAAATGAACAAATGCCAGGGCATGTGGGAAAGGAAAAAGTGACCCAGACTTGGGATTGCTTTTTCTTTCTTTGGTTATATCTTTTTTTTTTTTTTCCTCTGGAAAGATTTGATTCAAATTTTGCTTTGGACCCATTTTCCTATTAAAAATTAAAAAACCTAAACCCTAAACCTAAGTACACAAAGAAACAGATTTCCTGTCACAGGAAAAGAGGAGAGCAGACCTACATGGCAAGCACAGAGGAGAAGAGTGCCAGAGGTGGAAATTTTCTGGGATCTGCAAGCTGGGTTCAGCTGGTTACGAGTAAGAGGGGCTAGATGTGAATATTGGATCTCTCTCTAATTTGATTCTTATGGCAGTGATTATATTTATATACAGCCTCTAGACTCCAACCAAGTGTGGTGTCTCCAGGGATGGCACAGCCACACGCAAAAGTGTTCCTACCCTAAATTGTCTGTAGTCTAAGCCAACAACAACTGAGAAGGGAAATGGAAGAAGAGAAAAAGGGGTGGTCACCAGGAAGGTTTGGACATGAGGTTTTGATTCGGGCTCCCCTCCTGCCAGAGAATCTGCCTCGATCTCTGCAAATCTCATCCCTTTTTCACCTTTCCCTTGGCTCTGCTGCCTCTGTGCTGATCCTGTTGTCTGGTCTCCAGCCTTCAAAGTTTTGCTGAGATTTGGGGTAACAAGCTCCTGGCAGCACCCTGAGCCTCTGTGTTATGGGAATGATGCAGGAGCAGGAGGACAGACAACTGTCTTTTCCCTTGGAAACCCAGAACCTGGGCCCCTTGCCTGGATGGGGGCCTGAAAATGTGAATCTCTTTATAAACTTGGGTTATCCAGTTTATAGTACAATTCCCTGGCAATGTGTCTTTCAATGGGCTTTTTTTATCTCTGTTTATCACAACTTTTCATTATTCATTATGTAGTTCTGTTCTATTAGGGTGAGTTTACATGTTATGGGAAGTGTAACGTTGGATAAAACAGAAAGAAAGGATTGATTTTTTAAATTAAAAAATTAGTGCCTGAAACTATGCATGTGGGAAGATCAGTATTTGCAGCTTGTGCCTTTTGCTGGATTTCTTTAAGCCATCAATTTTGGAATTAGGATAGTATTTGCTCTCTCCCCTCCTTCCCTGACTTCTCACCTCTCCTAAGTATTTTACTTATCTGTGGAGCGCTTCTGAGAACTAGCTCTCTTCTCACCCATCCACTTTAACTGCATCCAAGGTTACCTTTTAGGAACAAGGAAGGGAGGCAGCCTTGGCTTTTCCTTTCCCATGCTGCCATTTCTGGGTTTTATTTAATTTTTAGCTGTTTTATTTAAACGTTCATAAACCTGGGGCCTAAGCTGGGCTTAAGAGTGCACCGGGAAAGCGTTAAAAAAACACATCTTGAGCAAGGCTGAGAAGAATTCATGGATGCCAGGGCAATGTGTGTTTGATAAACATATGGACTTGAAGGCAGATAGGAGCAAGGAGGCACTTTGCCTGCATATAGCTGTATTATTTATGGATGTCTTTGCTGTGCAGCGAGGACCAGGTTCTGTTTAACTCCTCTCTTTGGGTGGTCCGCAAGAGATTCTGAGTAGCCTTCAGTAGCCTTCAGGCATAATTGCCAGGCATGCTCTTGTATCTGAGATAGCTTAATAAAGCATTACATATCTTACTGCTTCTATATTTTATTACCTAACCCAGTGCATGCGGTCAGCGGGTAATTAAATTCAGCTGTGTTTTTACTCTCTGTTTTAAGGTCGAAGTATGAATTTCTCCACGAATTCTTTGAAATGGACTAATACGATGCATGCATGATAAAGGCAAGGCTAATCAGAGCCAGACTGTTAGTGCAATATAAGGTTGCCCCAGGTGTAATTTATTTTCATATTATTGGTGGTTTTACTGTTGAACATATTAGAAGACGAAGAAGAAATAATAATTCTTTTCCGTGTATGGCCAGAAAGCTACAGGCTGGGCTGAGAAGCTGGGTTTTCTTTTCATTTCTATTTTATGCCACGTTTCAGCTCAACCGCTTGTGCTCTGTGCTGAAGTCGATTTCAATTAACCTATTCCTTCATTAACTCACTCTCTAAGTACAGGAGGATATTGCTAGATTGCTCCGTGCCATTATGAAAAGGATTGTGGTGCAGCCTTTATTAAAAGCAATGTCTGCAGTGGAATGTATGCTGGAAAAAGCTTAAACAAATCTTTTTCTTGGATTTGACCAACTGGGGCTGGAGTGGCTGCGTGGGCTCCAGGAGGTGGAGTATTTTCACTGGGGGTGAGAGTGTCTTGGGAGCTCGGGGTGGCTGTGGGGTGGAGAGCAGGAAAGGGGCAGTTGGCTCCAGTCTTGTGGCTCAAATCAGAGAGTTTGGGCAAGACCACTTGTGTTTGGGGCTCTATGGTTGTCATGTCAGGAGTGAGGGCTGGCTGGGTGAAAGGGAGAGGCAGCAGAATCATGAATGCAGGATCCAATCCTGCTGGTCTCAGGGGATTGATTACCTGGGGGAACTCATTGCAGGAGGGAAAGTAGATGTTTGTGAAGCTCTCTGGGAATATCCAGAGTTACAATGGAGTCGCTGTGGGATTATTTTCACTCTAGTCAAACCTATTTTACAACTGATGTTCTCTCTCCCTTCAAAACTGGCCTTGCTTATCTCCTTAGACCACCCCATGTGCGATCTTGCTGTTTCGCAGCACACCAGTTGTCAGTGCCAGAAAATTGTTTCATGAGCAGCAAAAACAAGACCTAAATTCCTGGAGGCTGGTGCCCCATGGTCAGCACACAAAAGGCACCTCAGGTGCCTGCTGGTGGCTGAGCCTTAACCTCACAGAGGCTCCTTGGTGAATGTTCTTCGAAAATTTACGGGAACTTGGGGTGTGATTCATCTCTGTGCCAGAGGAAAAAAAGAAAAGAAAAACAAGTCAGCACCACTTTTTTTTTTGGTGGAGAGGGATGAGCACATTCAGGATGCGCTCATCTGACTCAGTTTCTTTAAAACATGCCCAATACCATCTGTTTACATCACGGGGTTAAAAACAGGAGAAGGCATCACAATAGGTATGATGAACCTGTATGGTTTCTCCATGGGTAAAAGTGTGTTTGAGGTTAACTGCTGGACTGAAATCCACTGGAGATGATCCCATGTGTGCACATAAAGGCTACACAGACATCATGGAAGGAAGCTCCAAAAACCTGTAACTTTTGAGGGGGCAGACTGAAGTATAAACCTCTGACCAAACATGACAAAGCCATAGCAAGTTTGCCAGATGAAGTGCTGCAATTTAGCACAGTGTTGCCCTTTTTCACACCTGCCCAGTGACCCAATGCAGTGGATTAAACCCTCCTTGGCTTAATTTCTACTTCAGAGCTGGGGAAAACCATTCTGCAAGTAAAGGCCTGCCCTGCCACTTCCAGGGCAATTTTTTTGACATTGTCCTTTCAGACAGGTGGCTTTTGACCCCAGTCAGGGCAGGGGCTGAAGAAAGGGTGGACACACACAGCTGCTTGTGAGTCTGCCCTGATCACTTGGGCAAAGCTCTGGGGGCTGTAATCTGGCTTTGCCCAGGTGAGGTCTAGGAGCAGCAGAAAGCCTGCTTTAACACACAGGAACTCAGGTTCATGTTTGACCTCTGCTTCCCCAGCTGTGAAGTAGTGAAAGAAATGTCCCCTCTCTCACAGCTGACTTTTGCCTTTGAATTAATGTTTGCAAAATACTCAGAACTCCCAGGCTGATAGGGCTGCGAACCATACAGATCAACTCTGCTGTCACCAATTGGAAAGAGCCATGCTGGGCTTGGGATTTAGTCCTATAGTATTAAGATTATTTTATTGTTCTAGGAATGATAGGGTGGTCTGTCTGCTAAATTACAGTACTCCCTGGGCTGGGCCAGTGCTTTCCCTGCCTGCTTGGGGTCAGGATTTGGCCCTTTCTGGTTTCGTGTTTTTCTACTGAACTCATGAACTTGTATCAAATGTCGAAGCAACAAAAACTTGATGGTGATCCTCTGCCAGCAAGAAAGGGCTTCCCAAAATTCAGAGCTTTCCTTCCACTGAACTCAATCCCTTTCTCCCCCTCTTTTCTTGCTATCTCCCCCATCCCATCTCCATCAACCCAATAGAAAACCACCCCCTGAAGCTGGTGAGCCCAAGAACTGCCTGGGATCCAGGAACACTTGATAGTGTGCAGATGCTGTTCTGTGTCTCGGCAATATTTACTTTTCAGATGGATCTTAAGTAAGCGTGAGGCCGGGAGACGCTGGAGCGTTTCTCAACATGATGAAATGGTGAAATGGTCATCACCTCGTCCAGCTGGAGGTGGGAAGCCCTTTCCTAAAATTTCTCACCCTCCTTGGCCTTGCTTGGGGAGTGGGTGGAGCTGGACAGGCACCCCTGTTCCCTGACCCCTGACTCACTCAGTGACCTGGGTGGGGAAGAGAAAAAAATCTGTTTCTCCTCTCCAGCCCCCTTCCCCAAACAGAGTCTGGGATTTATTCAGGCACTGTGAGGCTGGAATTAGCTTTTCTCCATCTCCTGTTCAGCCTGTGTCCCACAGGGAATGCTGAGGGCATGGAAATGCCTGCCTGCTGCTGGAGTGAGCAAGGGGATGCATTTATGGGGACGAGGAACCAAAGGGCTGCCTGAGCCTGTGCTTCCCAGGCATGGCTCTGGGGATGTGCCCAGCCCTTGACGTGCAAAGGCATGTCCCAGGGCCCCGGCGAGCTCTTCAGGGATTTGAGGTTTTCTCCAAGCCCATCTCTGATGTTGGGATCTGACTGGAACACATGCGGCAGGCTAATCGCGTGCATCTGTGCCTTTTAAAAGCGCGGTCGCCTGCTGATTGGGTTTAATTCTTTATCTTATTCCTGCTAATCCGTCTTCCAATCTGGTTCCTATTTGGAGACAAATTCCCCCAAACCCCAGCCACTGGTGGGATGGATGTGTGGCGGCAGAGGCGAGGGGGGAGAGAGCAGAGCAGGGCTTTCTGTGGGGCAGTTACAGGCTGAGGAGAGGACGCACTGCCCTGTTAGACGCTGGATAACAAAACCCCACCCGACTTGTGCCACAAATACATAACAGCCTCATAACTGTCTCACTTGGGATCCCACCTCCCACAGGCTGCTATTGCCATGAAAACGTGACAGCAGTGCTCTGCCAAGCAGCCGAGGAATAACGGCCTGAGGATTTTATTGCGTGGAAAGATTCCCTCCAAACACACCCTGGGGCTGGCCTGGTGGTCCGGCAGCAGTGTGACAACCTGGGCTGCTGTGGGTTTTACAGCTGGTAGGAGGCAGTGCCCCTGAGCTTGCTGTAGGGCTGGTGGGTCCCTGGAGGCTGTGCTGGCCCCTTGGCAGCAGCCAGTGCTTCCCAGCCAGGGAAAGATGTGCGGGATGTGTCAGCTGTCCTCCTTCCTCCCCTTGCTCTCTCTCCTTGCCCTGGCCTCCAGTGTTTTCATGCTCAGAAGCTGCCAGTGAGGGGGAAAAGGACAGTTTTCCACTGCCAAGGGAGAGAGAGGAGACCTGAGGTCTTCGGGCTGGGAAACCCTGACCCTGCCACTCCTCTCGCCTTTTAAAAAATCATTAATTGTTTCAGCTCTGTTTCTCCTCCTTTTTCCTTTTGGGTAACCTCTATTCCACCTCAAATCTCTGCATTACTGCTGCAGATTCTTCTTCTCCTCAACTGCAAGTTTTCTGGGGGCAGAAGCTCCTGTGATGTGCTTCTGTCATGGAATATTTCTCAGGACTCGCAGGGCTGGTTTTCCCTAGGGAAAAGTGCATTTTGTTGATGTGATGGACTTAGCACCAGGTGAAATCCATGAGACCAGGTGTGTTTTGGTATGAGTGGATCATGATTCCCTGTGCCTCCAGATCTTCAGCTTGTCCTGCTACTTTGATCAAAACTCAGTTTCCCATGCTTTTAACCCAGATGTGTAAGCTCCAGGGCTGTTTTCTAGTACAGATCAAACCCAACCAACAAATAAAGCCCTTCCAATTTCTCAGTATTAAAAATCAGCAGCAAAAATTTAGATCCACAAAGAAAAAAAATAATCAAATTGTGCAATCAAGGAATTGATGCCTGGTATAGAGTATTTTGGGAGCTGTGTTTCCCCAGGTGCATCTGGGGCTCTGATTCCTTGCTTTGTGTCCAAGTAGGGCTCTGTTCTCCCAGCATCCCTAATCACCCATGGTGTAAAAAGCAGATTCTTTTGCCTTGAAAAATACGCCCTCCTGTAAGAATACCTTGCAATTTGCAGAAAGATAGAAGGGTTATGGTTGGGAAGTAACAGGAAAGTACAGGAGGCAAATGAGAAATGGCTGATTTATTCTGCTGTAATAAAGGTGCAGAAGATGTGGCTCTTGTTCCCAGATTTATCACTGGTTTGCCTTGTGGCCTTGAACGAGCCATTTCACTTCCTTCTGTCTCTGCTTCTCCTCCTGCTCTTTGGCCCTCGAGCTTATGAGCTCTCCAAGGGGAGCGGGCTCTGCCTTGGGCTTGTTCAGCAGGATCAGCTCCCACAGCCCTCAGCTCCTGCTTGGGAGTTGTTGGGACCTATGTGTTGGTACAACAACTCACGTGCAGAGAGAGATGAGGAGCTAGGTAATAAGGGATTTTTTAAAAATGCAGAGATGCAGCTAAAACAAAGGAATGGAAGGAAAAAACAATTTCAGAGCTCTCAGAGGACTAACAGAAAAGCTAGCAAGCTTATATTCTTTTCTTGATCCTGCAGCATTGGCAAATTGTGGGATCGATGGGTGATGGATTTGAAAGAACTGTGTATTTTTATTCTGTTTGTAAGTGTGTGTGTGTGCACATGCATAAAATCCACAGTGTGTTTTATAGGCCAGCCAAAAGGCACATGAGTGAAACAGCACTCAGTGATGTGGCCGTCGAAAGAACCCGTCACCCAGCCCAGAAAAAAGTTATGGCTGTGGCTCTAACCATTTTTTATCATTTCCATCTCTATTGACTGACATGTATTTTCTTCCTTCCCTGACCCAGAACACCAGGACTCTGAAACTACTGAAATGTTTGCACAATCTTGAAGCATTTATTTAAAAGTTGCTTTTCCCTGAAGGGTAGGTACTACAGCCAGATTCAAAGTCAGATCAAAAAAACCAAACAAATACTATCTTTACAAGCCCTTCATATCGGTATGTACCAAAGGACCTATCAGCTTCCTTTTCTTTTTGGCATGCTGACAACAGCCCAGTGCCTCAGGCAGAGAGCTGGAGTACGTGTTTACAACCCTTTCAAATTCACAGGCCAAACAGGAAAAGAAGGAAAATGTCAAAAATTACAAATAAAACAGTTGATCTTCAAAAGCAACGAGGCCTGCAAATGAATAATTTTTAGGCATGCCGTATCAGATTTCTTAAATATTTGTCACAGCTGTGAGTTGCATAGTGCAGTGTTTGTTAACCTTAGAACTTGTCTTAAGTGCTCTCACGAATAAATTTATTTATACTGAAAAATCCAAGTGTCTTAATAACTAAAACGTTTTTCAGAGGAGCTTTTCCTTTATTTCTTTTTTTTTTTTTTTTAATGCTTCAGAAAATCCTTCCCCATGTGCTAGACATATTGCAGCTTTCCTTCAGCAGAGAGCAGGGGTGATGATAGGGATAATGAGAAGAGAAAAACAAACAATGGGAAAGCAAGAGGTGGAAAAATGATAGGACTTGCCCATTTCTTGGGTTTTTGTCATGGACCCACTGTTATGTGACATCCTTTGGGTTGCAGGTATATCATGGTCTTGGATGTGTTGATTTTCTAAACCTTTCTGGTCTTTGTGGAGATTGTCTGAGGAGCTGAGGTACAGAAGGGTTTGCAGTGGAGACACCTCAGTTGGAGGCATCTGGCCCTGGTTAGTTCAGGTTTCCCCTACAATCAGTGAGGAAAGACTGCAGCTCCACAGGGTGATCCTTCTTGTCCTAAGTCCTGAAGTTGCTCTGACTAAAGTATTTTTCCCTCCCTGCTGCTGGTGGGGTCCCAAATTACAAGTTTGGTTTAGAGACATCTGGAGTCACTGGAGATGAATCCCACTTTTCCCAATTTCTTGGGGAAAGTGCAGAAAAGTAGATGGTTCTCAGCCCAAGTGCTTGGTCAGGTACTGAGGGCAGCATGTGTGGGTGTTTTGGGTTTATCCCAACCTCCCTAAGACTCACTGTAGAGATATTATTTGGCAATCTGCTCTGTGCAGAGGAGAGCACTGGTGCTTTCTGCTCAGCCTGGGCAGGCAGATGTGGTTTGAACAAGCCAGTTCTTAGCTCCAAGTTTTGTCATTTTGAAGGGAGGAAGAAAAAGCTATAGCCTATCAGATACGGTTTGGAAAACCAGCACAGCTTGTTTGCCCAAGAAACCGTGGAAAGAGGCTGAAAGCAGAGTACAATTAGTACCTGTCAAAATAGCTGAGGAGGAGATGGAGTGGTCATCACTGGAAGTCTTCAAGAATTAAATAAGTGTTCCCCCCCTTCCTCTGCCCCCATACTCTTCGACAGTGAAACGTGTCCTAAAATATCTTCTCCTTTGTACTCTGTGGATCTGTAGATCTTGGTGTACCCTACAGATGGCAATTTCAGGTCCAGCTCAAGGGTGCAATTCCAAGGAGGGATCACCCTCAGTCGTTTCCTGCTGTGGTCTAGCCCAGCTGCCAGTGTATCTGTGCTAGCCAGCACGGTATTGATTAAGAAATGCCTACTGTGATGCACAGAATAAAAAGAGATGTATTTAAAACCACTCTTTTGGCAAGACTTGTACATTTTTTGTTTTGTTTTGTTGGGAAAAGTAATCCAGCGTGAATAATCTTCTCCTGTAAATGTGTAGAAAACCTTTAATCAAATACAAATTAGTTCTAGGCATGAGAAATAAATGTTTGATGAAAGCGTATTTTAGTCATGGCACATAAATAGCTCTTCACAGTCAATATATAATCTTGCATCATTATGAAAGGAAGTGATCATTAAAAATATAATTTGGAGAGCAATATTTTACCTCCTAGTTGTCACAAGACCCCCCCCTTCCTGCACACAGTTCTGGACAGGGTTAATTCCCAAATGACTTGCACCGTTCTAAATCAGGAGTAACAAACCCTGACTTTAAGCAAAGGTTCTTGTACAAAGCACAGGAGGATCTAATCCTGTTGCCTGAGAGAAAAAAAAGAAAATATCTTAGGGAAGTACAACTGCATTGGCACTGCAGAGAGGAAAAAAAAGAAACAAAATACTTTAAACTTCTAAAGTAATATTTCTTTTCAGCTTCACCTGTGCTTTTAGTCCTCTTAATCAGTAAGCTGTTATAAAGGAAAATTATATGTTCCAATCTCCTGATGAATTGTGTACTGGGATTTTGCATTAGTAACCATAAGCATTTACACTTTCCTAAGATTAAAGGCAGTTTTCCAAAGCTGTGTCTGCTTATTAATTAGTGTCTGATGAAGACAGATTGCAGACAGAAATAGTGGTTAGAAAATGGAGCTAACCTTTAAGACTAAATTAATCTCAGTTGTAATGGGTTTTAGTATGATATACAGGTTTTGTACATTTTCTGGTAAGTTTCCAATAGAAATTAAAGTGGGTACAAGCACAAAAAAAGAAGGCTGACTAAACATGGTAAGAGCAGATCCTTAAGAATGGCAGGTCCATAAAAATCTGCTAGAATGTCCTTTTAGATCTTTTCAAATGCACAGTGAGGCCAGAGGTTTTGAAGGTTCAGATCTTCAGTCCAGCACCACTTGGAGAGGGTCTGCTGGTACCAGTATGGACCAATCTCCCTGAGAGCAACATCCTCCAAAAAGATAGGAACAGGACTAAGGCTGAATAGGGGTGTCCTCAGGGATATCTTTATAAGGGGAAATTTCTTCCTAACAGATAACTGTTTGGGGGTTTTACTGTCTTACCCCTTGGAGATGTACATGGAGCAATTGAGTAGATTGTCTGGGCCTGGGAGAAAGTGAAAGCTGAGTTAACAGCAGTGTGACCCCACTGCTGTGTCTTAAACAGAGGGCATGAGTTTTTTTCAGAGTTCTCCTAAAATCAGCAGCTGTTTTACTTTCTAGCATTTAATTTTTATATTGTGCTGTCAGGCATCGTGTGATGTTAAAAGCAGTGGTAACAAAGCATGAGGGAGAGTTGGCTTTGGGGAAAAACCTGTTCTTGTACAACTAGTAAACATGTGTTTCCATAAATCTGCAAATCTACTTCAGTGGGCTTTGAACATAATCTGGGCCTAGTAAAATGCAGTCAATTATACATCTATTTTAATAGTAAACCAAGTTTCAGAATGCTTGTATTGTTACGTAAGTGCTTATAATTCTCCTACTTCTATCGTATTTCCTTGGCACCTCATTTGAATTTACATTTATCTGAGGTCATAACTGGAATGGAGGTTCTGCTTTTGGTTAACTTTGGAGCATAGATCAGCTATCATGAGTTCAATGGAAACGTTGTCATTTTAGTGCCTTGCAACAAAAAAGTCAGCGACAGTTCCCTTCTGCCAGTGCAGGACTGTTGTGTCATAACATACCATGGAACAACTGCCACTGCAGATAAGCTTCTCTGTTACCCTAAATCAGTGTGATTTCATGGGTCTGTGCCATGGTGGTCTTGTTTTTGCTCTTTGAAGGGTCTGGCCCAGCAGGGATGGGCAGGTGGAGTTTGTAGATGAAAGAAAAAGCAGGTGAAATTGCAAGAGGGAGTGAGATCAGAAACGTGCACCAGCTTTGGGGTATCCAGATTCATGAGCCCTTTTACACTTAGGATTTTGATACTTTTCTAGTTCTATCAGAATCTGCTATTTTTTATTTCTAGTGAGGTCAATCTAAGCTCTGTATTGGGACAGTGGGTAAAGTCAACTCCAAACACCCCACCGGTGATAGTTGGAAGCATGATTTTCAGTCCATGCCCTCTCAGCCTCTGGCACCTCCAGTGATTGTGTAGACAGCACAAACTGCATATAAGCACTCCAAACTGCACTCTATTTCCAGCTCTGGAAACACACTAAAAGGCAAATAGCTCTGGTCTTTTCCTTCACCTTGATTGATTTGATGTTGCTGCCAGAGGTAAAAAGCAAGCTTTTTTTTTTTTTTTTAATTTATTAAAATAAAATCACCTTTAAATAATTTTAGAGTTCCGAGATAACAAACAGCAAGACAAAGATCACAGCTGAAGGCTTTTATACCATCAGAATTGTTAGTCATTGTCTTTGAGCTTTGTATAAATAAATGACTGATGCCTCAAAACAAGACCCTTGAAGGTGTTTTTATAAGGCCACAAATGTGTCAAGCAGACTTATTAGATGTGAAGGGAATGATTATTTGTACAAAGTGAAATGAACATGTGCAATAATATTGTAAAATGTTTATTAGTCTAGAGTGTGCTGAATTTTCCTAAAATATATCAGGTTCTCAGTTTGCACTTAATGTAGTGTTAGGTATGACGCTATATCCTTCCTAGGCTATTTTCAGAGAGCGTTATGCTTTTTGCAGAGTAAATCATGGGTTTGTGTCCTTTATAACAAGGGCATTATCAAAGGTGAGGCAATGCTACCTGTCTAGAAATCCAGCGTGAAGGAAAACATGCACTGATCAAAGGGAGCTTGATCTGATCGTGTCTGCCAAGCAAATCTTTGCAGAGCAAGTGGGATGCAAAGCCCTGGGAATGCTGGAGCATCTTTTCTCTTAGGTGACTGTCGCTGCAGCTGGGCCCCAAAGGATGAGGTCCCTTGCTGGTAGCGCTGTCCCCACATGGCTTCATCATAACACGTCACATTTCCAGTCGAAAGAGGGGATTCTGCCCGGTGATGTTTTTGAGGTGAGCAGAGCTATAAAGGGGTGTTTAGTTACACACTTTTGACTCCCCTCCTCCACACTTGTGCTCTACCATCAGAGCTTGATCTGACAGCAGAGTGTGTTTAGTTACACACTCCTGAGTCCCTTCCTTCACACTTGTGCTCTACCATCACAGCTTGATCTGTTAGTGGAGGGTAAGAACAGCAATGCAATGACTTTGTCCAACCAGTTCCCACTACCCTACAGTCCCTCTGTATCTGTGTCTGCAGGGATTTTGGGGCACCTGCATGTGTTGTATAGTTAGGAATCAATCTCTGAGGAGCTGGCTTAAGTACTCAGTGATGGTCTGGGACTCTCTGTGCCACATCTGAACCAGGAATCTTGTGGGGGCATTGAATGTGGGGCCTCGGAGGTCTGTTGCACCATTCATTAACCAGGATGGATAAATTTTGCTGGGTTTTATTGTCTCCCTTTTCAATCATGATATTGCCCCTGCAGCTGAGTTGTTAATTGGTTCAGTGCTCTGTTCCCTGACTCTTCTAGGTGTTTAATGACACACTTGTGGGGAGATGACAAGTTAAGTCATGCAGGTTCATTTTGTCTTCTCTTCAGAGATGTACCCAGTTAATGGGTTTCAACTGGACAGGACCTGTCAGTCCTTCTTCAGGAAGGGTAACAGCAACCTGAAACAGAGCTTCCCACATTATTGGCACAAAGACTAGGTCTGGGATTTTCTACAAAAAAAAAATAGATCTGGGGTTTTCTACAAAAGCCCTTCTGCAGACCATCACTGTCCTAGTGGGATTAGCTTTTAAGATGATTGATGCCTGTACTACTTTCTTCTTCCCTTGCTACACCCTGCTCAAGCATACAACTTGGAGGTGCTGTGGGTTGCAGAAATTTTTACATGAAAGTCTAGCACAAGTGTTATCCTTTTAATTTTTTTTTTTTTAAGCCATGTGGTTTTGAAAAGATATGTATTGAAATTCCTTGGGGAACTCTATTGAAGGCATCCACTTGGAGCTCGTATACTTACAGACATTTTAATGCGTTTCAGATAATTGTCACAAGGTTGCTTTTTGGTTCTGTCAGTTCAAAGAACTTGTTGGATTTAACAAAGAAATTAGGGGATCACACCTAGGGAATAAAGCTTGCTGTAAAATGTTTTCTGTGAAAGCCAGAACCAGGTGAAAATCACTTAGTTTCAGGTTTCATTACAAATTTGAAAACCATATCTCAGGTTCACTGAAAGGTTGGTTAAGGGTCATGCTGCAGGGCCTGGTTTGGAATGAATGTGGCTGATTTATGTCGTTTACAGCAGAACTTGGTTTCATTCATTACTTTGACCCAGGTTCAGGGGTCTGCTCCTCTAAGCTCTCCTTGTGTGTTGAAGTCAATGGGAATTCCTTCCACAGAGGCCTTGGAGGATCCATATCCATGAGAAACTCAAGTTTTTGATTGCTTTAAATGCTGGCTTTATTTCAGCCCCTCACCACCTCCTTTGGTGGAAGTCAGCCTCATTCCATGTTCTCCAGATGAGCTGCTCTGTTGCCCCCAGGTGCAGATCCAACCTGAACTGCAGAATCCAGGAGTCAAGTAATCTAACCAGAAATTTGCACAAATCCATCTGTGCTGAAATCCCTGATTCCCACACAGCCCTGCTGGAGGGTCCCACTGCCATTTTGCAGGCAGTCAGACCCACAGGTTAAAAGCTGGACCAGGGTGCCGTTGGTTGAGTATTAGCCACATCTTTGACTAATGAGCATCTGGTTCCCCTTACCATTAAGGATACCCATGCGACTCACAGACGAGATCTCGCAGACCTGGCTGTTGATACTGAAGGATCAGTCACTTAATTTCCATTCCCCAGGGCTGCTGATCTTTCCCACTCATGCTCCCAGGCAGTTCTTCATGTCCATGTACTGGAAAGGCAAGCAAAGAGCGAGAAGAAGACCAAATATCTTCTTGACACTCCAGAAGCATCCATTGAATCCTCATCACCAACTGGAACCTTTTTGTCTTGCTCTTTTCTAGTTATTAATCACTTGCAGATGCTCCCACAGCAGCATTCCTGCGGGAGACTCTCGACGTCAGTGTGGATTTCTTGCCTCAGTGTTACCAGAGTAATAAAAAAAGCTGCCCTGAAGTTCTGATTAATCCCTCAAAAGCAAGAACATTTACTCACGTGGCAAACCTGGAAGGCTAGGCTAGCAATTTGCCTTTGAGAAGCTGCAGCAATGCTGAGCATTCGTCTTGAAATCAGAGACTGGGCTCACGAAACTTGGTGCCTGAGCTGGGATCTGTAAACATTAAACTGGAAATTAACCTGGTAAGCTGATAGGGTTGCCCAGCCAACAAGGCAAAACTGAGTTGCTTCACCTGATTTCTGTTTTTACCTCCCTGGGAAAGTCTTTGCTTCCCAAACCAGTGGTATGGACAAGACATGAAGTGGTCAGAGCCATCTCAGCATTAGCTGGGATATCCGTGTGATCTATTGGCTGGAAGGTGCACCCCCAAAGATCAGGTTATGACTGAAACATTGTCACTTGGGTGGGATCTGTAGGAAGCTCAAATAGTCAGAAAAGTCACGTCCTATGGGGCTGAGGTGAACCCTGTCACACACAGTCAGTGGTCCCTGCCACAGGGCTCAGCAGAACCTTGGCTCCTGGTGACTACCTGTGAGATAACTTAGTGCATATGTGTTCTGGCCTCTGCCTGACGTGAGACAATTCAGCTTAGCTTAAACCTCCTTCTGGGTGGGTTAAATTAATCCAAATTACCTCATGTTTGCTGCAGGCTGGGAACACACACAGGCTGTTCCTGTGGTGGTTCACATAATGTCAGGTTGGTTGTGCTAGGTAGTGCCAAGGACCTCTCTGAGATGGTAACTCAGACAGTGGTGGTGGCCAACAGGGTGGTCAAAGAAAAACTACAGCAACAGGGCAAGCATCTGGTGATATTTTTCCAGTATCACTCTTTTGACCTTCATCATTTTAAGGCTCAAACACAACAGACAAACGTTGTGTTTTATATTTAAAGGAGTGGATTTTTTCTCTGAGGAGTTTGGCTTTTTGAACCCACATACATTTTGCAGCATCCCATGCAAGGAATTCCTTAGCTTCACCAAGTGCTCTGGGAAGAGCTGTTTGCTTTCATTTCTTCTCAGTCTGCTCTTTGTTGTTTTCTCCACTATTTCCCAGGATGTGCTGGAAAAGAGAGTAAACAACTCATCCCTACTCACTGTGGCCAGGATCCCACTGATCTCTGTCACATCCTGTTTCAGTCATATCTTCTAATTTGGGAAGTGCTTCTATTGAATCATGCCTCATGCAGCAGCCATTCAAGACTTTGGATCATGCTTGTCATGTTGTTGGTCTAAATGTGGATGCATGTAAAAGTCATGTGAATGAGGGGTTTTTATTCAGCTCTTTTTCCACTCATAACTTTGAAGAACAAATCACGTGGAAAAATAAAGCAGTCTGTAATAGGTTTATCATATTATAATTAATAAAGACATCTAAGCCCATCAGAATCTGGTTGGTTTCATGCTGATGCCCTCCCCACCTCTTTCTTTTCTCATGAATCAGAGCACCATCAGTGATGTTCCTTGTTACTGACATCTTCCATTCTACATGTATCTGAGCCTTTGGAATGAGGGATAGGGTGACAAAATGTGAACGAAGGATAGAATATTAAGAAGTTCTCTACAAGGTTAATGGAGAAAATGGGATTGTTTGTTTTTTTAGAAAACGTGGTTGGTTTCTGCCTTTTATCAGAGGTTAATTTGCTTAAAAGGCTTGGACTATTTGGCACTTGGAGGTTTCAGGGTGGGGTAGGGAAGATGTTCAGAATGTCTGTGCCGTGTTATTGAGACACACCGAGCAGGAACCCAACGCCCAGCCTCTGTGTGGCCTTTCTGTTTTACATGCTATGGACAAGTACATTACTGTTTTAACAGTCGGCTTCCTGGGAAAGGGAAAGCTGGATTTTTATTGATCTTGTGCTCTTTCAAATCCACCTACTCTCAGCTGCATGGTGTTCACTTGGAAAGCATCTGACGGGATGTTCCTGGAAAAACCTCACTCCATGGAACAATACAATGCTTCTTTGTTTGTCCTCTTCTCGCTGGGGCCAGTCAGCCCTATTGAATGAACCTCAGATGTTTTGATTTGTTCTTTGGTGAAAGTTTATATGACTTAAGCTATCTTTTTAGCCTTCCCGCCTTCCCCTTTGGGTTTCTTCTAAAGAACAAAGCCATTTGAATTAAATTGCTCTGTATTGGGATTTCAAACATTAATGAATGTTGTTTCAAAGCGTTATCTCATTTGGGGCATGAAATGATGATGGGCCACCATTCTTGTGCCAGTAGAAAAATCTCTGTGGCTTTGGGATTGTTTGCTATTTCTTTAAACAGATCGGCACTTTGAAAGGGTCATTTGTTTCCATACATTTCTTATTATAAAAGCAAAAATAATGAACAGCTAGAAGGCCAACACAGAGCAGCTGTATTATATGTGCTGGGAGATGCAATGTGTAGTCTAACTATTGAAACAGTAGCCTGAGGATTATTTAAAAAAAAGAACCCTTGCTACTATTTTTGAGACCCACAGGCATAGCAACTGTTTATTTTACATATGTTAGAAGCCAGATTCTTTGCAGTGGAGCACCTCCACTTCCCTGGAACCACAGAGATGAAGATGGCCTTCTGACATGGTGCATTAAAGACCTTCATTTAAATAATGTGTCCTGAGGTTAAAACCTTGAAGGGAGCCTTTCAGGCTTCTTCTGAAATCAGTGTGCAAAGGCTGTATGTAAAAGCAGATGTTTGCAGTATATATATATATTTCCAGTGGAGTTCAATGGCAACAAATATTATGTAAAAAAAGGAATATTTTTATTTTTTTTTTTAATTAGTTTTGTTACTAGAAGAAACTGTTGAGTAGCTTTTATGGTAATGGATGACTATGGTCAAGTTAGGTCCTTTATTGATAATAATCCCTGGTCCCTGTGTCATTGAGAACAGTTTCTATAGGTACAAATGAGTCAGTATAATACACCAGGGCTGGGTGGGAGATTACTTCATTTAACTTCCGCCTCCCTTTCTTTGAGGTCCTATTAAGCGAAATAATGGCAGTCTATAAAATGAAGGAATGATTGAAGTGTGCCTACAAACCAATTATATCATTCTGGACATGGTCTCCAGCACTCTTTGTCTATGTATGTGTACATGTATGTGTGTCTTGTCTCTCTTGGCTGGGATTCCAGCTCTCTTGAAACTGCTGATTTATGTGCACCAGTTAACTGTGAGAGTAGTTTGTTTTCAGAGTTGTTGCTTTTATTCTTCCCCCCCCTTAACTGCCGGTTGCATTTTGTGTCACAAAAGGCTTTCTGAAGGGCTGCACTCTGACTGTCGAGTTTGGAACTGCAACCTGCATTTTGTTCCTCCAGCAAAGTCCCTGTAAGGTCCATCTGAAAAGGCGGGGGGAAAAGCAGATGAAA
Organism: Dicaeum eximium; assembly: GCA_013396995.1. Lineage (NCBI taxonomy): Eukaryota > Metazoa > Chordata > Aves > Passeriformes > Dicaeidae > Dicaeum > Dicaeum eximium. Next base: position 2,417,348 of record VWZP01001339.1, on the reverse strand, counting down.
AAGATGTTTTGATAAATGTGTACCTTACTTCAATTGCCTCTCTGGGAAAGTCATGGGTGAAAGGGATATCCGAGGTCAGGCCTGGGAGGGAAAACATGAAAAGATACTTCACACCAAAGCCAAATATTGATTTCTTGCATGAGAGAGGGCAGGTTGGTGAGACCCATCATATCAGGCCATGACCCATTTAGTCCTTTCTTTGACTGAGACCAATAATAGAGGTAAAGTTCAAAAATCCATAGCAGATAGTTTTGTATCAAGACATGAGAAAAATAAATTTTGTGCTCACATACAATAAATATTGCTTTATAGAAGACTGAAGGGATTGCATCTGTCATGGAGGAGTTACTTAAAATTTCCATCAGACGTCATCCTTTCTCATATCTAGTGCGACTCTTGGGTCAGGTGGTGTCATGGCAGAGGAAGTCCCATGGGTCAGTGTACTCAAGTAAGGAGTCAAGAAATAAAACACCCTGCAAATTTGCACACTCATCAACTGCCCTTCTTTTAAGATGTTATGGAAGAAAGGAAACACAAAGCCAGCACCTCTTTTCCTTGCTCTGTGAAGTGAGGTGGGGAAAGCGAGGGAAAATGGACCCCCACAAAAATCTTGTAAACTCTTCTATAAAGCCTGTATGTCATTCCTGGTGGGATTTAGATGAAGTAATTCTATCTCTGGCCATTCATGAAACATGAAATAATCACAGGGTTATGCCATTTCTAGCCATCTAAATGCAAACACTATATAGAACAGATCAAATGAGACCAAAAGGGCTGTGTAAATCATTAGAGGTTTAGTGCAGTAAGACCAAAATGGTAAAAAAAAATTATCCAAATGGGTGTACCGTGACACCCCTGATCAAATACAAAAATGGGGCTATGTAACATGGAGTTTTGTTCCTTGCTTGCTGTACACTACCATCCATGATTTTGTCTTGCACAAAATCCCAATATTATGTGTGTATGTTGTTTTTTGTAAAAATTCCACTTAGAAGTGTTTGCTAAGGATTACCTGGTGATTTATAGATGTTTAAAAAAAATCATAAACTGTTAGAGAAACCAAGAAATTGTGTAGAATCACAGCTTAGAGCTGACTTTTCTAAGGGCTTTGTAATGGTCTGTGCCTCATGGTGCTTGTGTTCATCACCACATTACCACACATATTAATAATCTCTTGGCTCCTTATAAAAAGCTTCTAAGTATAACCTTTGCAGGAAGTGAGATAGACATGTCCATGTATCTGTCTGTTTTATAATAGGAATGTTGCTGTAGATGTGATGATGTAGAAATATATTAGAGTTAAAACCACCCTTTTGTAGTTTATGGTATTATTCTATGGGAGAAGTGAGATTGTCACTGAGACACTGAGATGAAGTGGGAGCTTACATTTAAACCTCTGTTTTGGTTCATTAAAAACTTGAGTTCAGAATGGTCTTTGGAGCCCATATTTTTGTCTAATATATCTATATCTATTTCTTTAAACATCTAAGATGATCCCATGTCCAGACATTCCTTTGGGCACATGGAGAGTTAAGTCAGTTATTTGTAGTCTTGTCATTTGGGAAAAATCTAGTGGCAAAGGTAATTTCAGGATGATGAACATCCACTATTTCAAAGTTATTGCTGTTATGGTCTGCAGGCACTGTCAGTCTGCTGGACTAGGATGCACAGGTATCTCTTCCTTTTCCACATCTCCTTGCCATTAGAGGTAATTCTCCCTTTGTCTGTATGAAGATGCACTTTATGTGCTCAACCTTCCAGTATCTTTAATTAATTCCAAAGCATTTTGTACTCATCAGCTAGTCCATTTAGGTGGGACTTCTCCTGATCATCTGTGGCCAGCTCCTTGGAGAAACAGATTGGTGATCTTTAGTCCTCAAGTAGCTGGGATTCCTTGTTTTTGTAACTTGTTTTTAACTTTAACCTGTCTAAACTTACTGCAAAATTGTAGTGACAGTAGAGTGCTCTGGGACAGTTTAACAGGTCATGAAGAGATGACAGTATTTCCATGATTACCCTTGGCTAGTTGTCTTCAAGACCTTCTGCAAATGATTGCTTTCAGCAAGTCCTGTGTGCTGGGACATCTTCAGTCTCATCATCCCCATGGTCCTGTACCTGTCTTGCTTTCTTCCCTGATGCCCTATGTCCTTGTTCCTAGGTCATCCCATCCCTCTGCACCCAATCTGACATGTGTCCAAGCTCAGGTTTTATCTCTGCTTAGCAGCATTTTAAGATCTTCTGGAAGACGAGATGAGTGAGGGAAAAGCAGGCTTGCAGTCCCTCTGGGAGCTGAGGAAATAAACTGTAGAGGAGGCTGGGGCCAAGCGTGTTCCCTCAGCTTTCCCCCCCCTAAAATTAGATTAAAGAATCCCAGTACCCTCAGCTGTTCCTCACAGGACTAATGTCCCAGAACATGTATCCAGAAAACACCATCCGTTCTGGACATTGACTGAAGCAGGAATTGTGTGGAAAAAAAACCCGATAGAGTGTGGTGTATTTAAAGACTTTTATAATATAGACAGGAGCAATGCAAAAGTTACACAGCCATTCTCAATTCTGCCACTTCCTGATTTCAGATCACTTGACCTGTGCAGGTTTAATGTTCTCTCGATATAAGTTATTTTTGAGTGCAATAGGTGCTTATGTTCTTGATTGATGTGTAACTCATAAAAGTTTCTGTGCCAGTATCAGTATTTATATACAGAGATAACGGTTGCTATGGTTATGTGGTGTCCTGAAAATGGTTGGTCTTTTTTTTTCTTATTTATTTTTCAAACAGGGCTTGGTCAAGTAAAGTAAATATCTTGCCTTCATTTAAGTTTTATGTTTGCTGTAAAACTTGTTTAAAAAAAAAGGAAAAAAAACATTAGCATTTCACAGCAGAAACACAAAAATTTTACATTACCAGGCAAGTCGACTTTGGCATTTTTCCTTCCAGTCAGTTTGTTTTTCTAATATAAAACTAATATGACATAATGTATAATCTAATTTGGAAATTACAATTTACTTGGAAGGATTATGCTGCCAGCCAATACCAACAAAGAAAGAAATTATTCGAGAATGTTTCTTTCCTTCTTAACGTGGTCGATAATTTATTTTTCCTTCAGAAGATTACTTTTTTCTTTACGACATTTCCTGCTGGTGTGATTTGCATTAGGATTAAATAATATGTTCCATGCTTAACTTATGCACCAAAAAAAAGAATTATTCCTCAGATTAAAAAAAAAAAAGGTGCAAATTACTATCTTGTTATGGACTTTGCTTACTTTGCAGTGAAGAGTGTTGATAATTTTCAGATGGTTTGGCAGCAATTACTTTATTTGTCCTGACAGTATTTACATGAAGGGGCAATTTGAAATGGGTAGATCTGTGTTTTTTATGAATAAAGGCCACTAAGATGGCTTAGGAACAGGAGAAGTTGAAAAAGGGGTAATCCAAGTGTGGTAATTCTGACTAACACTGAATTACCGTGTTGACTCTCGTTAACCACAAAAGTTTAAGTGTTCATCCAACGTGTTTTGTTACAGGGCTGTGGCATTTCTTCAGGGGCTTCCCATTCACAGCAACGTGCTGGGAGTGTATTAAGTTGTGTTAAATGTTCCCATATCTCCTGTGGATGCTTCAGAGGGAGCAGCGTTTTTAGCCTTGAGCATGTAAAGGAGCATTAGGAAAAAGTTCTACCGAGTTCTGCTGGAACAAGTTTGTGCCTGGCACAGCAACTAAAAGTGCAGCCTCTATGCTAAGGGGAGAAAATTAGACACAGTGGACCCATTTAATGAAGAATTCACAGTCCCGAGCAAAATGTGCTATGGACTAAATAAGAGCTCCTGAAAAACAGAAATATGTACCTACTTCTGATTTCTACAGTTCAATTACAAGTGGGATCCAACTGTAAAATTATTAAGACTAATTTAAAGGGAAGTCTTCTACTGGATTTGGGTGGTATTGGAGTGGGATTTGGAAAATCTGGATCCAGTTATGGTTCTGCCACAGACTTTTAATTTCAGCCTCTGGCAAGTCACTTATCCTTGGCATTCCTCAGTTTCCCATCTGTAAAAGCAGGGTCATGTAATTTCCCCCCATTCTTTCCCTCTTGCCTGTTTAATCTTGAGTTTCTTTAGGTTGGTTTCTTACACTGCATTTCTGCAGTGTTTTTTACAAGTGTCCTGCACTATGAGACCTTAGTTTCAGTTGGGATCTCTGCTGTAATACAGATAATATTATTGTTGACAGCTGTTGTTGTATCTGTGTAATGTAGTAGCATAAAGCAATAAAGCTTCCTCCCCTCCTAGTATTTAAAACTCAGAGAACAGTTTTGTTGACTCTTGTTGTTTGTTCTTCAGCAAAGTTAGCTCAAAGCTATTTTCTTGAAGGCTATCTGAGTACTCATGGTAGTAAACCAGGACTTTGAATTAACTCAGGGTACTGCCATCCTGCTGTAAAGATCTGCCTTGTGTTGTATTTCCTTATCTTGAAACCTTGAAGATATGCTGATATCATAGCAGGTCATCTACAGAGTAGGTAATTGGGATCATCATTTTAGGCAGCTTTTTTTGAGTTTTTAACATGTTTTTTTTTCCTGCTGTAAGTTATTCCGTTCTTCTGCAGTTGAAAATTAAACTGTTTGAATTTTTAGTTTGTTTACCTTATTCTAGTATATAGTCTGTTTGTCCTCATTTCCACTGACCTGTTGGATTTGGTGGAAAAACTGACACCTAGCTGAAGGTCTTAAAAATACCTTTAAAAAATTGCTTACCAGATTCATGAGAACCTAAAGCTGGGTGAAGGAAAGAGACTCTTAACTTCCCCTGCCAGACCTTCAGCTTCAGCTCAGCCTGAGTACTGGCCACTGGAGAAGCACAAACATCTCAGGACACTGCATTTCATAGGCTCTGCCTCTCACAAAAACATCCTAACATGGCAGGGTTTGCTGTAAGTGCAGTGAGACAAATCTTCCCAAATACAGAATCTATCTTCCCAAATACAGAATGGTTCTGGCTGTGTCTAAGGTGCCCTCTCTGTTTAACCCAGCCCTCTCTCCTCCTTGCCCCTCTGTCTTAGGACAGGCCACAGCGTGTTCAGGTAGCATCAGGACTTGGCTGTGACAGGCACCATGCAAACCTGCCCCTTCCGCAGGGGTGAGTAAATTGGTGCAGAACCACAAACCATCTTGGAATAACTTGAATGCCAGCCAGAATAAGCACAGAAAAAACCTTTTGTTTGGACATAAATATCATTGACCTTCTAGTGTGGTTGCTGGTGTCAAGTTTAGTGCCGAAGTCCAAGGGCAGTTGATATGGCAGCAGCAGACAGCAAAGTTCAGGGCAGGCTGTAAAGATCTGTGTGTTGTTGCTGCTGTTTCCAGCCTTCACTGCCAGACTTGAAGATAGGAAACAACCCAGAGATAAGGCAAGGGATCTCATTTTTATTGAGTGAGTTTGGCCTTGAGGATTGTCCACTCCACAGCTTCACCTCAAAGCTGATCTTTGAGAAGCTCATGAAGGCTTTACTAAGCTGTGAAACGTATTTGGAAAACGAGTGTGGATGTGCTGAAACACCCTCCAGTTTATCCCACCATAAAGGATGCGTATCAGGCTCCTTGTGTGGCATTTGAAGACTATAAACATGTTGCCATGATTTGCTATGTTTCCTGAGGCTTTACAAAAAAAAGTGGCCCTTTTAGGGGATTGCCATATTGAGGTTGACAATTTGATGTAAACCATGGCCCAGCATCGAATGTTCTGTTTAATGCAATTCTGTGCTTGTCAGCTGTAACCAATTACACTTTTCATTGTGCTCAGTGACACCAACATGGCTCCTTTTCACCCAGTTGTTGCTAATACCATTTTATACACCTTCCATGGCCCAGCCCTGTTGGAAGCTGTGTTATGTGTATAACCTGCTGCTCCTTTCCCCTTCTGCTGGCAAAGTGTGAGATGCCCAGAGCAGCTGTGAGTTCCAGGGAGTCTTTTGTGTGGCTTGGAGAATGGGGTCTTGAGGAAAGCACCATGACCTGGAGCTGAGTAGCAATGGGATAATAATTTGTGGCCAAAAACTGCAGCTGAGATGTTGCAGGAGGATTGTGCCTGTATATTCAGGCTGCTAATCCTGGTTTGTGACTGCAGTAGGAAGCTAAACTGGAAACAAGTCAAAGCTTTAATATCATCTGGTTTTGCCTCCAATTCATGAATGCAAAGGCCATGAAAACCTTAATCCTCGTGGTCTCCAGTGTAGTCCTGCATGGTTTTGCAGTGAAGTCTAGGACCTGAAAGGACTCTGGGGAGGCAGGCATGTGCATGCCTGTGGAGAGAGTTTTCTGACACAAGTGCTCCTATGGGATGAGTGTCTTTATACTCAGGGCTATTTTCTTGCTGTCCTTTTCCCCAAAAAAGGCACTTCTACTGTAGGAAAAGTTCAATAGTTGGTATGGCTGATGTTAAATGGCTTGTTGTTTGTGAAGCTGTCAGTCAGGAGTCTGGTGGCTGGCTCTGTGCAGGTCCATGTCTGTCAGAGCAGGGCAGGGGGCAGCTCTTCATCTTCAACACATTAACTCCCATTGCCCTTGGTCTGGAGTTGGGCAGCTCCTCTGGGGGTGCATCTCCAGGTGTGAGGACAGCTGAGGCCTGGCAGCATCTCAGGCCTTTGATCTCATACCTAGAGTGGACACCCTGAATGTTCATCTAATAGAGAACCTCGTCTCTGTCTGAGGCTGCAAGTGGGTACGAACAGAAGAGGAAAGGTGCAGGGAAAGCATGCAGGACACTTCCAAATGCTGTGCATTCCCCAATAACATCTTGGATTAGAGGTGGTTTAGGCTTTTTTAACAAATCTCAGGGGTTTTTTTCCTTCAATTTTTTTTCCTTGAACTTGTGCTGCTCTCCATTTTCTGTTAAATGTACATCCTGAGATAGAGTGCCACAGCTTAACTCCAAGCTGCATTTGAACCATCCAACCTATTTCTTTGTGTTTGCTTTTAACCTACCACCTCTGAACCTTTGAAAGTTTAATTTGATGTTCCTGCTCTAAGAACTCAGATTCTGGTGTTGGAAAACACCGTGAACAGCTGCATCTTGCCCAAACCAGGATTTTGTACAAACAATTCATATTTCATCTTAGGTTATTTTTTCCAGCCAGAAGCCTGCTTAGCCATTCTTTGTATCAAGACCACTGGCTATTTAACTCTCTTCTCCTTGAACAAAACAGGCATCAGGACCTCAGATTGAGTCCCTGAGGCTCAGAAGCTTTGCATGAAGCAGCAAACTGTCTCACCCAAATGGAAATGTCCTGGGTGTCTCCTCCGTTTTCTTTCCCTGGTGTCAGCCAGCAGCCATGGTATAAACTTGATTACATTGCAACCAGAGTTGGAATGACTCCACTTCTTATAGAAGGTCTTGTTGCAGTTCCCCATTTGTTCATAGTCTGAAAGTTTTATGGGGCAGTGGGTTTGGAGATGCTGCAACTGGAAAAGGGACACAATTTGGAAAACATTATTAATTTTTAACCTTCAGTACTACCTGGACAGTGAGTGTGGGTTTCCCCAGGGAATTTGGATGGGTGTCTTCACCCTGACATTGCTGCAGAGAGCCTGGGACTCTGGGGCAAAGCTGCTACCAGTCCACCCAAGTAATCCTTGGAAGAGCTGGGAAGAAACCAGGCTGACTTCACACTGCAGCCAGGGCTTTGCTTATCCTTATAATAAATGAAAGTACTTCACTTCTTCATATTGTAAATAAATCATTAAATCCAAGCTTGGAAGGAGGAAGCAGAATAGCACTTTACAAAAGTGGTGTTGTTTCCTCTGGGATTGTCTATCAGCTGGCTTCAAACACAGGATTTAGTTGCAGCTTGTTTAAAAACAGTGTCAGCCCTGCTGAAGTGCCATAAACTTTCAGAAAATTGGAAAGACCCCTCATAGTATGAGTGAGATTTTTTTAATCTGCTGGCTTTACAGCAAACTCATGAGATGTCTGGAAGAGTGACTCAACAATTGGTTTTGATTTTAATCACTTTCCCAGTAGAAAGTAATTTTTTAGCAAAGTAAATAGCAGGGGAAAAATTGTATTTCAAATTTTCGTTTTTCTCCCATGAGGCTTTGGTTTTAAAAAGCTGTAAAAACATCCTTTGCTTCCTTTGCTTTTGGCAAGCAGGAACTTAAAAAGGCTGGTTTCTAGAATCATGACATAACATTTTGGCCAGTATGGCATAAAATGACAAAAACTATTAAAACGAAGAACAAATTTCTTTTAATTCAGACAAAAAACCCCAAACCAACCCCCACCATTTTCCCTTTTATCCATATTTTTCACCATGGAAGATTCTTCAGCTGAGACCCAGACCCACGTTGCTGTGGCATGGAGGTCCCCACTTTCCCATCATGGACTGTGCTCTTTGAGCCATGCACTGCTGGCTGTGAAATGATATTTCAAAGCCATTAGTACCAAAACATCAGGGCTGGCTCTACACCCCCACAAATGAAGCAGTTTGAGCCAGGCTGTTTCCCAGGGCAGCAAGCAGCCCTGGGTGATGGCAGGAGCATGGCCATGTCCCCCAGCACAGACAGCTCAGCCCTCTGGGCTCTTGGACTCCTCAGCCTGGTGCTGCCTCTGCTCAGTAAAGGCACAATCTCAAAGCTCTTAAATAGTAATAGTCATCCTTGGTCTTCTTTTCTCCTTTTATTTGCTGCTGAGTTTGGCTCCCTTCTCTCTGAGCAGCCCCAGTAGGATTTCTTGGCTTTGCACACTGGTGTCGGTGGATTAGCTCTTTGTCCTCTTCCAGGAGAGGAGATGGATCTCCAGGACTCACAGGGAGACCATCATCTGACTTATGCTTTGGTGCTCCTTCCTTAGGGGTGGCCACTGCTTGTGGTCCCTCGTCAGCGTTTGGTGGGCACAAAGCTCAGCTGTCTTTGTGTGATGTGGGGAATCTTTCCAGTCACTCTGTGTGCCAGGAGAGAGAAGCTGGCCACAGCAAAGATGCTGAAAAGTGGGGCATTTCCAGGTGGTACTGGGAGAGGGGCTGCTCCCCACAAAGGTTCAGCAGCTGGGAGGGAGGTGGGTGCTGAACTGCTGAGGGACATTCAGTGCTTTCGACTCCCATTTGAGCTTCTTGTGGTCTTCACAGAGTTCCTCACCTAGGAGAGCAGAGTCTCTGAAAAGATAAGGAATAAATGCATCAAGGGCTGAGGGCTCAGCCTAGCTAGGTGAGGTTTCACCCCCCACTCTGGGCACTTTGGCCTATGCAGTTCCTCAGGGAGTCTCAAGTGACAGAAATCTGTTTAGGAGAACACCACCTCCTGCTTTTTGCCACCCAGATGTCCTGGTGAGGAGGTGTCTAAGACTGACCCTTATCTCCAACCAGAGGGCTAGTACAGAGTGCCTGGCCCCAGCAAGCCCTGCAGGCCAGGTGAGATCTCTGCCCTGTGGGGTTCTGAGGGGTTCATGGTGCACAGGCTGGTGTGTGATGGGAGCATGCTCCTCCTCATCTCTCCATGTCACTCTGTGCCATCCCAGCCAGGCTCTGCTGTTCCCCTCAGGCAGCTGTCACAGGGTTTCCAAGGGCTTTCAAGGGAAAAAGGAAGAAAATGTGCTCGGAGTTTTACCAAGTGTGACCTGTAACAGACCATTAGCTGAAAGCTAATTTTCCAGATAATGGATGTTGCTTTAAAGATTATTGCTGGAATCTTACGCTTGCCCATAAAAAAAATCAAGATTACACTTTATGATGATAATGTTTTGTCTCTCTGAGAGTGCCTTTCATCTCATTTCTACTAGAGCTCTTCAAATACTCATTTAAGCTTTGAACAATCCTATGTGGCAGATTTTTTTTTCTTTAAGCAGCAGATTGACCCAAACTGAGGCATTTTCAAGTATGGACACTTATTTTCAAGACCTGCAAGCAAGCTTGTGGCAGAGTTGGGAGTTGAACTACCCCTTCTTCCACCCTCAGCTGCTAAGAGTGCCAGTACAGCCTTTGGATGGTGTCATTTGTAGGAGGAAGGCACTTGGTTGTCTCCTGCAAACAAGTCCTGTGTTTCTGTCCTGTCATGGCAAAAAGATTTAAGTGGCATGATCCCTGCTCAGAGCTTGGATGGCTGGGCTGAAATCTCCATATTTACCTAACACATCAGGCTTTCTGATCCCCATTCCAACAATTTAATCACTAAGCTACACTTAACACAGTTTTGGCCCAGCCTCACACAGCTTAAATCCCATCTGAATCCTTCTGCCAGCTGGTGTGACCCTCTGAAGAACCAGAAGGAGCCTGTGTGAAACCTCAAGGTGCAGGAAAATCAGTAGAGTTTAGGCTTTATCAATCCAGGCCATTTATTCTTAGCCAAACAGACAGGGAAAACATAGGAAAAAAAATATGACTGATTGCACCTACAACTCCTCAGTGACTTGTAAGAGGAAATGGAAAAGCTCCAGCTCTGCTTTCAGATTGGCTTCACCCCATTCCCACTCGGGCTCGGGAGAGCACTGGACTTGGGTATCAAAGGGGTGACATTGTTCTCTGAGCAATTTCCAGCGTGTCTGGGGCCTGGGTTGGTTTGTTCATAGCAGGGTAAATGTCTGCTTGATACAACTAAAATGTCCCATGCTGGCTATTAGTAACTTGAGCTGATGGCCTGGAAAAATCCACTGCAAGTGACTGGGCATGGCCATAGCACAAAGAGTGATGTGACTGGGTTGGCTGGGACACTCCTGCCATCAGCACCTTGTCCTTACCATTCTAGTGCAACCCAGCATTTTCTTCTGGTTTCCTTCTCAAAGCAGCCTTTTAAAGGCCTATCCTGTGGCAAGCAGTGTTGTGAAACACTCTTGTCCTTCTTTGTAAACGCAGGTTGGGTTTGAGTTCTGCCTCAGCTTTACAGAGCCTCGCCTCATACAAGGGAAGGTTGGGCAAGTGCAGTTTGTGGGACTCATGAAGAAATGTGACCTCATCCTCAGTCTCTGCTTTTAAACTTTGTACAGCAGGAGGCAGAAAGTGTGTGTGTGCAATATGCTCTTATGAGCATAAATAATAGACATGAAGGAATCTGTTACATATTTGCTGTATTTGAGCTTGAATAAGCATTGATTTCCTTTTTTCCTTATTTTCTGTTCCATCTCCTAGCAGTGGTTATATTCTTGGGAAAGTGTTTTCCATTTCCTTGCTGTCTTTTATCACCCACAGTGCACATGTAAGCAAAATAGCACTAATCAGAGGAATAGCCAGAGAACAGTGTAAGCCAGGCAATTGAGGAGAAACTTTGCTTATTTGTCAAAGGAGTCACTTCTGTGCCTGTAAAGCTGGAACACTGTTGGAGACCGTCTGAAAATAATACATGTTAATGAAGCACGGAAATACATGGCAAAGTCTGTGTTTCTCTGCAGCACCTGTGATCTACAGAGTGCATAGAACAATCTTTGTTAGCCTCTTAAAACAAACTCCTTATTTGAGAGAAACTCTTCTTTGTTTTTACTAGGTGAGATAAATGCGTTTCCTGTTCAGACACATGGTAGAAATGATTCTTAGCAATCTTTCCCCCCCTTTTTCTTCCTAAAAATAAGCTGTGACGCTCAAATCATCTGCCCCCAATTTACTCCTGTGTGACCCTAAGACCCTGATCTGTCAGATCTGTCCACATCTGTGCCCACCACTGAAGAATGTGGCAGATTCAACACAACATATGGCTGAAGCAGTGCATATGATATTCATGGGAAATGGAAGAAGCATCACCATTTCCTTCGTCCCAATCACCTCCTTGAGCTGTTTGTGCCCTGCACTCACAGAGATTCCAGGGCTTCGCTCTGCCGTGAATTACACTCAGCAATCCAAATTTCAGTGCAACTGTTTGCAGATGCCTTTCTAGGGATTTCTTTAAGACATACTGAGTTTTCCTAGCAAATAAATGAGCTTAGAAACAAGGCATGTTTTCAAGCCGTGACACCATTCCGAGGATGTGGCAAGACCCTTTTGGTTAGGGAATTCATTTTGCATGCTATGAGGTTTAACTTATTTCCCTTTAAATCCTCACTTTCTAGTCTCCACTTCTTTGGATGAGGGGTGGGAAATCCTAGAGATTCAGGCTTTTGCAAAGCTGTAGTTCAAGCCAGGATTGAAAAATAACTTAGTGTTGCATGTTTCAAGCCCAGGGTTACGTGACCCTCAACACCAGCTGTGATTTTCAGAGTTTGGCATCACAAAAATGTCAACAGACTTTGAAACTTGTCGGGGCTGCTCTGCTCCCCAGAGTTACCCTCATTAGGGTATGTGAGCCCAGCATAAGCTGTGCCAGCCTTAGGCCAGCAGTGTTTGGGGTGAGCTCTGTGACAGGGCAGTGCCTTGTCACACCTTCCCACAACTGCTGAGCCAGGTAATTGCTGCAGGCTCTGAGCCCACCTCAGACACAAGCCAGATCACAGCCCAGCCTCTGTACAAAGAGCCAAGGGCAACTCATTTTGGCTCTTGCTCCTCTCCTTTGAAGGGCACCCACACTGCTGTTTATTGTCATTCCACTGACACATGGTAGTCTGTTAAAATGCAGGAATTCAAACGTGGTTTTAAACTTGGGGCACAAGGAAGCTGTTTGCCAGTTTGCCAAGAAGAGCTGTCACAGTGTAGTGTAACTGTATCCACACTCAGGATTGGCACAAGTGGAAAGGTGTTGGTCAAAAACCCCTCTACCTCCAATGGAAATCAGTTTGTGCTACAGAAGCTGTGTAGCCTGAACTATACAAGAAATGGTCATGAGTCATCAACTCTATAATCCCAGGGCAGAGAATTGTTTTGCACTTTTCTTAGGTAAGTTCAGTGTGGTTCGTGGTTCTTGTTTATTTTCCCAGTGGGAAAAAAGCCTTGTAGAGTTACAACCAATGCCTTAAAATAGAAAAGCATGACTTGACAATTTATCTTTTCAGTTTTTTTTTCTTTTAGTAAATTAAAAGAAAGATAGTGCTGCCAGGAGAAGTGGAATGAAACAGTGTCAAATAATTTTTCAGTTCTGCAGGCAGCCTTTTACCCAGGAAGAATGCTAATTGCTGCTTAACTGTTCACAAAACAAATGTTTTTGTGGATTTTTAGGTGGGAGGGAGTCTGAGAGGGTTAATCTTTCAGTCTCTTGTGAAATGGGAAGAGCTCCTGGGGACACTTGTGTCCTGTGAGACACGTGAATGTGTTTAGTGTTGGGGTGTGCAAACTGATGGTGTTTGACAGATAAAAGCAGACTCAGCCTGTGAGGTGGGTGATTTGCACAATTAAAATCTGGATGTAGGTCTGGCTCTGGGTGTTTTGTGTGGCTGATACCAGTCCTGAGCACAGAAATCTGGATGTCTGCTCCCAGGCAGGGCATCTCCACCCACGAGTGAGAGTTGTGGATCATGTGCAGTTCCCAAGGCTGGTCCCCTCCCAGGAGGGCCCTGGATGGATGTTTTAAGGAAGGCTCAGATGCACCTCCCTGCTTCTCTTTTCCTCAGATGAGATGGGCCCCTGGGCACAGGCTTACAGTGCCCCAGTCCTTGCTGCTTTGTTTATACTCTGCTCTGGGGCACAGATAATGGGACTGATCCAAAGCCAGCTCCAAAGCAATCACAAGTCTTTCCTTTGTCTTCAGTGGGGTTTGGATCAGGCCCAAAGCTCATAAGCAGTTTTCCACCAAGAGTTCCCGGCACTTATGTCAGTCACTGGCAACAAGGGAAGGGATAAATCCAGCATGGGCTGCTTCAGATGCCAGGCACATTCTGTGTGTGTGTGTGTGTCACAGGGGTGGATATAAGCTCACACAGCCTGCCTGGGCTCCTGCTGGATTGCATGACAGCTTGCAAAGGGCAGGCAGCTATGGGGCTGCTTCCAGCACCGACCTCGAAAGATTTCGGTCTGAAAAGAGCTGGGATGTTCTGTGCAGTGCCCATGAAAACCTTTTCCAGGAGCAGCTGCCTGGGCACGGGGAAGGAGCTAGGATGGCTGCCCGGTCAGGCTGGCACAGAGCGGTGAGAATTTCCTCAGCATCCCGCAAGGCAAGGCAGGGGGAAGGTAAGCACGGGAGAGACTTCTGCTCCCACGGGGCTCCCTGTGCTCCCCCAAACCTGTTTGTTTTCTCTCCAGAGCACTAAAGCTGCTCTTGGCCTGAGGGCGGGGGGTCAGTGGGGGGCACATGAGCTCGCCCACACCGGTGGGACTCTCTCAATAGCCTCTGGTGGCCTTTGGATGCCATCCCAGGTGTGTTTTAGGACTGGGTGTTCATTTAAGATGAACCTTAGCCAGCCCCAACTGTGTGCGGGAGGAAGAGCCATGGGAGGACATGAGGAGGGAGAGGGGGAGCTGTTTTTCTTAGGAAAAAGGCAAGCAGAAATAGACACCCCTTATCATTTTTTTTGGCAGGCGAGGGGAGTTTTGGGAGGGCTGGAGGTCAGAGGAGCTAGATCTTCGCCTGGGTCTTGAATTGTTTTTTTGGAAACTCAATTGTTTTAATCCCCTCCTTTCAGGGGGGCTAGGGGAGCCCTCCTGCCCCCTTCCTGTGCTGGGAACAGGGCAGGAGCTCCTTTGTCACCTGCAGAGCCATTTTCAGAGCAAGGTGCGGGCAGCTGGGATTTCCTGATGCAAAATGCAGCAGGAAAGCTGGGCTCTCCAGGCCAAGGAATTAATGACACTGTCAGGAGGGAATTTGAGTTTCCACATCACTAAGAAAAGGAACTGGATACCCGAGGCAATAGACCAAAGTCAAGCTATAAAGTAATTACATTTCTCCCTGCGTTTCATGTGTTTGTTTAATTTTAGTGTTTAAAGGGAAAGGTTTCCTGAAAGCACTGTGCCAGCAACTCTAAAAAATAATTGTGTGTCTTTCTTTGACATATATTCTGGCAGGAACGTCCCGCCTAAACTTTTTGGCATAGGCTTTTGCTTTATCATTAGTCTTTTGACTACGGTTTCAAGTTAGACTTGAGGTTGGTAAGATGGCAAAACCCACCATTTCTGGGTTGTCACTTCCATCTCTCATCCTTTACCTGCAGGATTCTGGGGCACTTTGCTGTCCTGTGCTGTGTTAATCCCAGTTCCTCCATACAGCAGGCAAGAGGAGTTTGCACAGCCATCTTTTGGCATTGCTGCCTGCCTGGCTGGATTGAGGTGTGAAAAACTGCAGACCTTTAAAACAAATCTTGTGAAGACACCAGGCCAGCGCTTTGCTCTGCACTCTGACCCCCTTTCTGAGTTTAGCCAGTGCTGCACCTGCAGCTGGCTCAGGATGCTGTGGGATGGTCCCTCCTGCAGCTCTCCCTGTGCCTGAAGCACAGTGCTGGGTGTGAAGTGGGGGAATCTCTGATCCCACACTGGAGTCCCTTGAAAAGAGGGAGAGGTTTTCTCTAAGACTTGCATATTTTTTGGTGTTCCTTTCTATGAATGACTTTTCAGTTTTACCAGTCTCTGAGGGTTTGTAGTGCCAGGAGAGCAACCACGCTGCAGGACCTCATCTTGCCAAAGTGACAGCTTTGTAGGGGCATTTTGCAGTGACACACCTTTCTGCCTTGCTCTGCTGAAGCATACCTGGCTGTGGTTCATGTGCCACCTCTGGGAGTTCATTTCTGTTAGATATTTTATAAATCCTGTCCCTTTTCCTTTTGGCAGAGCTGCTCTTCACAGGATCATGACAACCATATGTCTAGGCTGATGCTAGACTTGGAAACATCAGATGAACCACCCCAAATGCCATTTGGCACCTGTGAAAGAAGCCCCAGCCCCTGGCAAAAGGAAGGGAATGTGTGCCTGGAGCACCCTACAGTTGGGGACAGAGCAGGTTGTCTCTCACCCTGTCATAATGAGAAGCATGTCAGCCCCATAGCTGGCAAGGCGAGCAATTCCTACTCTCATGTGCAAAACCACGCCTAAATCCCAACCTGTGGAATTACACTGACATGCTGTGCATGCTAACACAGCCTTCAGTGAACTGGGTAGCACAGAGGAGAGGTCAATAAATGGGGAAAATAAAAGGAATATGGTAGAACGTGCTCATATATTAATGCAAGAGTCACTTGTTTCGGGATTTGGTTTTTTTTAGAGGTATCTTTTATTTGATGCAACAGAGAAACAGGAGAAAGCATATTCAGGCATATTATGGAATGGAACCCTTTCAAAAGCACGTGGCTGAGGGGAATGACATGGAAAAATGGCACAGCTGTTCTCATACACTCACTGCTGCTGTGTGTAAGCTGAAGATGTGAGTGACTGTGCAGAGTCCTATGCAGTGTGAGATCCAGCCCAAGCCTTATTTACAGTAGCCTAATTTGTACTTCAGGGGAGAGTGAGCTTTTTTATTTCATGGTGAATTCAGTGTGAGTGGCAAGGTTCACCCCAGCACCTCTGAAGATGGAAATCCAGTACTCCTAGAGTTGCATGGTTAATTGGGGGTGTTTGGGGATATAAGGAAGCTGCTTAATTAATGCAATTGAAATAATTTTATAAGATTTAAAGCCAGTCACTTCTTACAGCTAAACCCACACACTAACAGCCATGTAGAACATCAGTGCAGCTGAGAGATGTGTAAAGGTCCCATTCAAGAATGAGACGTGATAATCTAAAACAGGGAACAGAAGTGCTTTGTAATGCCAAGTTTGTTGTCATGCCTGCTTTTGTGTAGAATGCAGATCATCTTAAAGTGTTCTTGAGATAAGTGGGATAGACTGAACCAGAGTGTATTGCTAAAGTTATGTCTTTGTATTTCTGGAGTAGCTGCAGATTTAGATGTTAAACCTTATCCATAATGTGTTTGAGTATTCTGCACTGTGCTAGCTTTCCTCCATGAAGCTACTCAGTCTGTTCTGTCGGAAAGTCTGTGGTGTATTTGTTTTTCTATGATTATGCAGTAGAAGCTGGCTCCACTGTCATCCCTAGTTTGATAAGGTTAGAGGAAAACATTTTTCTGAAGCTGTTGAAAGGATGCAATAACATTTTGATGCCTGTCATATTTTAAGATTTGCAGTTCCCTTCAATCATGTGTTCATCTGTGACTCATGCATGCAGACACAAAGCAGGTGTCCTGTGCAGTAACAAACCTGTCTCCTTTGAGAAGTTTTGGCACTAGGACTGTACATGATAAAACACATGGGCTTTCCATGATAAGGGAGAACGAGGCAGAGCTAGGAACAAAAGTTGCTGCAGTCATCCTTTAGCAGCACTGGCAGGGAAATCATGTTGTTCCCCTTATTGGTATGATGCACCCAAAAAGAATCCCCCCTTTTTTCAATAAAGACTTTCTCCTTTTTGTTTCCCCTTCTGCTTGGTCAATTATCACTGCTTGAAATTTAAGATAATTCCTGATCTCTTGTCTAGACAGTGGGTTTTAATTTTCTGATGTGTAAGGAGTTTTCTGGCCCTTCCTCATGCTGTTTTTCCTGCAGTCACAAGCTTTGTTGTAGTGGTAGGGGAGGTGCACTGATTTGCAGCCAAATGCTCTGAGGCTCTATCTGTGCTGGGTGATGCTGCAGAGAGCCAGGGGGGTTATGTCAAACACATCCCCAGACCAGAGCAGCCACGGTGGGGCTGTTTCAGGGAAGGCAGTGGCTGTTCCTCCCTCACAGGCAGGAGAGTCTTTGCACCACTTGGTGATGGCACCAAATTTTGATTCCCAAGAGCTGAGGGTTGGTCATCCCATATCCAGGCTGTGACAAAGAGCTCGGCTGTGTGTGGGCAGCCTCTCTGGAGAGTAGAAAAACTGCCCTGATGGAGAGGTCCTGGACCCAGTTGCCAGCAATAGTCCTCCAGCATCCTCCAGCAATTGCATGTGATGGGATCTGTGCTTAGACCTCAGTGTTTACTAGCTGCAGATAGAGCTGTCCTCTCCAAGTGTGTCCTATCATATCCTGAACATGTTTATCCTCCCAGCCCCACTGCATGCTTAAGAATGGGTACTGCCACTTTACAAAGTGTTAGTGATGCCCATGACTTCAGCACGAGTTTCTCCAATTGGGATTTCTTTTCTGAAAGCCTCAGTCTCTGAGGTGTGTAATGGAATGGGCAAGTACAGATTTCAGCAACAAAAAGCTAGAAATTCTCTGCTCAAGGTTGCAAGGAACAGTAATCCTTCAGGGGTAAAACTTCCTAGATATTGTATAGTTAAAATCACATGAATATTTATGTTACACCCATGATTTTGTGGGAAAATGATTTCCAGCCAGAGGGTCTCTGGATAGCAGCTGTGGGAGAGTTTCAAGAGCAGACTTTGATGTACTGCTGCAGTTCACTACACCTCATGCATACCATCAGCATGCTCAAAATTATGGCGTTTTCTAATCTGACTATCTCTGCCCTCTCATTACATCTTCCTGCCATTCTTTTTAGCCTGTCAACTATTTCAGTGGGTGTTTGGTGTAGCAGTGAGACACTTTGCTATTTGGTTTCCTGGTCTGTTTGGTGGAGAGCTTGGGGTGCTCTCAAAATGATAACAGGCACAAGCTGTTTTACATGAGAAATTAAAGCTGAAATCCAGAAGCCTTGGAATATGAGAATCAAGGCCTTCTCTGTGGCCTTCCTTGTGCTTATGTTTTATCTGTGCTTTTATTATATATCATTGCCAGACTATTCTGGCTCATTTTCCTGCCTCATCCCAATTCCCTGATGTCATATCAAGCATCCCTGTGGGATCCATCTCTCCCCTCAGGTGTTTGTTCCTGGCTTCTCCCTGGTCCTTGCCCCATTTCTCCTGCTTTGCAGTTCTGTTGCTTTCCTCTTTGCTTGGTTTGGGCAGTGAGGGGCTTGGTGGGAGTCCAGGGCCTGAGATGACAGGGGTGGCTTTCTAGCTCTCTCTTCTGGTGCCCAGAGCCACAGTCGTGCCCAGCAGCCAGGAAGGGAATTATAGCAAGGAAAGTCCTGAGCAATCCCCAGAAGAAGCAAGCCCTAGAAGCCCCAAAATGGAGCGAGATCAAGGCAGACAGAATCTATAGAGGTTTTTCTCCCAAAGCCTAATAAATCTTCAGTGGGACATATTCAAAGGCTTTTTTCACTTTGCCAAATTTGGATGTAAAAGGCACATCTCTGTTCCCAGGGTGACACCAAATTTCCAGTCTCCTTTCCAGAAGATGGAGGCGTGAGAGCGACTCCAAAAAAATAATTGTTAGAATTTTTATATCGACTAAGCACTTTTCTCTAATCTTGTGTTGGAAAACTTCCAGGCCTCCCCCTCTCCCACCCTCCCTGTAATTTCCTAGAAAACTCTGCTGGAGGCAGACACCTGGCAAAGGAGAATTTCAGCCCCAGAAATTTTAATGTGGTGAAACAGGGGCTCCTGATGGCACAGGGTATCTCGACTAGCACCCTCCTGGCCTCCCAGAAGTGCTGCACCACATCTCCCACCAGCTTCAACTCGGGGCCTCGTGCTGGAAAACTCATTCCTTGTCACTTTGAGCAGGGTGAATGGGAGATGTAAAAGCACTTTGCAGTGTTCAGGGAGTATCAGGCACGAGTGCAAATGGGAAGACCATGGCAAGTGCTCCCTGCCTGTGCTTCAAGGTAACCCCTGCCAGCGTGCGCCGCCTCCTTGCAAATGCCAAACAACGTTTTTCACTCTCTGCTGGAGGAAAAAGCTGCCCTAAGAAAAGCAGAATGAGGGCTGATGTTTTGAAAGGTGTCCAAGAGTAACAAAACTCAACTCTCCAGGGCTGAGTTTTGCCTCTTGTGTTTCTCAACTAGGGTGGTTGAATGTGTTACAGACCTATCAGAAATTTTGCTACAAATGCACAAATATTAATCTACAGCCATTTCCTTTGCTTTCTTAAACATGAATGAGGATTTTTGTCTCTTTCTCCCTCCATAAATTGTTCATGGTCAGAGGGGGCATGTTCCGTGTCAAAGTCTTGACCGCCAGGATCAAACAAAAAACCCTTGTGAACTCAGAAGTGGAGACAAATAAATGACTATTACTTTTTTTTTCCTTTTGCCTGGAGTTAAACCTTTTCTCTGTCAACAATATTGACTTTGTTCACTTGGAAGGAAACAGAGGGAGAGAGAGAGAGAGAGGGAGATTTCTCTAGATGCTGCACAGAAAAAAAACATTTTGGAAGGAGGAATGAAAAAAGACAGAGGTTACAGGAAATGGTAGACATTTTTTGTTGAATTAAACCATTAGGAGTGACCCAAAAACCAACGGGAAAGAAAGGAAACAACTGGATACATTTAGGTCACAAGAACCAGCCAAATGGGGAGCTGAAACCAATTATCATAAATGAATGTTTCTCTTTTATTCATGACCACCGTGTATGCTCCCATGATGCTCTTTGTCTTATTATAAAAACAGATGAAACTATTTCGTTTTGTTCTTATACTTATTAGCTAATGCAACTTTTGGGCAATTTATCAAACACTAACACATGTTGTGATTAATAAGCTTAGAGAATTAATCACAGCTAAAGCCCCTTAAAAAAGAGAGGATGTCGGGTCCCTCTTAAATATATGTTTGTGCAGGATTATGTAACTTAAGCAGTGACATCTAGTTTTGATGCATATTCATGCATTTTACATGCTGAAAGATCCCTGAAACCATATGTTCAGGCAAGCTATAATTACAGTAACTTCCATTTCTGTGGGACTTTGCCCAGCAGCATGGGCAGAGCAAGCCCTGCTTGCCCCAGCCGTGGGTGCTGGGGGTTGTGCACAGAGCCCATCCCTCCCTGCCATGGGGAGGGGGGAGCAGCATTTGGGGTTTGGGCTGTCACTGCTGGGCTTCAAAGGGGACATGTCACAGTTGCTGTGGACCACAGGAAAAAAAAAAAACATCTGCTCCCTTTTAGATTTTTGTCTTGCTGCCCCCTTAAATCCAGATACCATTGGAGGGGGGAGGAAAATGCCACTAAACCTGGCCATAGCAACTCTCAGCATCTTCTTCCCTCCTACTAACACAGTACAGCCTCTAATGAGCCATAACTGGCTCTTAAGTGCCCCTAACCACTTCATTGAGGTTAGAATAAATTTCTAAATGGGGATGAGGAAAGGCAGAGGCAGGCAGCACACCCTGCAGCCTCACCAAGGTGTGGAGAAGCTGGTTCTGTGCAGGGGAGCCTCCGTGGGGGCAGTGGGGCAAAGAGCTGGAGCTTTATTAAGGGTGGTCTGCTTGATAGGGAGACAACCATCAGACACAGAGGGGACCAGGGGGAATGTTTGCACTGGAGCATTCGGTGTTGTGGAAGCTGTTTTGGGAGTTTGGGTGTCCTGTGCCATAGGCAGATCAGAGTCTCTGCAGTGAGGAGGGATGTGGGGAAGTGGTCACCTGGGCACTGGCAGAGGCTGAGTTGCTCATAAATATCTCCCAACAGAGGCATTGGAAAGGTTTGCTTGTGGCCTGGCTGAGGGACATTGTTGAAAGAGTGACATGAAGCTTTTGAGAATTTGTTCTTCACTGAAATATACACATATATACCTATTTTGACTTTGCACCCCAGGTCTAGGCAAGACCAAATCTTAACATCTTTGAGCATCACAATGGATGGGAAGTCTATTGTTTGGTTGCTATAAAAATGAAGAAGTGCATCCCCATTTCTAAGCTCCAAAGCAGAGTAGAGCAGCTCCCTGAGGCCCCCCATGAGCAGCCTGCTCTGCTCAGTGAGGTACCTGCTGTGTCAACATCCAGGTGACTTCAGCAGGAACAAAGTATTTGTTTGAGTGCTTTTATTGACTAGGGAGGGACTTAAGCACGTGTTTAAATGCTTTCTAGAACTAAGGCATAAATGCTTGATTCTCATAGCCCAGCGAAATAATGGGTCTGGCCTTCAGTCAAGCATAAATTCTACACTCTGCTTCAGGAGTAGCTGAGTAAAATTCTATAGTATGTGTCAGACCAGATTTTCATAATGATCTTAAAATTTCTGTATCTCTTCATAGACTGCAATGAGATTTAGATCTCAGTCTTAAAAAAAAAAAAGGGAAAAAAGGGGAAAGGAGAGTGCAGTTATTATCCCCTGTGGTCAAGGCATCTGAATAAACTCTTTCTTATTCATTAATGGCTGCGAAATGGAGCTTACACAAGTTTATGCAGTTAATTTGTCAAGCATTCAACAAAATATGTAAAAGGATGCTGCCAGGCCTGCTTGTGTGGAACTACTCTGGTATTTAAAAAGAAAGAAACATGCCTTGACAACACCTGCTGGCATTTTCCACAAGAAAAAGATCTTTTTCTGTGCCTCTCACGTGTCAGCAAATCAAATTATTTTTTCTCCCAACTTAATCCCAGTGAAGTGTATATTTTTTTTTTTCCTAAAATAGATGCATGCCACCAAAACGTTTTTAGTGTGTGTTAACAACATGTTGGCCCTATGGGCTACATTTCTTCTGGGGAAGATAGACGACCTTCTTTTACTTTGGAGTTTCCAACCAAGATCGCCAGCAAAAGAAAATTAAAAAGCAGGCTTTTCGTTTTCGTCTTTCGGCAACCCTGATGTGGTTGCCGAGGCATTGCTTAGAAACACAAACATTACAGCACATATGGAAGTCTACTGTCGAGTGGAACCGAGTCCTAAAGCAACATGTTAAGTCAGAAAAATTTATGTTCATGCTAAAGCGGCAGTGTGGTAATCGGTTTCAATGGAAGTAAAAGGAATGCACCAGAGATGGAAATGGCTCGCTCCCTTGGATGCAAGTGCAGGAATTCAGACCCATGGGCTGGGATGACTGTGTGAAGAGGAAGTAGCTTTTGTGAAGAGGAAGTAGCTTTTGTTAGTCAGGGCAAATCAGGCTTGTGGCAGCTATACTTCTCTCCTTGCATGTGCATAGTCTGCGTAGAAGCAGCTTTATTTTGGACAATTGGTTAGTGTTAAAAGAAATTTGAGTCCATCAAGTCGCATATGCCCATTTATACACTCTCAAAATACTCATTTTTTCCCTTTATTTAGATGTAAAGGAGGTAGTTTCAGGCTTGCATAGGGCAGTGGAGGCACAAGTCCAAATTCTTGCTTTGCCAAGTCAAGCCATTCAACTCTTTCCAGGGGCCTTATCAGGGCTGCTTCTTTAGGTGCCTTTGTATCGGGGAAAAGGCAGATAGCAATATCCAGGAAGGGATTAATTGTGACTGTTTTAGGATGGTCTCAATAATCTCATGTCATGCCTTCTTCATTGATTCAAAAGAGAGCCTGGAAAATTTGCATAGACAAGATGTGATACCTTAAAGCAAAACCACAGTAAATGCTTCCTCTCTGGAATCGATGGTTTGCACTCCTGTCCACAAAAAGCTCTTGGCATCTTGATTGCATGTCTGGTTCAATATCTGAATATCTTCAAAAAGCCCAAATCCCCCTAGTTTCTCATAATTATGTGCCTCAGTTTCTTGTTTGTGAACTTGAACCTCCTTACCTAATGAGAACAGTGTAATGCTAAATAATGATGGCTGTGAAATTTTCAGATATTGGGAAGAGTCATGGCTTAAAGATATTTCAGAGACAGAGCTTCTAATACTGTCAGGAATAAAAAGAGGAGGACAATGTTTATTGCTACTGGAGTTGTGTACTTGCAATCTCAATATTTTCCAGTCAACGGGCTAAAGCATTTTTGCAGATATAATTCCTTGAAAATTAGTGTTTGCCTTTCTCCATCCCCAGGGAAGCTGCCTGCCTAAATGCTCCTGCATTTTGGAGTCTAGAGGTGGATCAAGCATGGTGGTGGTGGTGGTCAAACATGGTTTTGAGGGTGAAAGGTGCTGGGAAAAGGCAGCTGCCCTGCTCTTCACCTGGTCCCATCCTTGAAGTGCCATCATCACCACTGCAGGACCACGGGCCAGATAAAGCGCTGAGCTCCAGCTGCTTCTTTTCCCCATGGATATCAGACCCTGGCCTCAGCAGAGCTAAAACCTTGTGCTTTCTGGGCTAGACACAGAGGTAGCCCAAGGCTGGGCTAAGCCCACCTCAGAGGAGCTGCTGGGGCAAAGGCACCAAGTGTCTTGCAGGAGAGAAGGAAGGTTTGAGGACCAGGCATACAAATCCTTTGTATCTCAGTTTTATCATCTTGCCTGCTGAGGGAATAGCTTGCTTTTTAAGTTGCTTATTGTTTCAGGCCTACAGCTAATCCTCTAAGAAAGTAATTTCTGTTGCTCATGGCTAATACCCCATCCTGTATTGAGAGTTATATCAGAGCAGAATTGCTGCTTAGTCACTGGCTGCTTTTCAGCCAAAGAAACATCATGGGTTCTGGATTATTGTGATGTTTTACTTTTTTTCCTCTCTCTCTCTCTCTCTTTTTTTTTTTTTTTTTTTAATTCAGATGACTATTTAGATGTCATTTTCAATGTTCAATTCCTTGATTTCGCCCAGTTGAAAAAGCCACCTATTTATTTGAAAAATATTTTTGGAAGCATGAAGATAACCACGTTGCTCCCATGGTTAAAATATTTTATATAAAACTTGTTATTACCACAGATCAATGGGATATGTACAGAATATGTTACAATGGGGCCTGTGTTAAAGATTTGTCAAGATTTCCATTATAAACCACTATTTTTGAGGGTTTATAACTCAGTCATAAAAATTCATTCCAAGCTAAAACTTGGCAAACAAAATGTCAACCCAGGAGAGATTTTCTTTTACCAGATTTACTTTAATGCTTTAAACTGATTTGTCTATTTTAAAATTATATGAGTGCCCTGTTTTACAGACTTTCTGCATATACAGGGTGCATGTGTGCTAATATAACACACATACCAAGGAAAAAACAACATTAAAAGCACATTAGCACAGCAAATCAGAGCTCCAAAAAAAACCCCACAAGGTTAAAAATGAGGTTGGATTTGCAGTTTGTGGAATCTTAAGCATTGGGATGCCAACTTTGAGCTAAATCTTCAGCTGGTGGATTCAGCTGGTCGGGGCTGATTTATACCAGCTGGGCTGCTGTCCTGTTATGATGCCACCCAACGTGTGACACCTTTAGGCATCTGAAAAAGCTCCTGTTGAAAATTGGTGGAAATCATAACACTAAGGTGAGGGGTAGCTAGAGAGGATTGAGGACTCTGAGCTGGTGTGACAGGGAGCAGATGTTCAGCTGATCTCCCATCACGTGATTCTGGACCTGGATGGTCACAGGGAAGAGGTGGATGTGACAATGAGGTGTCAAAATCAGAGGATTAGAGCAAAGCTCTCTGTCTCTTCCCTGTGGTTGAGGAGCCAGAATCTCACATCATCATGTAGTAGGTGGCCTGAGCTGTTCATCACTTTTAAACACAAATGTCATTGTCAACACCTACGTTTGTCCTGGGTGCCACGGTACCTGGTCCAAGGATTCCTTTCCCAGTGCTCTGTCTTGGGCTGTGATAGGTGAAGTGTGGCTCATCCTGCTCACAGCCCAAAGCCCTGCCTTGCAGCAGGGCCTGGCACAGAGGAGGACGTTCAGCTGGGCTTGCTGAACCTGAGCAACCTGAGGTTGGACAGGCAGCAGAGAAGCACAAAAGCCTCCAACAGATGCTGGAGAGGAGTTCTAAGGCCTGAGGGCGATGATTTCTGTCCTTACACAACAGCAGGGGTCTCAGGTAACCCTGCTCCCAGCTTGTGGGCCTCAGCTGCCTGCCCAAAACCTTGAGGTGAACCCAAGCCTTGGTTCTTTGCAGGACTGAGCTTTAGACACCCAAGGTCAGACCAGCTATTCCCTTTATGGAAGGAGATGTACAGGACTTGAGTTTGGCATCCTTCCCTGGTGCACTGGCTGCCTTTCCCCTGAAATCTTGGGCTGTGAACTCTTTTTTGCTGATAAGGCTGGGGTGTTTGTCATCTCCAAGTATCTCTAGGCTGTGTTACCCTCTGCTCCAGCAACCCCCTCCTGGGATCTTTGTGGAGCTTGGTGTTGAGTCCCTCTTGCTCGTGGGTTTTGTTAATTGGGGGCAGAAGTAGGTTCCCCTCTCTGCCTTAAATCCAGGGTGCACACACACGAGCACTTGTAGGATATTTAGGAAAGCTCTACTCTGTGTATCTCAAACGTGTGTGGGGGGGTGGGGAGTAAAGAAAAGCAATAAAGAGCCTACATTATACCACATGTGTGAGCAAAGGGCTGTGGTTAACTCCCTTCAGATAGGTTTCAACCAGGGCCCCTTTGTAACAGCCCCCAGAAGACTACTGAAAAGTCGGCATCCATAGTTTTAAATAGGCTAATTTAAAAAATAAATAGTATTAGACGCTTTTCCTCCCCCCACCTCTGCAAACCAAATATGCAAGTGGCACAAATAAGGAAAAATGCAGCTGGCTGTGGCTCACATGGGGCAGCCAGCTTCTCCTGGCATGCTGGGGACATTGGCTGAGGACAGGAGGGAAGAGCACCATGAGTGCCTCTACCTGGCAGTCTTTCTGTGCTGGGAGAAATGGAATGGTAATTTTGTGGTCAGTACTCTGGAGGGGTGATTTCGAATAGGTTGGTGAGCATTTCTTGATGTATATGGGATGAAGAAAGCCTTGACCTAAATAAGGGAGAGGGGAGTACTACGATTTTTCCTCCCTGCCGTACCTCACCTTCCCTTCACTTAGTAGTGGTGATGAGCTGTTGCTTTTTCTGCTGCTTATATTGCTGCTGATTATGGGATCCTCTGCCTGCCCTGATGTGCCTGTGCTGCCCCCAGCCCTACTTATCCCCACAGTGTGCCCACAGCCAGCTGTGACACAGTGACACACAGTGACACACAACACTGTGACGGCTGAGCCCACAGGAGATTGAGGGACATTAATAAGAATCAGATTGAGAATAAAGTGAATTGAAAACTGGGCTTTGATTTTCCAAAGTGCTTTTTGGATGAAAAATGCTTCTCTCTCTGTTTTATTTTTTTTCCTGGATGTTGTTTTGCACAAACGATGACATTATTTGCATTGGCACCTTTTCCAGATCAGCTCCCAAAACGCTTCCAATCTAGGATTGCTGATTTTTCACTTGTCAAGAAAACAAAACAAACCAGAGTAGAAATGATGGGTTTGGCTTTTGCTTTGTGTGTTGTGAAAAACAAATAAACAAAACAAATATTTTTCCAAGTTTTTAATGGAAAATCAAGTTCCCATGCTTGCCAGAGTTGCTAATTAAGTGAGCCAGAAGAAGGACACTACACACCCAGGGACATGCTGCATTTCCTCATAGCTGGTCAAACTATGAGTATAAAAAACATAACTCAAACATGTCTCTGCATAATTTTATTCATCGCTGATACTAAAAAAGAAACCATTGGATCAGTGGAAGCAAGATCCCACTTTTCAACTGAACTCTAAGTCAGAAATAAAACAGCTTCTCAGAGAACAATATAGCCACAGTGGAGGGAGCCGGGTCACCTTTTGCTGAATTTAAATGAGTTCTTAATGAAAAGGGGAATACATTTTTCACACATTCCTCTGCATTAAAGAGGGGTCAGAGTCTAGCATCAAGGTGAGCCTAAACTCAGGAAAGACACAAATGGAATTCCTGAGCTGCTGACAGAAATGTCTCTCCAGTCTGCCAGGAGCCAAAATGCTACTGCTGGAAAAACAGCAGGCAGGGTGGAAATCTGGGTCCAATGAAGGAGCAGCCAGGGAAGCTGTGGAGTGGGGTCGCAGAGCAGGGAAGATAAACAGCATCCCCCCACCACAGAGGTCAAGCTGATTACAGAGATGGGGCTGGTGGTGGGTGTGAATAGGTTCAGCCAGATGGCAGGGACCAGCAATTCTGTCCTCCCTTAATGAAACTTTGCAGCATCCAGTCCTTATTGTAAAGATGTGATGCATTTGAACACTGGCTGTCAGGATTTATTAAAAATCTGTAACCTCAGGCAAGTTACCAAGTTCTCCATGTCTCAGTTTTGCTCTCTGTAAAATGGGCTGTTACTCCAAGGGAATTACTGTAAGGATTATCAATTGATGTGGCCAGGGCAACTTTTTTTTTCCCCTGAGAGTTAATTTATATTTATCTGTCTGATGAAAACCTTAAATGCCAATGCAGTGGACTTTTTTTAAATATATGGGTCATCTCAAAAGTAGTAATCCTGAGCTGTTGTTTGTATAGTGTTTTCCTGCTCTGTGGTGTTCCTCAAAGATTCTGCCAGTCAGATTTGAGAATGATCTTACAAAAATGGATTTCACTCACGTGAATGCCACTTTACTCAGGTGGGAAGGTTGTGGGAGGACCACAGCCTCTTCCCAGGGCGCACATACAGGGTTCTGCTGGGATTTCTGACAGCACTGCAGTCACACTTGCAGTGCCCAGGTTCTCTGCTGTGGAGTGGTGCCTTTGCTGGGTGTTCCTGGTGTCTCTGCTCCTCTCCAGGTGCGAAGGAATGAATTGCAGTTCCGTGAGTAGCCAGGAGCTGAAGCGCTGCTGTCAGGAGCCCCATGCAGACCCGGGCTGGACTGTGACATGCCGATGTCCCTTCTCAGTTTGAGCTGGGGTAGCTCTGACCCCGTGGTGGGGACAGGGGCTGGCAGCTGTGGGCACAGTGGGACGGGCAGCCAGCCCTCCTGGGCCTCCAGCACGGAGTGGTGATGGGTACAGAGCAGGGAGGCATCTCCAGGAACAGGGTCTGGCTTTGCTTTGCATCTTGTTCCTAAATTAGACGCGTAATTGCTCGAGTCTTTCCAGCATTAATAAGGGACAGGCATCTCCAGAGGGCAATTCAGACCTGAGCTGTGGGAAGCCCTCCTTGACAGGGGAAGGGGCCCAGTTCGGTTCCTAATTTAAGCTTCTTGGTTGAGAACTTCACTTTTGGTGTAAAGACTCTCAGTCTTTGGGGAGAAGTCTTTGGGATAAGCGTAAGAAAACATGTTAAATCCTGCAAATATCCCGTTGCTGAGAGTGCCCACGAGAGTTATCTCCTCTGGGAATGGCAACCATCCTCCTTTCCTGCATCTTCTGGGGGGAATTCAGGGATCCATTGGAGGTGGATAGTGCTGAGCTGCCTTCCGTGTCTGAGCACCCGTTTCTTTTTCTATTATAACTTTATTTAAAAGGAGGGGCAGGGAGCAGTGGGGAGACAAGGAAAATATTTGTGTAAGAAAACTCCACTTTAAAAGACAGCTTAAAACTGGGATTAATAAGTCTGCTTTTATGGAAGCATTTCTACATGTTGTAAAACATTTTTAAAAACATTGTAAAAACTACAGAGTTTCACGTTAAATATGGCTGATTTTCTTTATAGAGCTGACCTGCTTCCCAGAGGTGATGTATACACACCATATGACACAGGGGTTGCTAGGGTAGGCAGTGTTTTTACACTGATTACTGTAGTAAATAATAATGTAAAACTGTGTATAAATAGGGAGTTCAATCCAGAGCTACCCCTGGGGTCTGCAGTTCTTTACACATGGCCCATTTTNTTTTTTTTAATATTTTTTTTTTTGTCTCAGAAGAATATCTCCTCTTGGGTCAGCTGTTGAGCAGATGCCAAAAATACTGGTCAAGGCTATGGAGGATTCAGGAGTTCTAAAGAAAAACAACAAGGAGCTGAGGTGGCCAAAGAGGAGTGGGCAGATGAAGTGCATGCTGTAGTTTAGAGACTGGGGAAGACATGGGAATATTATCCAGATATCCCACAGGAGCAGCAGCCAAGTGAATAACCTCTGCTCCCTGCCTGGGTAAAATATGGAATGGTGGGTTTACACTGCAAAAACATGGCTTCATATTCCTTGGAAAAACTTGATAACTGCATGGATGGAGAAGTGCTGGCTGCTGGTCTATGGGTGTCTGTTTGGCTGCTCAGGGATGACCCCCACTGCTGGGATGTACCCATTGCCACGAGCAGCTCTGGGCAGACACATTTCAGCTCCCTTTGATGGAGGCACAATTAATCACCCCTTAAACACATGCTTTGATGACATTGCCCCTTAGATGGGGCTTGTCCCAGCTGGAAGAGAGTGGAGGGGAAACGAGGACCTTCCTGGCTGGTCTAATAGCCCTGGTGTCCCTGGTGAAATTATTGGCCGCCACTTAACGCAATTTGTTTCATTTTGCAATTATTCTTCAGGGGGATTTTATAAGCTCCTGTAATAAGTCACTTCTGCTGGGATCCAGAGAGGAAGTGACCTGCATTAGAGGCAGAGGCATTAGCCCAGCCTCCCTGCCACACTGCCTTGGGATCCCAGCACAGTGCTTTCCACAGTCCTGTGTGCGTGCATGTGGAAGTCTGTGTAGGTGTGCGAATGTGTGGATACATCTACAGTTCTATATGTGACTTTTTATATTGAGATATGTGTGTGTGCTACATATGGAAACAGGGGTCCTCAAGTTTTAGGGCCTGAGAAGCACAAAAGCCAGCTGAGCTCTGACGTTTCTGCTACAGAGAGATGTACCAGTAGAAAACAGTTCCCTGCTGGTTTTCCTTGGCCAGGATTGGAGGTGCTAAAGCACAGGTGTTCATGCTCCCAAATCCATGGTCATGGCTGAGCTCCTGCTCTCCAGTCTGTTTCCCCCTCAAGGTGTGCTGTGAGCTGGCTTTCCCAGGAGAGGCTTTCAGGTTTTGGTGGAGGATCTGGGCAATACTTCTATCAGCTGCTCTCCTGGGCTTTTCCCGCATAGACAGAAACGTCAGGCTCAGGCAGCTTCCCATGGATGTAAGGCAGGCAGAGGCCACAAACAACAGCCATTTCTACATGAGCAAAAGCCCCACGCGTGCACACTCACCATAAACATGTCACCCTGTCCCATCCACACACAATGAGTGCCCCTGTAACCACACACGCAGAGACGCACGCACGCTCCTCTTCCAGATTCCAGCAGGGCTGCGAGTTTTAACTACCTAAATTAAAAACAGATTCTGTCCTCCAGTGGGGAGCTGCCAGGAACTCATCTTTTCCCCCTTCCCTGACTTTTCTCTCCCAAATGCATTGGGGAAAAAATACATGCAGTTCTCTAAAGGGGCAAATGGCTTCTCAGCATGCAGAGAGGTTGAGGGTGGGGGCTGGGGGGACGCATGGAGGAGGAAAAGGGAATGCACAGAATTACTTTCTAGTGGTAGAAGAATAAACAGCTTAAGTTAATAAAGTTGAGGCCGAGGAGAACTATTTGGAGAGTGTGGAGGAAGTCAGGGATTAGTGAGAAAATAGGAGCACAACAGCAAGAAATAGTGTGGCAGAGCAGAGGACCTGAAGGGAGAGAGGAGAATGGAGGGATGGAGAGACTTGGCCAGCATGACAGGGATGAGAGTGGGAAACTGAAGGGCTGGCAGCTCTAAGTCACAGCCCTGCTGAAGACACGTCACCCTGTGCTCATCAAAATCTGCCTTAGGAGCCAAAACCTCTACCAAAAATGATGCAACCTATTTTTAGGAGCGGGTTTACTGATGGAGCTGCCTTCTTTGTTGTGAGGCATGTGTAGCAGAAACTGAAAGGAAAAAAAAACTGAGAGGAGAAAGGGGAGCTGTGGGGTGAGAGGACAATGCCAGCCCTATGGGAGGACACCAAGGCTCCCAGCCCTGCAGTCCCTGCCTGTCCCAAGGCCCCTCTGACAGTGCTGCTGTCCCTTTGAGTGACAGCCCCGGGCGCCAGGCACATTGCTGACTCGATGACTTTTTGCAACTGTTGGAGAAGCTTAGCAGATAAGCACACAACAGTTTTTATTATTCCAAGAGGCAGAAGACTTGCCTTAGTGAGAGGTAACAAATACGGACATTCACGACCAGGATTAGAACAAACTGCACTGGTGGGCAAGGGCCAAAGGCAGCACGGAGCTGCAGTGTAACCCAAAACCTCCACAGCTGTTTTCATTTTCCTCCCTTCAACACAGTCCCTGTGTGGTACTTCAGGGAGAATTATGAAAGTGGCGTGTAATTCAGAGAAGTAATGTCTTTCTTTTTTTTTTTCCCCTCCCTTCTCTCTCGCTCTCTTTTTCTTGGAGTAATGAAAATTGCTGTGGTAGATCGTTTTGGATTCAAGGGAAATATCAGACTCTATTTTCTGCAGCATCTCACTCATCCCTCAGCAGTCAAAACCATAAATTTAATGAAAAAAAAATTAAAAAGAAAGAGGTGAACAACTTAGAAGTGCTGGACATTGTGCAAATGAATGCAGTGACTCCAGGGACCTTGGTGGCCTGAGAGAGACTGGCTGCTTTCATTCCAGTACAAAGCCTGATCTGTACAAATCCCCACTCCAGAGAAGGGGATTCTTACTGCTGTGAAGCCCTGCTGGCTCCCACCGGCATTTTGATGGGAATTGTTTAAAAAGCATGAGGACACATCCTCTGCTCTATCCTGGTGATTCACACCAGCCTGGAGGATGCTCTACTTCTGAGAAAAAAAGGTGATTTTTCTTTCTGGAGGATAAATCCCCACCTGATCTAATGCTCTTTGCTCTGTTGGGCTTAGGCGAGCAGAGAATTTAGCCTTCTTGTTTTTAAACAGAAATGACCACATTGTGGTTCCTCTGTTCTGTTGCTGCCACAGTTTTCCAAGAGGTTCTGCATTTTCTCATTAAAATCTCTAATTTTCGAATGTAAAAAAATCTGAAAAAATTTCCGCCTTTCGGTCAACTAAAGTATTTTGTTTAAAGCATTTTGAGGCCTTTCCTTTCAATTTTGCAACTTAAAAAAAAAGAAAATTTAAACATATTTGTCAGAAAAAATATATATATCAATTGTCTAAATATTTCAATCCAGCTTTATCAAAGACCTTACGTTAAAAAAAAAGAAATTTTTTCATCTTCCCTCGATGTTATTTTTAAAAAAAACCCCAACAAACCAAGTGAATGTAATAGCATTAAAAAAAGAAAAAAAAAACCCCAAACAACAAAACAAACCAACAAAGCAACCCCTCAAAGCCCTCAGCTGCACTCCAGGAAATACTTCACCTCTAGTGAATATTAGGAAGAAGTGCTGAAAAGTTATATTCCTCGCCTGAAATTGTTGGGATTGTTCAAAAACCATAGATAGCTGTTGCATCTTGTTATCAAATTCTGCTGGTCTTTCTTTTAATGGGTTTCACATGATTTTTATTCAACAAGAAAATAACTCAGAGAGCGACTGGAAACACTTAACGTGTGTACCCTGACACATCTGCACATACCATAATAGACACATGAATTTAATGCTCAGTTGATTCAATGCAGGGAGTGGAATTTAGTGTCAAGTCAATTAAAATATCCTGTTCCCACCCCCCTCCCTTTTTTCCCTTTCCCCCCCTGCAGTATTTATCAGGGTTGCTGCATGGGAGGTATGTGGTGTGGAAGTTGTGGGAGCGCTGGGCTGGTGACGCGGTGTTTGTGCAGCGCAGCAGCAGCGAACGTCCCCGCTCTGCCGCGCAATCCGTGCTGGAGTCACCACAGCCGTGCCAGTGCAGAGCTCTGCTGTGCCCAGAGGAGAGGGGCAGGGATGGCAGAAGGGTGCCCACATGCAGTGGTGCCCACGCTGTCCTGGCTGGGCAGCGAATTCGGCTGTGAGAGCGTGGCAGATACAAACCCTGTTCTGTTCTCGCTGTCCTGTGTGAGTCTGGAAGGCTACTGGAGCTAAACAAACGTTATAAAACAAACTGTTATGAGCAGCAGATAAATACAGTGTGAAAAAGACTAATGGTTAGGCAGCTGGGGTGTAGAAATATACTGCTTTCCATCTTGACATGAGTTGTTTTGGTTTTCCTAGAAAATTATCCATAAGTCTGTTGCGTTCTGTCTGGGATTTCGTTCCACAATCCAAAGACTTCAGGATGAGGGCTTGTGTGTACCATGCTGTGGATGGGGTGTGTGGCACTGTCATGGCACTGAGCAGAGTGGGGAATATACAGAATACACAAATCCTTTATTTGCCAGTGATAGTGCCAGAGATGCCACCAAAGCAACATCATCTCTGCAGTGATTTTCAGATCAGTTTTGGTTTCAGTTTGGAAGATCGGCAGAGCTGGATTCCTCGGCTGCTGCAACGTCCCCTTTAAGTCAATGGGTTTTCCTCCACTGATGTGTGTGAATTTTGGGTACAGAAATTTATTATTGACATCTGCACCTTGTGCATCAGAAAAAGCATGGGGCAAAGCCTAAATATATCTAAAGACAAATGTATTTGGATGCACACATAATTTTTTTAACCAAGGGGATAACCAATCGTCCTGTTTTCTATTGTTTTAGTATTTCTTCCGGTGTAGACAACCTTTGCAGAACAAAGCTGTCTTTGTAAAACTAAGTCCTTCAGCATGTGAATACTTACTCATGTCCTTCACTGTGTAACGGGAGGCAGAAGGAGCTTAAACCTTGGAGATAAAGCTTGTATGTGAGTCTTTGTAGAACTGGAAGTGATCCTGCACTGTGCCAGTGCAGTGATCCCAGCACACCACACCGTGTCTGGTTCACGTTTGGGGCCAGTCTTGATGTGTAATTCATACACAACATTTTATTAACTGGCAAATTTCCCTCTGAACCCGCCCCCGCAAATTCTCCAGACTGTAAGGAAGGAATTTGTTGTGTGGTGGCCTCTTCCTCTTCTCCTTGCCCATTTTTTTATGACTGAGGAAACCCTTTTATTGTATGCGAAATAAAAGCTTGATGTGGTCTGCCATTTTTTAATTTACCGTGGTATTAAATACAAAATGTATCCGCTTACAGAAGGTGGTTCATGGCTTGTGGTCTGGGGTTGATCCAGTGCCTGTTGTGACTGGTTGGAAGGGGACAGGGAGAAGGTAAAACCCTCTCCAAGGTCTGAGCAGAGATCAGTGGGGTGAAGGCATGAGAGCCTCATCCCTTCTTGCAGAGTTTGTCACCCCTATATTTTTTCTTGTGTTGTGCAATGGCTGCCTTGCAGTGCTGCAGGATAAATGTCATTCCCCTGGGCTGAGGGTGACAAAGAAACCCTGAGTACCAGCAGGTACTGCAGAAACCAGCAGGTCAAATTCTGCTTTTCCAGTGGAGTAAAGTGCAGAAATCCAGCTCAGCTGCAGCAGGGGGTGGTAAGAAGATGCTGTGAGTGACTGCACAACCAGCCTCTGGTAAATAATGGATCTGTGGTTCCCCAGAGGGAGGAAGGCTATGAATGGCCAGGGTGCTTGTGTGGGGGTTGGGAAGGCACGGGGTAATTTTGAGGCAGTTTGGTTGTGCTCCCTCATCTTGGTTTTGCATTTGCTAAATGTTGTGGGCTTGTGGTACAGTGCTAACAAAAATCGGATGAAGAGGTCTGGACAGCCTGGATGCTGATGGCTCTGTTTCCATAAAGTGCTATAAATAATATTTGGGGCTTTGAGTACAAAGATCTCTGACTCCAGAAGGCAGAATAAAAGACATGAAAGCATCTGAAATACAAAATATTAGGGCTTTTGCTTTTGAACAATCTTCCTTTATACTGCTCCATTGTCATGAAACCCCTTTCTGCCCATGGTTATATAATGTTAGAGAAGGCAAAACTGCCTTTTCTGGGAAAGGGGAGTTTTAATGAAGACAGATTGGGTCTCTTTCCGCTACTGTTATTGCTGGATTCCAGTTTTCTTTCTGGAAGGAAAAAGCAAAGTCCCAAAGAAAAGCATGTATGAAGAGAAAAGAGAAAAGAAGAGCAATGCCAGAAAACAGCTTCTGAAGCTGAGTCATGGCAAGATCTCCATGCAGGAGAGGGGCAGCTCCCTGCCTTGGCAGTGCCAGGCAAGCTCCACCATGGACAAGCTACTCAAGGCATTGCTTTTTGTTGCCTTTTTGGTTGCAGGCTCACAGAAGCACAGCTACATAAATAAATAGAAATAGCAATGTAATCTTGGCTGACTGGATCAGATATATGTGTTTATATATATATTAATATATAGCAGGCTAGAGAGAGAAGGATTAAATTATAGAAGGAATGGAAGACATGGGAGAGAAAAGAAGATCAGGAATGGGAATCAGGGCAGCACATGGCATGTGTCCAGAGGTGATAGAGAAAGAAATATCATCTGAAATGTCATCCTCCCCAGGGTGGGTCTGTTCAGCTCTCAGGATGTGGGTGCTGCAGCAGTGGGATGTCAGGAGAAGACTTCAGGAAGCTGGAGCATTACTCAGGACAGACTGAGGTGTTGTCTTCAGACCTCTCTGGAGTGATGGCTTTTGCAAGGGGAAGAATGAACAAATCAGATTCTTTACATTTTTCATCATATAATCCTGATTATATTTATTTTTATCCAGCTCTGAAAATGGTTATTTATTACAGGATCAGAGAGACAGACTCTGAAGCTTACACTGACATAATTACTCTGTGTAACTAGTCCCCAGCCATGTGGACTATGTATGCAATCTTCAGAAATCTTCTTATGTATGTAATCTTCAAAATTGATATTCTGGCAAGGCTATTAATAATTAAGTATCAAAAGAAATAACTCAAGTGTCTTGTCTGGTTGATATAATATGTTTAGCACTAAACTATTGCTTTGTTAGTTACAAATGTGTTTCAGGCAGCACAGGCAGTCTCTACTCTCTGCCCATTGGAAGTGCTCCAAAACTTTCACCAAGACATTGAGATAAATAGTGAGTGCTGAGACCATCTTCTCTTTGCTGAAACTCTTTGAAGCAACAATCAGGTAAAGAAGATCAAGAGTTGATGGGAAATAATTAGAAGCTGTTACCTGGGCCCATGGATGCTCTGCTGTTCATGTCATTTCACTTTGGAAGGTTAGACTCACCAAAATAATTGCAAGCCAATCTCAGGGGCAATTATTGTAACAAAGACTCAGGCCTGTAATTTTCTTCATGAAGGGAAAGCTAAAACCACCATTTTGACTTTTTGCTGGTAACAGCATTTAATGGCACACAGACAGTTCTCGAGGCAGTTTCTCTCTCACTCTCCAGTCTTTCCCCACTCGGTCTCAGAGACCATGAGGTCTCCTGGGCTTATCCTAAGGTGGTTTACATCCATGGCAGGAGGCAGCTGAAATCCATTATTGTTCTGGTCATGCCATAAGTGTGGCCCTTGCTCACCTAGGGTGAGATGCTCACCTAGATGAGCATCCATGTTCTCTGTTCATGCTGCTGGAGTTTAGTCCCCCATGGCTTGGGCTTCCTCATGTGGAAGGAGGCGCTGGTGCTGTCAGTGCCCACCAGCTCATGGACCAGCCCATCCCAGGCTGTGAAATGGGATCACAGGTCCCTCTGTTCAGCAGGCTGGGTGAGACACAGGGTTTGAGGTGCCCTTGTGCCACCTTGTTGAGCCCCCAGCCACCCCATGCTGAGTGGCTTCCTTGGGGACAGCCCTTGTTTGGGGATGGCTTGTCCCCTGGAGGTGATGTGGGTGAGCTCAGGTCATGGAAACAACTGCTCCATCCATGTAACTTTGTTGTTACCCACATCACAGGGAAAGTTTTCAAAGCTGAGCATACCCAGTGCATGTGCAGGAGCAGTTTCTAAAACATAAATAGTGTGGCCATCAACTGAGGCTTTTCCTTTCTTTTGTTGTTGTTGCTTAAAGACAGTTCATATTATGTACTCAATGTTTTTCAAATTAAACCATTATTTATCCAGAGGTAGCCAAAAATGTAGCCAAAAAACCACCTCTGATTATTTTTGACCTCTCTAAGGCTAATAATCTGCTAAAACGTCTTTAAACCATCTTAAAGAAAACAGAAACACCACTGCTGACAACTCACATACCTACTTTTTAATGCTGTGTTATTTTAAATGGCTGTGTTTATAAACCTCTAAAGACTGAGGTTTGTAATAGAAATGCTGACAGATCCTTAACACTCCATCCCATAATAACAAAGTTTTGAGAAAGAATGGGAATGTGGACACCACTGTCCCTGTTATGGAGCTGGGAATTTTTTCCCCCTTTTATTGATTTAACTCATGTAGCCAGAAAACTGTTTTTCCTGTGGATTCAGGGTGAGGATGGAATCAAGATGGCAGCACCCAGATGTTGTTGTGGGATGGCTGAGGAGCTCTGCTCCCATGGACTGGGCCCATCAGAATTTTTCCTTCTACATTCCAATTGCAAAGAAACCTCACAGGAATAACTCTCAGTGACAGGGGTTGTTTTGAGGGGCTCTGTACAAAAGGAACCACATTCCCAGGTGGTGCACATCAACCTCCCCAGTCCTCTGCCTGTAGCCTCGCACAGGGAGATTAGGGAAAAAATTAATCACACAAGACTACAACATTTCTCAGGAATGGGTGCTTTTCAGTCACTGCTCACATAAGAAGCTCCTTACATGCATCCAGGTGGATATCTTTATGCTGCTCTCTGGCCTGTAAAACTCACTGAAAGGGAAGAAAAGCTAAATGAGATTTACGTCCTCAGAAGGCAATGTGATAATTTGTGCTGTGCAGTGGAGAGGGGATGCTACCATATCATCATTGAATTAAGATGCACAAACCAGATGTGAAATCTTGATAAGGAGCTTTATAGAGCAGCGTGGCTCAGCTTGTGGTTAGCTTTACCAGCAGAGCAAGGAGAGCTGCAGGCAGCACAAAATGCCTCCATGTCCTCATTCATTATCTGGCTCTGACCGTGGGCTCGTTTGATCTCTGCACCCCGTGATCTCACCCTTGCTCACCCAGGTCTCCCCTAAAGAGCACCCATGTGCTGTGGGAAGTCCAGGCTGCTTAGAAGCACAGATGGTGTGGTTTTGTCCATCCCACCACTGTCAGGCTCTGTTTCCAAGGGCGTTCCTTGGGAAAGAGGGCTTCTTGAACATTATTTTTCTTTCATTTTATTTTTACATCTGGCCATCTGGTTCTGTCCCTTTCCTCTGCTTAACTGATGGATGTACACTGAATTTTTGTTGGCTTTGCTGTTGGACTTTCAGTGTCATAAAAAATAAAGGCTCAGGGAATGCAGGCAGGTATCTACACCTTGTCCAGGCTCCCTGGATATTTCCACTGAGGTCTGGGCTTTGATGAACAGTGTGTGGCACAAATCAGGACAGACCAAGTGAAACTGGGGGGTTTTGTGCTTTTGAAGGTCACAGCCTCAGTTTTCTCCCTGTGTTTTCCCATGAAAAGTGAGGCAGCCCCAAAAGCTACAAATGAACCCTTGGGTTTGTTTGTTTCAGGCTTTACAATGAAGGGAGTGGCAAAACCTAATGAATTAATTGACCCCCCCAAAAAATGAGGGAGAAAAGAGATATAGGAAGGGTTCATTCAGTATTAACTTCAGTAATTCTCCTACCTGCCAGGAAATCACAGGCTCCTCCGACCTTCCTATGGAAACCACATTAGGCCAAACCAGGAGCACATCCACACATCACCAGTGTTTAAATACAAGTTTTTCCTTTACCATAAGCCTTTAAGAGCCAAAGAGCAGGGGGCTGCTTTTAGCTTGTTTTCCTGTAAACAGTGTTAGCATCTCTGCTGCTGGTGTGGGATGCCAAGCTATAATATTAAGGGTCTTGTTTATAATTTTGCAAAGATTTCAGCAGCAGGGTTGTATTTTTGCCTATGTCTTTGGCTTGGCTTGCCACAGTCAAACAGCTGGGATCACTGTATGTGTGTGTGGTCAAATTTACTGTGAACCGATTAGGATATTAAACAAAATGAAATAAACATGTAAATCTCAAAAACCATCTTGGAGTTGAGGTTTACTTCTATGGAAAGAATACAGATGGAAAAAGTAACATAAAATTAAAGACATTCCTAATGGTAAGCTTTTTTTTTTTTTTCCTGTTGCCACAATTTTATTTTCAAGGAAAATAAATAGAAGGAAAATAATTTCAAGGAAAAAAAATAGAAATTACACTTTTTATAGAAAAGGTCTTGCGTCTCTAAGGAAAATGTTGCGGAGTAGAAAAGCTTATTTTAAATAATTATAATGCTGTATGTATTTGTGTACTCTTCCATGTGACTGAATATATTTAGGCAGGAAAAGAAAGAGAAGGAAGCTTTTATTGATTTGGTTTTTTAATCTTTTTGTTACCAAAAGTCAGCAGCTACAGCCTTGGCTGGCCAAAAGCGATTTCAGCAGACTAACAGGGATCTGATATGATCTAATCTAATCGATCTATGGATGAGAAAAGCTTTTCTTTTCATGCCAGTTTGTTTGCTTAGCAAAAATGTGACTCCAAGAATGGCAGGGACCACCAGGAATAAAGGAAATATCCTTGGGAAGTCAAATCCATGGGTTTTTTTCTTTTTTTTTGGGTGGCCTGTTGATGATTCAGGTTTATTGAAGGGATTGGATTTTTAGTAGGACAGTTTAATCAGAATATTAATTATTTGTGACTCCTGCTGTTCCATATAGGACACAGATCTTCCTGGCAAAAATTTCAAACTCAATGTCTGGCTTTATTCTGTTTCTGAAAAAGAAGTTCTCAGCTTTCAAATTTACCACTAAGGGAGGTTTCTAAATCCCTTTTGATCTTAGTTGTAATTTTTTGGCTCAAGCTTCTTTTTAAAAAAGGGAATTAAAATGCGGGTGTTTTAAATTTTTGTTTTTAGTTTATTTGGTGTTGGGCA
The DNA here is from genome assembly GCA_013396995.1 of Dicaeum eximium. Classification (NCBI taxonomy): domain Eukaryota; kingdom Metazoa; phylum Chordata; class Aves; order Passeriformes; family Dicaeidae; genus Dicaeum; species Dicaeum eximium. Next base: position 2,377,101 of record VWZP01001339.1, on the reverse strand, counting down.
TGTTATCTAATGAGTAAATATTTTTAAAAGGTCAAATAGAGTTTCTCCCAAAAGAAAAATCAAAGCATTTTATTAAAAATATCTGACATAAGTTTTTTAATTTTCTCACAAGTTTTTCTGTTTTGGTTTCTCCAAAACAGAATTTCAGCCAGTTTGGAAGCAGAGGGGTACTTTCCTCCTTTCAGTTCATATATCCATGGATTAAAATTTCTGGAAATTGATAAAGATCAAAACTTTCTCCTTTGGAAGCATCTTTTTCTCTGTGCACCTCAGGGATCTCAAAATTCTTCCAAGATGTGGCTTTTCAAAGCAAGCCAGTCCTTTCTCTTCTGCCTTGACTGTTTTCTGGGGTGTAGATTTTCCCACAATTTTTTTTTTGGACAAATTTCTGCCTCAACTCTTCTCCCTCCTTTTTCTGCCAGATCTCGTACTTGCATCAGTGTTGTATTTTTTGTGAAGTAAATTTCGTGGTTTTTTTTTTTTTTTGCCTAGAAATATCAATTATGGGCTCAGAAGACAATTTTGGATGCAGTCTACTGCTTTTTTCTTTTCATCTTCATGGAAAGTCCTCGCTTATTTGTTGCCACCCAATTGAAAAAGGGACGCCTTTAGTAATATGAAAGTATGATGGAATTAAAAAAAGACTAAACTTTTTCCCATATATGGAATAACACATTAAAACTTCCTTGAGTATTTTCTTTTATGGAAAAAAAAAAAATTAAATTTCTTCATTTTGAACCCATTGTTAATGTTGGATCATAACTTGCCTCTAAGAGAAGTGCAGAAAATAGATATTAAATTTCATCTTACTGGATATGGGCTTGTTTATATGAGTTACTTTCCACAAATCTTTTGAAGGGGAATCTACAGAACTCCAGCTTCTACTCTGGCTCCTTTATCTTCTGTCTGTGTTCTATCTTATATGGATGGGTTTGGTCAAAAGGTCAGTGATTCTGACAAATATTTTCTCCTAAATAAGTTGCCCAGGATTTTCTGATGCATGAAAATATGCAGCCTAAACTCTTATCACACTTTTGATACAGATTTTTAAGGCAAACAGGAAAAAAAAAAAAAAGGCAGAAGATAAAATTTCTCTCGCCATTTTGGTCTGATGGAAAATAGCCTGACGTGTCAAATATGTGAGTGAATTCTCTTTGAGTTATCTTGGGCCTCATACCCAGCTTTTGGTGGTTATTTTGCCTTTCTCATTTTCTTTAAAAAAATATTTTAACACCTGACACTTCTGTTGCTTAGCCACTGAGACAGGGGTAACTTTTGAACTTTTTGATGTGCCAGACAGAGGGAATTCCTTAAATTTCTTCAGTCTTCAAGTAATTTCATCGCTACTGTCTGCCCATCTCAAAAAGATTTTTGGTCACACCCGTGGCAGTCCGAGTCCAGGAAAAGGAAAGAAGTGAAAGCCTGAACACTGGGCTTGAATCACACCAGTACCTTAATGAGGCTGAATCTCATTTTCCCTCTGGTATTGATCCAGCCTCATTTCCATAATGTCTCTTTCACCCCCGCTTTTCCAAGAGGAATATTTTGTATATGAATATTTACATGTGTAACACTTGTAAATAAAAAGAAATCAAACTGCCATAATAGAAAGAAAAGACAATGTCTTTTTTTTCTGGAGAAAATTAGCTCCCCCTTTCTTCAGCCTTGTCTGTGAGTTTTGTGATCTTGTGACAATTTGGGAGTTATTTAAAATGGTCTCATTCAGTTATTTTGCTTTGTTTTCTTTCCTTTTTTTTTTTTTCGTCCTAATGCATGTTCTGCTTTGTTCTCTTAGAACCAATTGCACTGCAGTGACTTCTTTCAGGAAAAATCAAGCACAGGCTTTAATGGGAAAAAATGATAAAATATATTTTAACAGCTGAGGGGATCCCTTGGGGAACCTGATCTCCTGAAATTTCTGGGTTAAACTGATCTGGATAGACTTGTATAAGTACCCACCCATCTCTCCAAGGAGCTGCATCCCCAGGGGAATTCTCAAGGAGTGTAGCATGTCCTCTGCAAGCCCTTTTTGCCGGAACCTGAAGCTCATCGGTGCTATTTTGGGATTTTGTTACAAACTCCAGTGCAGGTGCACAGGTCAGCAGATGCCCACAAACAGATTAACTTTGCTGCACGTGATGTGAGGGAACACAACCAGCAGGTCTCCAACGCCTGTGTGTGGACTGGGGGTAAGACATGGAGAACAAGAATATTATGTCTAAAATCAGGCTTCATATTTGGCTTGTTGGAAGCTAAAATTTATGCTGACCTCCTGGGTGATTCAGGGCCAGAAGGGATTTCTTCCTCAGAGGCAGGTTCATGGTCTGTGAATGCCCCAGTTTTGTTGTGGGTTCCACCCTTACCAGGTGTGCTCTAGGAAAGAGATGTAAAAATAAGATCTCTGAAATCATAAGCATCAATTTTCTTATTTTCTGGAATAAACAAAGTGCTGTTTCTATTCTGATTATGTTGATTAACCATGTCTTCAGTATTGTCCATTACTTATTCAGTATCTAGTGAATCAACCAGTGGACGAGTCAAAATTAAATATGAGAAGGTTTTCCAATGAAATATATTAGATATCTAAACAATATTGCATAGTAATAATTTCATGTAGAGGCATGCTGGTCATTTAGATCCAGGTCCAAGCAGATAATTTATTTTATTTTGATATTTATCCTCTGTCCTGCCATCTTCCAGATTTGTGTTCCTGCAGAAGATAATTCTGTGATAAGAACAAGACCTGAATATACATAAATAAACACGTCCTTACCCCTAGAAAGATCAGGCTGTCTCTAGTCTCATACGAATTTCTGTTTCCTTTTTTACTCTCCAATTATCCATTCAGATGTAAAGGTGAAAAAGAACTTAAAATTAATTAATTGTTCTGCAGGAATTACTGAGAACTGTGAGAAACACTCTTTGTAAAAAAAAAAATTGTGGGTTTTTTCAGCCTTTCATGTTATAGGGATATGACCATGTGTGTCAGGTTATTTCAGGGAAAGTCAAACCTGATGAGCCAACATGGAGAATACAAACTGGCACTTCTGCAAATCCAGAATCACTCTGGTGTGGTGCTGCTCAGATCCAGGACAGACTTGGTCCTCATCTATCAAAAATATTTATTAAATATTTATTAAAAACAACAGCGACAGGTAAAACCAGTACCACAAGCAAGACCAGATCTCTGCTTTCCCGGTTTTCCCAGGAGGATGCCGTTGTCTCCTGCAGCACAGAAGCCAGGCACATCCCCAGCAGAGGAAAAGGCATGCTGGAAATATCTGCTCTGCTGTTGTGCTCTGCACCTTGTGACCCTGCCATGGACCAGCCCCCACGGCCCCATTGTCCCCTGCTCTGCTCCCCATTGTTCCCTCGCCACTGGAGATGGTGCACACAGCATGGGCTGGTGGTGTTCCCTGCATGACATAATTTAGGTCAATCAGCATCAGTTACACCATCTGGAAAGGGAATGGCTTCTTAGTGCTTCATCACTGGAGGGCTCAGTTCCCTGCATACAGTGATCCTTCTCCAACTGGGGTATAACTGGGGTAGCAAATGTCCAGCAGGGAGTTGTAGTCGTGCTTCAGGGTTGGTTTTGTGGTCTTAGAAGCCCCAAAGAAACGCTTTCCCAATGACCACCCTCATTTTCTGGGCTTTACATTCTCAATGTGCTCCCCCTGCCCTGGCTCCGTGAGCTCAAACCTTTCTTTTCTCTCCCACAACCCCCTTGTAGAATTTATTTGACAGTTCTTGTGTCACTTAATTTCGTTAGTAGATTGGGATGGAAAGTTTATAAGACAGCAATAAAAACAAGGAGATTATTCCTTTCAGGCAGAACAGGACTCTAAGTGATTTAACCGAGAAGGGATCCAGGCCCTGGCTCGTGTGCCTTATGCAGATGCTAAAATCATTACCGCCATGTAAAAATATATCTGCAAGTTTCCACTTTTGCATTTCCTTACTGCAGTGGACTGTGGGCTGTGGTGCCATTTTCCACCTATTTCTAAGCCCAGCAGCTGTTTCATCTCGCCCCCCACTCCCTCCCTAGACCTTTCCACAGCTTTTTTGCTGACGTTGTGCTGTCTGCAGGAGGCCAGGCTGGACTTTCCTCTCCAGCTCTGTCAGCAGTTCATCATCCAGCTGAGGAATGAGTTATCCCAAGTGAGAGTAATCCTGCTCATCTCTGCTTTCTTCTCGCTGTCTGCATGGTGCTTTCTTAGCAGAATTGCTTAACCCCCAGACTGAATTAAGGAGAGCTGTGCACTGCAGGAAGTGGTACCATCACCAGCTATTGCTCTCATAGCATGGAAATGGCACCTGGAGAGGAGAGGGTTGCTCTGCCAACCAGAGCAGGCAGAGCTGAGGGACCTGTGAGACTAATGAAACCTTGAATATCTAGCTGGAAAATGAAGATGCTTTGCAGATAAATATTTGCTTAGGGTTGCATTGGTTATTTTTTTGGATGGGAGAATTCAAAAAGCTGCACTCTCTCCCTTGATTTTCCCTTTGTTCTGTCTCTTTATTCCTAAAATCCATATGAGACAGGAGACAAAACAGCATCCTTAGTCTGCTCCCCTCCTCTGCTTTTTTGTTTTCTCAAAAAAGTAAGCAGAGAAAAGACAGAAGAGTATTAAAAGAGGGAGGGGAACATTCAGAAAATAAAAAATTGGAATGAGAAATTCAAGCAGCTTAGTAGTAATTGCTGGAACAGTAACATTAAACTGTGTCTCTGTAGTGTCCCTTAGCTCTGGTCTCGTTTTCTGGGTAGGAAACAAAAGGTGTAACTGCAGCCAATGGATTTTCTTTTCTATAGCTGAGATCACTGCAAGGAAGTTCAGTTTTTCAATAACATGGCTTCTGTTCTACCTATAAAGTACATGCTGTTGGCCTTGTAAGGTGCTTACATCAGGAGTAAGCCAGGTCCCCTTGAGGAACCAAGATGTGTTTTGAATTGGAAAGGATGACAGCACCTTAAAAACCTTTTGTTAAAAAGAAAAAAAGGCAGTATAGTTTGGTTTAAGTTCATTGCCTTGGAAAACTCATATTTTGTAGCTCTCCAGTGAACCTTTCTACCATAACCCATCAAAGTCTATGGTAAAAAAGACCCCAGATACAAAGAGTTTATCTGTCTAAAGACAGAGGTTATGCTTGGAAAGAAATTATTCCATTGTGATTTTAAAGATGCTGTTAATTACCTGGGCATACATCCGCTCCAAGATAGTTGGTTTATCACCCAGGAGTATCATTGAGGGAAATGCTGTCACACATCTGCAAGGTTGCTGGTGAACCATCTTGCTAATCACAGATTTGTGTTTTGTGCACATGCATGACATGCAGGGATACTCTTCTGTGAATCCATGAAGAAAAACAAGAGTACACAAGTTGTTACACACATTTGTGGCATGTGTATGATTCACCTCTTTGCCACACCTAACAGAGTACCTTAGGAGTTACTAAAATCAGACCAACTTTTATTTTTCATTTACCAACCCTGTATTTCATTGAACAGAAGCTTTCTGTTAAACCGAAACAGATGATGTTTTAAACTAATACTAATTGATTCCATTCCTGGAGTTCACAGTGGTAGGAAGTAAAATAGCTCCCTGACCCTGCTGGTGAATTCAGATCTCAGACTGTGCTGCACATTTTGACTTCTCTTTCCCTTTTGCAATGTCCATGCAGCCCTGTGTTGGCTCTCACCATGCTGCTGAAGGAGCACTGGGATGAAGGAGATGTAGGCAGCTTCCCAGCACTCCCCCAGGGAGTTACTTCATTATTGCTGGAGCTCCCTCTTGGAGCAGTAAGGATAAATATGCACTGCCTTATATAAAGGTAGGATGAAATCCACCCATGATTATGAGGAGCTTTGTTACTGTGAGGCTTGTATGAGAGTCACCTCATATATCTCATTAATAACTGAGGTTGCCTGTTCCACGAGGAAAATAATCAGGTGCTATTTCTTCTTTTCTTTGCTGCCAGTCAACAGTCCAAAAAAATACCACCTAAGCCCTCTCAAAAATATAAATATTGGGGATGCTTGCCTTGGTCTGCAGAAAGGACCTCTAATTCTTTCAGCCAACCACATCATAAAAAAGTGAATACTAATGCTGGGAACAAAATCTCCTTGTATTACTGAGGCAGGAAAGTTGAATGTCTCATGCTGAGACCAAGGGCTTTGCACACCTAAGGGCTGTGCACTTACAGTCTTTAAATCAGCATCTCTCCAGAAGCCCCTGTGCTTGGATTGGGTCGGGGAGTCTTCCACTGACCCCCATTCCCAGCTGGCTGTGGACTGACGGGGGAGGAGCAGCCAGGACAGCCTGTATTGAACACTGTCCCTTTTAGGAGAGGTTGGGTGTCATCTGGGACAACAGGAGATAGCACAGAACTTCCCACTCAGCAGGAGCTGGTGGTTTACTGGGAGCTGGCTTGGCTGGCTGTGCATCCCTGAACCTTTCTGTTTGCATCCAAACCTGCACTAACATCTGCCTCCTATTGCAAGGCAAGCGCTCTCCAAGCTGTCAGCATGTCCAGCTCCCTGAGCAGGGCTCTTTAATGGAAATGCTGACAGCTTACTAGGAGCTCTGATGTCAGAAAATGGGGCTCTGGAATTGCACTGGCTATTTTTTTAACTGTGTAAATGAAAACAGTTAAATGATGGAATGGCTACCATTGGTTCTTTGTGATAAATACCATGCAGATCTTAGCCAGGGAGATCTCTTTGAAAAGCCTTGGTTTTATTACTGTTACAAATGAATCCCCAAATTATTCTTCACTCCAAAAGGGGCAAAACCAGTTTTCCTTTGTGTCTTCACTTCCACACACACACTTTTGAACTCACAACCTCTGGAACTACTTGAATGGATTCCTATAGCAAAGATTGAAAGTTTCAATCAGAGACGTTTGATAGAAGAAGCAAAAGGCCTGGCCTTTATTTAAAATAGGTTTGAAAGAGAGGCATGGAAATATGGGTACCACAACAGGAGCATCTGTTGTTGCAGGTGTATGTCTGGGTTGAGTTCCTCTGCTTGAGGAGCCTTGTCTCTTCAGAATGGCTCATCTTTAGCAGTGAAGGATTTGTGTTCTGTTCATTATGGGAACCAAGTACGTTTTTCCAGGGAAATGAGTAAATTCTGCTCACCAAGGGATTGACTTTCCTAAGGGACTGAATTGGATAGTGCATCCATATGGGTTCACAGGAGAGGGATACCACTGGGCAAGGCCTGGGGGAAAACACCATGGGGATCAGGCAAGGAAGCATCAGGACATGCTGGTACAGCACTACATGGCTTGTTTTCATGTGCCCAACACCAGCCCCACACTCAGAGACCTCCCTTACCCCTGAGGATGCCTCAGCTCCCACCACAGAGAAGGGGAAGAGCCTTTCTGCTGGGTAATAAGGGAGTTTGGGTGATTACAGCCCTGCCAGTCGTGTCCACAGCTGGGTGGCACAAATCCCATTGAGAGTGTCTTAATTATGTTATAAACTTACAGGCAATTAACTTCCCCTCTTTGACACACGGAGATTTAATTGACAAGCCATTACTATTTTTTTTCATGCTCCCTTGGTGTTTGCTTTTGTTCTCTTTCCAGAATGGAGCCCAGATCAAGCCCTTTGGTATTAAATATGTCTGGCTAGAAAGTCCTCAAATGGATCAAAACAATCTTGATCAGTGGAAAGTTTTTGACATGGAGCTGGATTTTACAGTGTGCATATGTGCCTGAAGTGTTTCTTCTGTAATGTTCAAATAGAGGGTTCATTTCACTTTAAGACCATAAAAAATGGAGTTATTTAATAGGGCCCTTGGTTGGGTAATTACGAAGCAAAGGAAAAGCAGACAATCCACCCAGGGGGTGTGTGTGTTTTTTCTTCAGTGGTGTTAAATACTATTTGGATTATTCACTGAATAAACATTAAATAATGTAATTTGGAAACCAGGTCCCATTAGGGATTTAAATGTGTAGTCTGTCACTGGTAAAGTATTAAGATATTAGTGTATTAATGTAATATCAAAAGCTGTGGATTCCTTCTGTGTTGCTTAAGTGCTTTCTGATCAAACATGTTTGAACAGTTTGTTGGTTTCTTTTTTTTTTTTTAATTGCTTGTTTCATGGTGTAATGAAAGTGAGGATGGATATAGCACAGTGTTTGAGTTTGCCTGCTTAGCCTGAAACTCTACCAAAAAAAAAAGAGCCTGTGGGTCTAATCCACCATAGGCTGAGACTGGAGAAACTTGGCAGACCCAAACCTTCACCTTTGTTTGCACAGAGCCCATCATGCTTTGGCACTGTTAAAACTCCCTTTCACTGCCTCTCCCCCTCCATTCCTGCTCCTTTCCCCAGTGCCACACAAGTAATGCTTTGTGCTGTGGATATTTCTGCTACGTTTCATCTTAGAGGTTTCCTGGGACAAGGTGCTTCTACAAGGCATGAACAGGATCAGTAGATACAGCTTTTCAGAGATCCAGGGACTCTTGAGACTGACTCAATCCTATATTGAGGCCAGGACTGGAAAGGAACTTGAGAGGCCCTGGATGACCCTTTGGAGTTTCAGGAAGTTTTCCACCTACAGTCCCTTTTGGAAATGTGTCTTGTATGAGTTCAGTGTGTGAGGCTATTTCCATCCCTGTGCAGAAGCATTCAGCAGGTTAGCTGTGTTTATGCTGTTAGAGGTGGAGAGTACAGCTTGATTTTGCAATAAGCCCTAATATTTACACCTTGGAGAGTTTGCAGATGTTGTTTTCCATTGAGCAGCAAGTCCTAGGTGTCTACAACAGCCCCACCAGAAGCATGCTCTGCTAAAATGAGCTCCTGGGTTTAAAAGTGCTTCCTTCTTTTGTGTGTTTATGAAGTTCACGTGAAATGGCCATTGCTGTTGCTAGGAAAACCTCAAGATCATGTATTTTGGAGATGAGTCCAGAGACAGGAGCATATCAAGCCTTTCTTAAACAATCCCTTAAAGATTGAGTGCTTTGGATTCCTTTTCAAGTGACAGACACTTTGCTGCTGAAGGAGGGTGAAACTGTGGGTTTAGCAAGCTGGATTGGCTTTCATCCACTCAGGATCCAGGCTGAAGAGTGTATTACCAGGGCAAATATGAAAAAATAAAATTGCTTTTGTTCTGAGCTGATCATATCCTATTGGCTTCTGAAGAAACACAAGGCTTAAAATAAAATGTGTGTATTTGTTTAAGCTGTGTTAGTGGTGAATATAAATCAACAGCTCATCCAAGTCAAAAATTGTGTGCTCCAAATCTGTAGATAATCAAGCATTTTATTTTTGATAACCAGTCACGGTTTACTGTAGTTTACAGCAATGTTTTAAAAAGAACAAGTGTGTTCCTGCTCACTGGGTCAATTCCAAGTACTGCATTTCAGCAAATGAAGCAGGAACTCAAGTTGATGAAATTTGCAAACAAATCCCCATGGAACCCCGTCCATTTAAAATTAGCACTAAATTAGATATTACAAACAACACTGGAAAATGGTCTCTGTAGTTACTGTCTTGAAAATCCTTGGTGTAATAAAAATTTCCCATTTTCTGCAAATGAGGGGAAAAAACAGAGTTGCTGGAAAACACTTCAGTTCACCTAATTGGAAAATATAATTCAAATATTCATAATGATTCCTCTTAAAAACGGACAAAAAGAACATTCTTGAATATTATTTTGGAAGCAAGGTCAAAATATGCGCTTGTCGTTACTATGGCAATAGGCAAAAAGCAGAGAAAAACCCCCAACAACAGCAAAAAACCCTTCAGGTTTGAAAGGAACTTGCCATGTATGATTATTTTTATGATCACAAACCCGTTGCAGCAACCAATTTGCTGAGTATAAGTGATCTAATTGAGGGCAATCGTTGTCAGAGGGACCAAAAATATACTAGGCCTCCATTTTCATATTAAAATGCCATGCCTTGGTTTAACATTTCCAAGTGGTTATTTTAGTCCTTTTTTAAAAAACAAAAGCCTGTTGAGGATGGAGTAACTCTGTTGACCAGTATATTATTGAACTTGTTTATCTCTGGGAAATGGGACCACCTGATCTCAATAGAGNGCTGGAAACATTTCACAATTAAAGCAGAAGAGGCTTGTTCTGCGGTTCTCACCTTTTGTCCTGAATAGCCTGGAAACAGAGGGACACTTTCCCCGTTGAAGTCTGGTGTAATTTCCCCTTGAATGGGCTCTCATGATAAGAACAGGGGTCACTGGATGGGATGGTATGCAATAAAGCTTGTGATTGCATGGTTCTTCATCGTCACAAAACAGCCCAACACTCTGCTTTATGATAGCACAATTGGTGCACACAATGGCTTGGGTAGAAAGCTAGAGAAACAGAGAGACGGGTATAGATACTGAGATGGAGATATCAGTCAAGCGATTGTCCCTCTTGGTGTGTTTCAAGTGCTGAAGTGTACAAGTGGCTGAGAACAGGGTCCCCAAACATTATGCTGAAAAGCGGTGAATGAATAAAAAGGGATGGCAGGAGTGGATGAATCTTGCCTATAGAATGCACCTTTGTGGTCAAATGTATAAGATAATATATAGCAGCTGTGTTATAAGCCAGCAAAGGGAATTGAACTTACAAAGCACAGGCTTTCAATAGCTTCCCTTGTGGGAACACCAAAAGTTTAAGAGGTGGAGGAGGGCTTATTGCTGACTAACGCCCACACTTAATAAGAGCTGCCTTGCACGCCGTGGAACCTACACTTTGGGCCAGTTGCTTAAGTCCTTATTTACTGCCCCTAAGTGAGAGCTTTGATTGAGTAAAGGCTGAGTAAAACCTGGATAAAGACTCAGGAATTGGCTGGATGTGAAGCTGGTTGCCACGAGCCAGCATTTAGAGCGTCCATTTCTGGAAGGGCTGCCAGTTCCCTTGGACTTAATCGGGAGCTGCAAGGGCTTAGTGTTAGAGGAGGTTTGAGCAAACACTGGAACTTTTTAATGATAATACCAAAACCCGGAAACATTCGCTCCCGCTTCTTCTTTCCAAAATTTTTATTAAAAGCAAACCCAAGCATCATAAAGCAAGCTGTCAGTTTTTTCAAGAGAAACCTCTCCTTCTTCTCCCCTCAGTTCCATAAATCAGTGAGAAATAGTTTTTTATGAGCTCAGTCGGTGCTGTGTGCGTTTTGGCCCCACTAATAGTTAGAAATTGCCTTCTAGTGATGCAGGATGAAAATCATGCTCCATTTTTGTTTTTCAAATCCCCATTCCAGCCTTTCTCTAAATCTTCTGTGGATGGTGAGGGTGGGAGGGAGGTCAAGGGAAGTGTCGGCTAGAAGAGGAGTTACAAAACTCTTAAGGGGAGCTAAAATACTCAGTCTTTGAGTCAAACAGTGGGATATTCATAAAGGACCAGCTGCTTTTCAACACAAACAATATGGAAGAAAAATAGTAATGGAGCATACTGCTTTCCCACCAAGGTCATGGACTAAAAGAGCTTTTAAAGCAAGTATGGGGGACTGAGCAAATTTGATTGCAATAGATTTCTATATAGATTAGCTGAAAACCCTTTAGTTTCAGAAGTGAGTTGATAATCCTGGATTAATCTCAAGACCAAAGACAAGGTCTTACACATAAGAACAGAATGATAAAATCATTACATCCTTCTAACACCTGAACATAAAAAGAGATTGCAAAGGTTTAAAGGTGTCATCTTTGTATAAAGATTGTATTTTAGTAAAGATGCTCTGTGTTCAGTGATCCAATAACCCATCGATATCTGGTTAGAACTCCCAATTTGTCTTACAGGACAGTCACTTTTCTGCATATCTACAAATGGACACAGGTGTAACTATATCTTTCTAGTTCTTAATCCTCTTTTCTGACCTTTAAGAGAAAATATGTTGCCAGGTATATGAATTATGGGCCAGTGCTTTGCAATTATCATTTTTGATTGAGTGAAGGTTTCACAGAGGCACAGAAATTTTTGTGGGAGGGTCAGTTTGAATAGGTTGATTTCTCACTCGGTTCTGTGGGTTCTGAGGCCCTCTGGTAATTCTTCATCCTTGGGGAGAAGATTCCCATAGTCTAGATTTGGCTTCTAAGAGAGGTGGATGTGTAGTCAGGAGAGTGCAAGGTTTGTCAAACTCAGGATTTGTCTTTCTCTGGAATACCAGGGAGAACATGGTGATGGATTTTTAAAGAGATGATCATGTGATCAATGATCTTGGCAATGTATTCATGCTTTCTACTTTATAATCATAAAAGGACATTTAAGTTGCAAGAATTGTGCAGTGTGTGCTTGAATTAATGTAGCTGTAGGGGAATGTGAATATATGTATGAGGGATACATGCTATAGCCTGTGTCTCTAGGAATAAATATCCCTGTCTGTAATTGGATAGGGAAGTCCTCAAACAATACAAAGGCAGATAACTGCCCTGCTTTCTGCTGGCTTCTTCTAGCAACAACTATTTGACTAATTTAAATCAAGCAAGGGGTCAAACATATGTAGCATCAATGAGTCCCACATTTTTTTGGAAAGACTTCAAATTAAGGGAATCCTCTGTGATGTAACCGTTTGTACAACTTGCTCTTGGGAGTCTTTTTTTGTGGTTATCAGTTTGAATGCAGATTTTCAAGGAAAGAATCCATTAATCTCAATTGAGTATACTTTTAAAAACCCACCTTGAATTCTCTTGGTCGAGGAGGGAATTTTTAAACTGGTCATTGTTGTTTATGGGCTGTTTTGTAACTGGAGAAAAATAATTTGTTCTTCTGGAAAAAGAAAAGGTATCTTTTAGTCTCAGTGAAAAGTGCTGCAGAAAACAGTTTTTAGATGAGGGGAAAATTTCATGTGATCTAATATAATCCTTATATTAGTACACATGGGGAACCAACCATTCACACTTTTTGCAGTCAGAGTAGCTGGAAATAGATTTCTGAAAACATACTTAGCTAAAAAGGAACCATAACGTCCCAGAGCACGTGTAGTGTCTTAGGCTTTGAAAAATCCTGAGGTCTGGAAAAGTTGCATTTTCACCTCTTTCCATACATTTATTCTCTGTGGGTCTGGTCCAGGGGTGACTGGGCAAAGTTGACTCCCACAGCTCAGGTTGTGTTCACAGCATCGTGTGCAGTCAGGGCACGTGACATTGATCCCTGCACCTCTGAGGGCTCTTGTCAAAGCAAATTTTTACCCGTGCAACATTCTGAAAATGAACAGTTCTGAAAATTTTGTTTTCCAAGGCAGTCTGTGGCCAAGCTGAGCCAGAAAACTTCGTACTTTCTCAAAACACATGAGGACTTTGGACCAGACTCTGACTATGATTCAGTGGAGAAATTACTACTGGACAGGGGTTGCTGCTCATTTGTGTTTTTTAGAGATAAATTTGACCTGTGGAAGTTGGCTCCAGACTTCAAATCTTCCAAAAAAGGGGAACATTTATATCCATTCCAAATCAGTATCTGATTCTTCTTTAGTTTTGCATAATTTTTATCATGGTGGAACATAATTAATACAGGAGGACTTTGATCTTGCAGAAGACAGTCCTTGAAACAGCATCAGTGTGATCACACATCTAATTAATTGCCATGCTGCAAAGTGATAGAATAAATACAGCTACACATATGTACACAAAACCAACATATTTTGTTTCATGCAACATCTATATTTTGTACCCAGAATATGTGTCTCAACTTGAATCTTAAGTAGTACAAAAAGCTACAAAAATAATTTCCTCAAAAGTTTTTGGTTTCAATAGAGCCATTTGTCCCAGAGGATTAGGACAAGCAATGAAAAAAAGTACTTTAACCTTCATGGGCTGAACACAAGAGGAACCATTGCTGGAGAAAGCAATTTGAATGGAAGATTTGGGGGGACGATATAAAATAAAATAAGAACAGAGGAATAAAATATGGAACAGACCAAATGATAAGGTCTGCCTGGGAGAGCAGAGTGCTTCCAGCCAGACCACACTGCTGGCCAGACATCAGCCTAAATAGATTATTCAAACAAATATTAATTTGAGTTGCTAGGATGGAATATCTGCTTTAACTGTTATAAAGCACCGTATTAATGTGCAAGCCGGTGATTAATAACAAATGTACTCCCAGAGAACAAAATGTAAGATTAAGGAATGTTGTACAAAGTGCTTGCAAGGAGTGGGATGCGCTTGCTCCAAAGAGTTTCGAAGCCAGCCCAGGACTCACTGACTGTGTGGTCACACTGGGTTTGCCTCAGTGCTGGCAACACATCCAAGGCTGGGATCGTCACCAAAATAGCCATTTTAACTGGATTTCCTCATCCAGTCTTGTGCCTTCCTACTTTGCCAGGTCCTCAGCATGAAAGGACAAAAAGGAAAGCAAGAGATAAAGGCATGGGGAAAGGTGGAGGTATGGGGGGAGAAAGTTCTGTCACGATAGAAGGTGAGTGTGAAGGATAAAGCCAGTGGCCTTTTAGGAAGACAGTGGTTTTTCACTAAACTCCCAGGTCTTGAACAACAGCTGAAGCCCAGAGATAGGGTTTGATTGTTGGTAACAGCAGAGGCTTCACTCAGCCCTTGCTCTCTAGGCATTGAAATTTTCTGCTGACACAACTAGAGGTGACTCCTTTAGTCCTCATGAGTGATGCAGACTACTTGAAGAACCCGAAGTCTCCAGAGGGGTGATTGAAATTACCATGGCATATCTGCTTTTGGCTCTTTACTCCAAATTCATGGAATCATGGAATGGTTTGGATTCCAAAAGACCTTAAAGATAATCTTATTCCAGCGCCCCCCATATTCTTATATCAAAGCTCATACCTTGCCCCCTGATAGTGTAATATTACCAGATATTCCTTCCTACTAGGGTTAATTTGGGACAGATAATAGTGAGGTTCCAATTGGCAACTTTGGGCCAATAAGAAACCCTCTCAACCACTCTGCCACTCCAGTTCTCACTGAGGAGGAGAAAAAGTGCCACTGGGCTGTTCTGACCTAGTCCTGAGACCTCAGCCTGGGTGGCAGGAGACAGCAGGAACCCATCAAACCCTTCCCCAGCCTTGGATTTGGACCTCTTCTCCTTTCTGCTCCAGATCTGGATCCTCCTGGGTGTTTTGTGAGGGATGCAGACCATCCATATCTCACTAAAGCGAAGCCATCAAACAGGCTAGTGAGAAAAAATGAAGCACCACCAAAATGACCAAATCTGTGTGTGCAGAAACAAAGAAAACCCTCTTTCCAAAGAGAAATCCCCTTTCAAAGACAAATTCCTCAGCTGAGGCATTCAGTATGAAAAGAGCATTTTAGGTAATGGTCCTTAGTGGGAAAAAAGCTCTCTGGTTTTAAGTTGTGCATCCCCCCAGCACTACCTGATGCTTCCATTTTTCTGCCTCCCAATAAAAGATCTGAGCAGCTTCACATGTCAGCTTAAAAGAAGGGAGCTGATGGAATAAGCTCAAGAGAGACCATGGGTTTTTTCTATGTGATGTTTTATCTGAAGAGTCCAACATAGATATCCAAGTATTTTTTTTTTCTTTCTTTCTTTTTTTTTTTGTTTTAAGCTGGAAAGAAACCTTGATTGTATTTCAGTTCCTTTAATTATTTTGTCTAGCAGTGAGATCAAAGGCCTAGGTCTCAAAAGGAATCAATCCTGGGCCAAGCACTCCAAAGTGGGTCCTCCAAGTTCATAAAAAAATACCATATTTAGTCATCTAACTTGGTCTGCTATTCAGAAATGTTTGGGCCAGCCAGACATGGTAAGCTGCCCCAAGATTATCAGATGACTTGTGCTGAATGAGCACCGAGTACTTATGAGCTTGTTTTCTGTTGGTTTATTTGGGGTAGTCCCAGATAAGCCTGAGGAGTGGCTATTTGCTGTTTTTCAGTATCAACCCAGTCTCTTTCTGGTCAGGTCCCTGTTGGGGTGGCTGTGAGTGAAGGACTGGAGGGAGGTTGGGGAAACAGCAATTTTCTCTGCCCCCTTTGGTACAGCTTCACTTGGCTATGTGGTGATGCAGTTTTCAGACAACGCTTTTACTTGGCTCCCTTTTCCATCCCTCTGTCCCTGAGTTTGTTGCTGTTTGTGCACATGAATAAACTGAGCCTCTGGAAGGACCTTGAGGAAGGATAACACCATTAACAACAGTTTAGGAAATGGAGGCTCACAGAATTGGGGCCAACTTCCCTGTTTTCAAAGCAGGCCCTGTAGGTTGTAGGAGGGATTCCAGCAGCCACTTCTGGGGCTGACCCTGAGTCTGTGCACTGAACTTGAGGCTGCCACACTTGAAAGGTGGGTCTGTGCAACTCACTAAGGTTATTCAGAAAATCCACAACAGAGTCAAGAGACAAGAATCCAAGTCTCCAGACTCCCAGTCCTGTAAAACAAGCTATAAATCTAATGCCCAAATCAGCAGCATCCATCACAAGGAGCTTATCTCTCGAGTTTCACAAGTTATAAGGATGACTTCCCTAGAAATGAAGTAAAGGAGCTGTACTCATCTTATTTGGGATCCAGTGTTCCTATCTATTCCACATCCCAGATCTCTTCTAACTGGGCTGGGTATTTCCCAGATCTTTATTCTTTCTGTGGCCATCACCATCCTCAGTAATTTCTGTTTCATATCTGTCTGTCCGGGGTGCCATGGCTTCTGCAGCCTGTGCTGTTCCTTCACCACCTTCATGCCAAGCTCCTTCTGGAAACCCCAAGGCTTTTGCAATACTTCAGCATCAGCTGTCAGGCCACAGTGTAATGGATCTCCTGCAGCACTTCCTTTCCTAAGCAGCTGTTTACAAGTCCATCGTATTTGGCCCATATTTAAAGACTTAATTTAAAGTGGAGACAGGAGGGCTGTAGTCTGTGTGCCATGACTGACACTGGTAATGCCCTGTAGAGGCTGGAATGAATCTCTCTGCACATCCTCTGTGGGCTTGTGTGGGCTGGATGAAACCTAAGTGATGAGTGTGACTGTACAAAAGCTCTTCCCTAGGAGTGCTGTGGAGAGAGGAACCATCTTCTTTTGTCACCCGCAGAGCTGAGGTTACAGAGTAAGAGGGGAAACACGACTGCATAAATTCAAAACTTTCTTCAGCTTCTTCCTTGTATGCCTCAAAAAATAGCACGGTATGATCATGGCCTCCAGCATCTGGGAGCTGATGTTCTCTGGCATCTGTGGCAGCATTAGGAGCTGCCAGCAGCCCCAGAGCCTCCAGAGGAGCTGTGGGCAGAAATTAGGACTGATTTGGGCTGCAGAAAGCCCTTGCCCAGAGGCATACTGCTGCAGATCTGTTCTGCTGCAGCTCCCAGCCTGATGGATTAATTGAAATCAATACTGAAACATTACAGTGCCAAGTGGGAAGTGCTGGAGTTGTAAAATCAAACAGGTTTCCTGTCCATTGAGCTCTGCTGGAAGGAGCTCAGCTTCCAGGGAAGAGCTGGGGTCAGAGCTTGGGTCTGGGTACCTGGGCAGGTACCAAAGCCCTCAGTCTGCTCTAGTAGCAGGAAGCCTTGGCACAGACCAAGGAAGGCAATTTTTGTAGGTGTAGAACTTTGCAGTTTCAGTAAGAACTGATCCATATAATCAGTTACCAGGGCCTAGAGGGGTGCTGGTGGCTCCTTGAGCTGTGCTAATTAACCACAGCGCCACAGAATGGTTTGTGTTGGAAAAGACCTTGAAGATTATCATTCCAAAGCCCCTGCCAAGGGCAGAGACACAACTTTATTGATCTGGTTGCTCCATGTCCCATCCAGCCTGGCTTTGAACACTTCCAGGAATGTGGCACCCACAATATCCCAAGGAACCATGTGTGCCAGTGCCTCACCACCTTCTGAGCAAAGAATTTCTTCCCAACATCAAATCTAAATCTGTCCCCTTTTAGCTTGAAGCTGTTCCTTGTCCTGTCACTCTCTGCCTGTGTAAGCACTATTCCAGCCTGTGTGAGCTGCTGGACACCATAACAGCTCCCTTGGAGCACTTTCTTCTCAAACACCCTCCCTGCCATGTGCTGTGCTATCTGCAAATAATCTCCTTGGGGTTTTAATACCAGCCTGGGACAACAGGGAGCTGCTGTACCTGGATGACTTTGGGAAACTCTTCCACCATTCCATGCTCTGCCAGCCCAGTGCTGAATTTTCTTAACCTCCTGGTTTGTAAGACTGAATCAATCTTTTCCTGCCTCTTTTCTTCTCCTCTCAGCCATTTCTGCATCTGTTTAATCTGTAGGCTCTTCAGGCCAGGCCTACTGCTCACTAAGCCACAGTGGCATTTTGATCTTGCCTGGGTCACCCCAGGTCTCCTGTGTTACCCTTGATGATGATGATGGACTGGGGTTTGATGTATCTCCTGAGACTGGGATAATCCAGCTCCTGTGCTAAGCAACTCTTTCTCTTCTCTGTTCTCTGGGGTGCAACAGTAAATTGGAAATTTTTTGAGCCAAGGACAGTATTCCAAATAAACATCAGTAAAATACCCAGCACATGGGTCTTTGGTAGACATTCTTAGGCTTGAGTGGATACAAATATTTTATTAATACTGGCAATAGCAAGAGCATAATAATAACAGCCACAATCTAATACAAAACCACTTTCTGTCACTTTGAAGTCAAATGAAAAAATCCCTTTCTAATGTTTATTTGAAATATCTTTCACTTTTGTTCATCTGCAGTTTATTTACATTTCAAGATTCTCAGGCTTTTATTTCAAAATTTTGTAGATTGATAGTTTTAGAAAAAAAGAAAGTGGAGAAATGCGAATACTTTATTTTCAAAATCTAGAATTTCATTAAAATCTGAAAAGAGGATGTCCAGCTGTTCTCTGCTTGAACTTTCTTATGTGTAGGATTTGAATGCCATGTGTTTAGTGTGAGAACCAACATTTTAAACTCTAAAAAATTTCTCTTTATTACAGAATGTACATTCTCAGTCCATTTCTTTCTACATTAACTGCACCCCAGGGTTTCTTTAAGCAAAGCTAAGACCCCCAATGCACACAAATTTCACTTACTAGCAGGAGGAGAGCATGGTCATGTGCATGTGGCTTTTTCAGGATGGCTGTGATTGAGTAAGTGTGTTAGAACACATTAAGTGATGCAAGAGTCAGCGCCGGTGCAGTTGCTTTTCTTCAGGCCCTGGGGTTGTGCTCTGTATCTCAATTTTTACCAGCATAGGGGATTGTGTTATTGCTGTGCCGTTTTATCCCGAGCTGTAACTCATGCTTAAACTTCCCAGATGGCCCTGGGCCAGACCTCTGCTTCTTGGGTGTTTCAACCAAAGTTTGCACAACAGGGACCCAGGCTATGACTGAATCCTCTCATCACATAAAGAAATATTGTTGTAGTTAACAAAAGAGGAAGGAGTTATCCCAGAGAGATTTGAAACATTTACAGCAACCTATGACACTGAATGACAAGTTGTGTGGAAGTGTTGCTGCTCTGCTTGGGCACTGGTAACTTCTGTGCCACTGGCATAAGTGCCACTGAAGAGTTAAAACCTAGTAAAGAAATGTTACTCTAATCCTCATTGCTACAATAACAACTGAACCTGCAACATCTTCCCCAAAAAATTTTTTTCTGTGTTGTTTAATTAGGAACATACAAAGCTGAGACTTCATGCTAACACAGATATAACTGTTGTGCTTCCACATATGAGGATCTTTCACTCCATTCTGTTCTGTTCTTCACTGTAATAATTTATTCTCTCTGCCTTCTTCTTCTTTTTGTGTAATTATTACTCTTTTAGTTAATCACTTGCTGAAAGTAAATAAATTCCTCTCAAGGTCCTGAGCTGCAATTTTGTCATGTGGAGGGCAACGGGTTTCCACGTTACTCACTCAGAGTGAGAGTACTTCTAATTCAAATCTGTGACGCTGCATGTTCATTTTCCTTCACACCCTTTGACCAAAACTTGTTGAAATTAATTGTGCTGCACTGATTTCATGTCACAGAAATATGAAGGAGAAATATTAATCAGTTTATTAAAAATCCAGCAAATGTCAGTGTATTACCAGCCTTAATTAATATGTGTTTAAATTCTCTGCCCTGGGCCCTCTAGTCTCTTATTTTGTTTAAACTGAAGCTTGACATTTTCAGTCAGCGCATTATTGTCTAACAGTGGGAGAGTGAAAGCTATACCCCTTTCCTTAAACACACCAGGCTGTGGAATGTGCTCTGTCTCTCTCCCATTCCCCTTCCATTTGTTAGATACTGGACACGAGACCCTGACTCTGTTTGAGAGATTGCTTTCCTTTGGACTAAAAGGAAAGAGCCAAGCACCAAACCACCCTTGTAGCCCCAGCCCAAAAAGCTTTATTTCAGGGCTTCAGTAACTGCAGTGGGGAAAATCTTTTAGTGCTGTCAGAAAGGTTTTTTTTTTTTCTGTACCAAACCAATACTGTGTATTTATTGGTTCAGTGTTTTTTTTTAAACTTACACCATAAATCATAGCTAAATAAACTGAACAAAAATTCCCAGGTCATAGCCACTGATGGTTCTGTCAATAAAAATGGACAAAAGCTGGAAGGAATATTTTAATGCCACCCACAAAATATCTCTACTGGGAGACATTTGACTTTCTCACTGTGGTGCTGTCCTAACATCATGTGTCTATCATGAGCATTCTCCTTCATGTCAGTTCTACTAACTAGTCCCAAACCATGGAGCAGTGGCCCTAGTGCTGGCATAAGGCAGAAGTTGCCCATGTGGACATAGATTTCTGTCCTAAGCCTGCTCTCAAATGGTTTAGCTTAATCCTGCTTTGGAGATGGGTTGGAGAGGGAAGTTTTACAAGAGTATGTAGTGACAGAATAAAGGGTAATGCCTTTAAACTGAAAGAGGGCAGAGGGTTTAGAATGAATATTAGGAAGGAATTCTTTACAGTGAGAATGGTGAGGAACTGGCACAGGTTGCCCAGAGAAGTTGTGGATGCCTCATCCCTGGAAGTGCTCACGGCCAGGCTGGATGGGACTCTGAGCAACCTGGTCCTGTGGAATGTGTCCCTGCCCATGACTAGAGGAACTGGAGCTAAAAGGTCTTTGAGATCCCTTCCAATCCAAACCATTCCATGATTCTGTGTTTCTAAACCAGAACAGGGAACATCCCACGCAAGGCACTGATGAGGACTTGTTAATGAGCCTGGTGTCCTACACTAACTCTGCTCTGTGGAGATACGTGCATCTGTCATTTGCCAGGGTGAAATATAAGACACATACTGAATATAGGAAATATACTGAAAATAGAACACAGACAAGTGGGTACATTATGTCTGTTACTTAATAAACCTCTCATCTGGCTAGCATTTGCATCAGCAAATTTGCTGATTTGCTCTCACCACTTTGTCGACCTGTATTTTACCTTGGGTAATCATGGATTAATCCTTCCAAGCACTCCAAAGCAGCATCCTATAGCTCACCTCCCCCAACCCCGTTCTTCAGTTGTGCCTTCAGGCTTGTTCCAGCTGGACTAGACCATTATAGAACCTTTATATGGATAGTTTCTTGTGATCCTGGGTTAGCCATGAGAATTCCACCTGTCTCTTCAGGCATTGGTTGAACCTTTCTGCCAACCTCTCTACAGCAGGAAAACCTGGGTTTAGTTTGGCAGGTGTCCTCCCACCTGCACATATTTTGCCCCACAAGACCCATGATCTGGGCTGTTCTCTTCCTTCCAAGTCTGGTTTTCCTTGGCTTCTCTTCCTGCCCTGGATGATGTGGGAAGAAGTCTCCAGTGATTCCATGTAGCTGGAGATGGTGTCCATAACCAAAATGTGTTCAAGTGCCTTTCCCTTCTGAGATGGACACCTTTGTTCCCCTCCTACTAAACCTCCTGAAGTGTTTTCCAGCTTTATTCTAACATTCCATAATCCATCCTTTTTTATCTAACCTGTCTCTAGCACAGTGATCAAATTGTCACTGTCCTCTGTCCTTGTGCCTGTCTGGATCCCCATGGATCCCAGCTATCCAGCTTCTACCAGCACAGCACCAAGCTGCCTCCTGCTCTCAGAGCCTCACAGCCACATGAAAGTTCTAGCTTCCAACAAAGCAAAAATGTTATGGTGGAGACTGATTTTCTTGGCTGTGGGTGAACCACATAACCACAAACCCATCCTTCCTGACACTGCTGTGCCTCTGCCTATCACCCCACAGGCGTGTGGGGATCACATCCACCGCGGCCTCGGGCAGCTCTTCCTGTGTGCACCACCCCACATCAAGGGTTCTGAGTGCAGGGGGTGGCAGCAGATGGAAAGGAAGTCTGGAACACGTAGCATCAGCCTGCCCAGTGAGCAGAGATGCCTCAGAAGTCACATCCTGCAGCTTTGTGTCCTGTGGTTGGACTCGCTCTTGTCCAAGGCTGGAGCACTGCAGGCTGCTTCTGTGCCACAGTTTCTCTGAGAAACTTTGTATTTCAGGGGGTCAGGCAGGTTGAAAGTCTCATTCTGTCTGTCCAGTCCTTTCATGTTTTGGAACTGGTAGATGTGTCGGGACGCAACACTTAACAATGTTCAGATGATAGACAACTAACAGGTTCACTGCTGGTTTAAAGACCTCTCAGATTTATTCGTGGATTTCTTGTTTCAGAGGAAAAAATTATTTTTCTTATGCTAATGGTCTCATCTACATGGTGTACTTGTACTTTGTGATCCCTGGAAGTACCATACTTGATTAGGTCTCCTTAGCAATATAAGGTACCAAATAAAAAAACCCCATGAATCCAAAAGCTTAGAATTTCGGGGGTGCTCCATGTCCAAATATGAATTGATCACCTTGGAATATTTTCTAGGAACAAACCTCAAGTGCAGAAAAACTACCTTCACAGTTAAAGTCATCCCTTCTATCAGTTCCACCTTTGCACTTTGCTTCCTTGGATGGCAGGCTCTTGGAGCATGACAAGAAATCAGCTTCTTTATTTGTGCTCAGCAGTGCCCAGCAAAACAAGGCTCCTAACCTGAAAGCAGCCTTTAAGGCCATTAAAAACCAGAAATACAGTTTAAATATTCCTCTTTTCTAGAGGGTTTGACTCAGTCAGCTCTGGGAAAACCCACCTTGTTTCCTTCTCTCTGCTGATGTTAGCTTGGGTAGTTTCCCTACCCTCCCTCTTCGCTGGGATGAGGAGTGACCTCCCTTTTCCCAGAGTCTGGGATGTCCCAGGTCATGCTTTCCCAGTCAACAGGAAGCCCACGACACCAGAAAAGTGCTGCTTCTTGCACATCATTGCTCAGGGACAAAAAGAGAAAATAAAGTATCCACCTGTCGATCCCACCCTTTCTGTCAGCCTGTACACAGGCTAAAAAATGCTTTCAGGAAACACAGCGTCATTGTTCAGATCTGTTGCTACTCAGAGTAATTAAACTGGGGCTTGTAAACAAACATCACCAATGGTTTCATTGCAAAAACCCTCTGGAGAAACACGCTTAACATTTGGTCAACAGGGCAGAGAGAAACTCTCCCCCAAGCTTTGTAAAGGAGATGAGTCATTTCCACCACTGCCTGGGACAGAAGGAGAGTTTACTTAGCATAGCCCCATTTGATGGTTTTCTAAATTGTGAGTCATCAGGGCTTTCTTTTCAGCTGGTCACCAGCAGAGAGTGGCTTTGCTGACAAGTGGGCTGTGTACAAGGGACAGACAGCTCTGGCCATGGGCAGCCAACTTTCTCTTCTGCCCCATTGGAGCAGGGGAGCACAAGCTGGAAAGCCCTGTGCAATAGTCTTGTCACACATCTGGTGGTAGATGTGGGATTTATGGAGGGATGGCAACTTGCTTATTTAAGTTAACCATGGTTTTAAGACATGTAATCCCTCTGCACTGTGATTGGTGTCCCTCCAGCTCCATCTGGCTCTACAGCACTCAGACCTGAGTGGCACATGGGAATAGCCTGCAAGCCAGATGCTTAACATTTATTTTTAGTGATGAATAAACTTTGTAAGCATCTCATTATATAGTCGCCTGTCCTAATTAGTAACATTCAGACAAGCATTAATCTGCACAAACGCTTAGCGGTGCTGAGAGTTCTCAGTGGAGCTCTGAGGAGGCATCTTCTTTGTGGGATGGAGGGATGGAGGGGAGGGCATTAGCAGAAACAAATGAATGCCTGGAGCTTTGGTGGGATCTAGTTAGGTGTTCCAGGAGTTTTCAATGTATTGAGTTTTCCTGAGTGAGTTCCAGGAGTTTTCAGTGTATTGAGTTTTCCTGAGTGAGTTAAGTGCAACTCTTTGCTGAACTGCATTGAACATCCAGTGGACAGCCTTAACAAAAGGGAATTTGATTTTGGCCTTGTGATTTGCACCATCATCCTGAAAAGAACAGGCCATCGAATGATCTTGCATCAATCTGCAGTGACGTTGGCCCTCCCTCTGCTGCCTTTATCCTGCTGCTTTGAAAGTGTGAACAGAGAGGGAAGGTAGGACAGAATTGCCTGGTCTTTGAGTTCCTGGTCCTCTCCCAAGCCCAGCAGTCCCTAACACCTGGGTCTCGTTGCATCCTGTCTTGTGTCTGTGAATGAAACCTGGACCCTGTGAGGAGCTCTGTGCTGCCAAAGCCCTGGTGCCACCACAAAACCCCTTTTCAGGGGGATGTTCCTCTTGAATGTCCACCAAACCATAGCTTTCCTGCGCTGTTGGATAAAAGACAAACACCCTGTTACCTCTTGCTGTCTGTATTACAGTAGACCCACAGTCCCCCAATGTACACAGTTATCCTGAGAGGTAAAGCAATAACTCTAATGCAAGACAGAAGACATAACAAGCAAGTGGAAATTTTTGCACAAAAGAAAGTACCTGAGACTACAACAGATATTAATGAACTGAGAAAACAGACAGATGTACGTTAGGGATTTGAGTGATACCTGGGAGCATATTTTACTTTCTTTCGTTCATATTTTTACATCTGGCACTTTCACCATATTAATGATTTAAGGAATAATTATTGTAAGGTTGAGTTTCCTTTTAAAAACTTTCAGTGTTCCATCCTGGAATTTGTTCCAGATGCTGGTAACTAAAACTGAAGAAACATGCTTCAAAATGATGGTCTTCTCCAAGTCAGGATGACAGCAAAATATGTAAACGACCAAGGGCTCTTCTAGCTGCTTGGTTCTTTATGAGCTATCTGATTCCCTTCCAGTTTGTTTAAAATTTTTACCATGCAGATGTTCTTTTGGGTGACCAATTTTTATAGTTTTGAAAAGATTATATCAGTTTTCCATGGTATTGTGTTACTGTATTTCTTGGATTTTTTTATAGCACTTGAAAGGCTAATTTCTTAATCAGACATTACTAGTGGAATGTAGAAAGAGAGGTTAAAAAGCCAAACTGGCACTGAGAATTAAACACAGGTTCATAATAATATGAAAAGAAAACAAAAAGCATCAACTTGAGGATGTTGTTATTGAATGAAAGTTGAGAAAACTGCTAGGAACATGCATTTTTTATTATTATCAAAGGTGTTAAAATATATACATAGCATATGTTTGGCACCGAATTGTTGTTACACAGTTCTGTAGTATTCAGCTGTCTTGGATAAAAACTATCACTTTGATACTGGAAAATTATTATGAAAATGTTAGTTTTGGGCCTACTAGTAAAAAGCAAAGATTGTCTTGCATGCCAGTGTGGTTTCAGTGGAGGGTTTGCACTGTTTCCAGAAACTATCTTTGGCAGCCACCAACCTTCACCTCAGTCAACAAGCCTGCATAACATTTTGTCCTTCTTTATCCTTGTCAGGAGAGCTGATGGGGAGACAAGAGATTCAACTTGGCTTCACACCCTGAAATTCAGAGACAGATTTCAAATACCACTTTAGGATTATAAGTAGCAACTGAAACGGGATTTAAGGAATGCTGGTACAACCCATAAAGAAATACTCAGAAAGAACGAACAAAACCATTTCCCACTATAGGGTTATTCTGTTTTGTTTCAAAGTAAACATGAATGCTTTTATATTGACACACAGCTTACGTAGATCCGTGGTTTGGGTCCAGTCCAGTGCTACCATAATTGCAACAGCCACACCAGAGGCAGGTTGGTTTTTATTTTCAACCATTCCCAAATTCCAGGTTTCTTCAGCTCAGGGTGTTGAGCTAGGCTCATCCCTCCAACAGGTATGCTGTTTCCAAATTCTTTAGAGAGTATCTTATTTCTGGAAGCTCAGGATTCAGAATGGGCCACCTATTTCCCGCAGAGTAGTTTCCATTGAGTCATATCATGTTCATGGGAACAAAAAAACAAACCAGAGCTGTGTTAGTTCATAACGTTGTGTAAATGTTACGTAACTTGGCTTCTGAAAGTTTTCTTTACCTTCTTCTGGAGCGCTGGAAATTGGCCCCAGCCAGCAGCAGGAGGCAGAACTGGTTGTGTTGGCGCTCCAGCAGGTGTTAGCATTTTCTCTGGAGCCTGTTCAGGGAGTCCTGCTCACACAACCAGCACTAAATCATCAAGCTCAGGGTCAGGCATAAGTTTTTCATCAGATGACAGAGTCAGGGACCTGTCACCTCTTCTTTGCCTCCAGCCACAGCACAGAGGCCAGCCCACTGCTGAGGATCACCCAGGAATTAGCACCTAACAAATTCCCTTGCTGCTTGCAGGAGCCCGAGGCATCTCTCTGCCTGTTAGCTTTCCTGCTCTCCTCCTGTTTTATGTTGTAGTTTGTGGCTTTGGATCTTCTCTGCAGCTTGTTTTAAGCTTGTTACAAGTTTGGGGGAGATGTTTTGCAGCTTCCTCTGTGTATGAGCAGGGAGACAGAAGCAGAAATGCTACATAACTTACATTTCTGTCATTTTTGCAATTGCAGGGGACTTGGTCTCATTTTGGCCCTCCATTCTTGGGTAGAGATGTACTCTGCAGGGAGAAATGTATAAGTGTGATAGAGAAACACTGATCTTCTCTGTGCTGGCTTTTGCCAACCACCTGCTCTGCTCATTGGATTAGAGATGAGCACAAGTCCTCAGACATGATGATATTTCTGAGTCATTGGCAAACAACTTTACCAACTTATTTCTGTCCCCTGCTTTTCTAGACACTCCTTAGTGCTGAATAGTTGTGCTGTTGCCCAAAGATCCCTGCCTGCAGTACCATGCAAAGGATTTTGGACCGGAGGTGCTGCTTGGGCCTGCAAGGAGATGTGAGATTGATGTAATATTTCCTGGGGGAGAGGTGCCCAGAGTGGGCCAGCACTAGCCAAGCTTCCTGAGTGCCTCATTTCCTCTGCCAGGAGATCCATGGACTCACAATGCTGCGAGCCAAACCACAGGCTGCAAATCAGATTTTCTTCTAAAAATCACCAGCAACCCAAGCTGGTGTTTTCTATTTGGTGCATTTTATTTCTCAAACTCTCGAGGAAGTGGGTGGCTATCTTGCCTTCTGCTCAGTAGCCTTTGGGGTCAGAGCAGCTGCCTGACCTCAGGTACACATCCCAAAGGCTGTGACTGCATGGACTTGTACTGAGAGAGAAACTCTGAGAAGGCCATTAAGAGCTGAATTCTGTCTGGTACAATTAGAAATAAGTCAAGCATTTCTAAGCCTTCCAGCAAACTTGATCAAAACATAACAAATCTCTTTCCTCAGCTGTTCTTCCACCCCTTTTACTCCCACTTCAGCCTGAATTAAGTGAAGCTATCCATGGATTCACATCCATGAGGAGGGGGCCTGTGCAGTTTCCATGCCAGTCACATGTACTCTCACAAGATTTACCTGAAACTGACTTGTTTGGTATGAAAAACTATAAATATTTTGATCAGTTTTAAGTAAAACAAATAGACTTTAAAGAAACAAGACCTGGGACCTGTGCAACTGGAGGATGAGAATGCTACAAACCTGATGTGCTGTAGGAAAAGGACAGCAAGAGCATATTTCCTCTGACCTTTCTGAATTTGAGTGGTGATGGCTCAATAAATTAGGGATAGGTGTAACTCTCTGAAAAGTGCTCACAGATACCAGAAGGGTATTTCTGGTTGCTGGCACTGCATCTTAGACCTGGCACTTTTGTTCTCCTAGCTGCTATCAAGATTCCCATGTATTTATGCCAGGGTAGAATTGACCTTATACCATGCTCCCTATTCTAAGCATACTAGAAGGGAAAAGAAATGGAAACATTTAGGTCACGTTTTGTTTCCTACACTCTGCCCACTTAAGTGAGAAATCAAGGAGCTGACTAAAGAAATCACAGTAAAGGGAAATAGAGATATTTATATAAATGTGATGTATGTTGCAAGAAAAAACTTAATTGGGAATTAATGTAATTTTCTCAAAAAATACAAAATAATTTGGATTGTGAAAGGGTTATTAGAGTTGAGAAAATAAACATTTCCTGTTGTGGTTTCTGCAAAATATCTCCGGTGGCAGTTTTAGAGTCATCTGTAATTTGTGTTCTCTGGGGAAATATTTCTGTGATTACATATAGGTCTGAAAGTTACAGTAAGTATGTCTCTCCTGGATCAATGAGCCCTGGAAATCTTTATCTTCGTTAGTTATAGCCTCTGTCATTCCAGGGCTCTGAAGGATACATTTAAAGTATCAAGCGTAGTCATTATAATGCAATAGGAAGTAGTCTAATAAATTATCTGTCCTGTTATTGTTTCTAGGACAAATATTGGCTGTAGGAAAGATTTATTAGATGGATATATTTGTGAATTTATCTTATAAATTAAACTTTTTGGAAACTGAGTCTATTATTAACACCGAGACCCCACAAGGATTTAATTAAAGGCCTATTAGTCAAACTAATTCCTGACATGACATAGGTTTGTATTACACAAACATATTTGACTTTCCAAACATGCTTGTGAGATTTGGCATTTTGCTGAGAGATACTTATTGATAAACATAACTGGGGAGAAATTACTGAAAAGAAATTCTGGCTTCCACTGGACGTATAAATTACCTCCTATTACTGGTGCCTGGGAAAAAAATGAGCATATTGTAGAATAATCCACTGTTATAAAATCACTTCTAGTAAGACAGATTCAGAATATTGGACATGACCCTGTATTTAGAGAGCAAAAGGGTAAGGGCCACACACACTTCCAAACCAGACTCAAATTTTCGAGATACGAGCATGAAAACTCAGTCTGTGCTGTAGCAGAGTTAGAGCAAAATGCCAGGAGGAGCCCAGCACCCCTGGCAGCAACACAGACCTGGGAGTTGGGACATCTGAGCTCCCATCCCAGTCACAGACTGGATCATAAAACCATGGAATGGTTTGGGTTGGAAGGGACCTTAAAGATCATCTGGTTCCAGCCCTCTGCCCTGGCCAAGGACACCTTCCACCAGACTAAGTTGCTCCTTTCCATATGATGTTGGGATTTAAGCCAGAGTCCTGGCTGGATCTTGCTTAGGACCTTGTGATTGCACGTTTCCAGGGCTGTAGAGAAACCAGGCATGGTCTGAATCTTTCATCACTCTTTTAAATGCAGAAAGCATTGGCCATGGTATCTCCATGGACCAGTTGCTGGGATAATTGTGCCATTTCATGCTCGCCTGTAGAACAGATACAACAGCATTTCCAGGCGCCTCTCTCTGTATGGATTTTAGAACAGAGGCTGGGGAAGGTGAAGTCACAGTGGAGCTTTGGTCCCTGCTTTGCTTCAGGATCAATCCCAGCACCACTGGATGCAGTCAGGGATGGTAACTGCGGGCTGTGCATGAGGCCATTGGTGGAAGTCAGGCCTGGCAGAAGTTAATAGGAACAAATGTAATCACAGCTCTTCTCCTTTCAGTCAGGGGGTTTGTACAGTGTGAGTGAGCGCTGCTTAGCCTGGTTTAGGTTTAGGCACAGCTGATCTGCCTTGGGGTCTCTTCCAGTGCTGGTTTCTTTGACTCTATTAGATGTTTTCACACAGAGGCTTTACAGTCACTGCTGATACATCATAGCTAATTCAGCAGCCACCTTGGTACAATTAGTAAGAAGATATTCCCCTATCACATCTAAAATTAAACTTATTTTACAGCTTCTTGGCACAGAAAGTGTTTTGCTAACCTCTTACACCAGAGCCATAGAGGTAGAATTCATCAGATTAACATTTTAGCATTGTGGCTTCATCAGAAGGGTCTGTTGTGGTCTGCATCTCCTGAAAGGGAGCGATCCCCTCCCAACACCCAAGTGTTGGCTCATCAGCACATCAGCCAGATGTCAAAGGCAGCCTTGCTCTTACCAGAGAATAAATAAGGGAGGATTTTCACACCAGTTCCCATCTATAATCCCATGGGGTTAAGTTGTGGTGTCTCAATTTTGGTGGGTATGACACAGGCAGAAGAAATTAACCTTGTCCTGCCGCTGCTAGTGCATGGATTGTGCTGACAGTGGGCAGAGGTGCCACATGTCACCTGTGGTGTGGTTCAGGGCCACCCTGGTGACAAACTGCTCATGGAACAGAATGGCTCTGAGCCAGCACACTGGGCTGGGGGATTTTAAGTGAAAATGTCATTAATGAGAAAGCTTTCTGCAGCCATCCTCAGTGTTCAGTAAAAGCATGGCTTTATGTTTTGAAACTTTATCCAAAGATTTAAAAAAAAATCCTGCATGTTTGTTCAAAACTTTTTTTTTTTCCTTTGCCAAAATCTATATGAAAAAAAATGTGTAGTTTGGAGATTTTTTAGTGGACAAAGGAACCAAAGTCCTGCTCTTGTCCTGTGCCCCTAAAAACATCAATGCAGAAGCCTGTGGAATTTTTTATTAATTTAGGGGTTTTTTTCCACATCAGTTAGAACAGGACTGGCTTTACAAATAAACAAACAAAAATTATAGGCTGAATTTTCTTCTTTGTGCTGGAACAAGACCTATTGGTGAGACTTCAGTATGGAAAATGTAGGGGAAGCAGAGTAGAAACTGAAAAAGCATCCTCACTTTAGAGAGCTATAAAGATTAATAAAGTCATTGTCCATCATCTTGGCTCTTCCCTGGACAAAATAATCCTAGTTAACTACCCCCCATCAGACAGATTGGCCTCATCTCTTTCAGCAGGGCCAAGTGGATGGAGGCAACTCCATAGACTTTGATAAAGGTGAGGACTGGAACATAACTGTCATGAATAGCCTGGATGGATGTGAAGGCATCAAAGGAGAAATAATTGCACAGGAATTGGGAACTCAGAGGGGTTTTTAGGCCTGATTTAAGGCAGAAAAAGGAAGCAGATGATCTTGGCTCTAGTCCTGACAGTGGTGGTGAAAGTGGAGGCTGTTGTAAGTCCCGCAATCCTCTGTGTGTGAGAAACTAAAGGAAATTTCTCTGCAGACTTTAATGGAAAATGTTCTCTGCTTTTCAGTCTCATTCTTGTTGAAAGTGGAAAAATTTTCTAGAAATTAAACTTCAATGGAAAACAGGGGTTTTGAAACTTTGAACTTGTCTGTTTTCCAGGAAACCTGTCATTAATAGCCAACATTATTAGAGAAGACGCATGAGTCATGAAAACCTCAAGAAATTTTCAGCATGAACTAGCAAATAATGAAAAAGAAACAAATCCTCTAAGAATATGATAGAACTTTTGGGGGTTTTTATCATCTCTCTAAATGGCAATGATATGGAAGATTTGAGCCAATATTAATCACCTCTCCCAGCCTAGAAAATGAGACTGAATCCTGCTGCCAGCCCACTGGGTGACACTGCTTTGCAGTCACCAGCACTGAGCCAGTTCACACCAGCCTGGCATTTGGCCCTGGATCTCCTGCTCATGTGGTATTTGAATATTATCTCTCCCTGCACCCTGATCAGATTAAGAGCAGGACTTTAAGAGATTAGAGTAATCACAAAATCAAGACATAATTCATACTATGTGTTTGCAGTGCACTGGAAAGAAAATTAGTAAAGCTAATAAAAGCAAAAGTTATTATTAATTTCATTATTTTCTCCTGGCTTCAGCTTGGGGACTAGAATTAACTTGTGGCAAATGAATATAAATCTCTGACTTAACTACAATTCATCCTCCTGATCTCCTTCCTGAAGGGTTACAAAATCCTCAATGAAAAGCGTCAGAAGACCACTAAATATCATTGCTAGGTGCTACTCCCATGTCCATCAGTTGTCTGTTCTTCATCTCAAGAATTGAAGAGATCAAGGTGTTGCTGCAAAATACGAGAGGTCTTTGCACCAGCAGTCCTGGTGTCTCAAAATGCTGAGGGAAACACACTGATTGCAGAAGGTACTCAAGCACCTTTAAGATCACAGTAATTTTTCATCTTTAATGATTGTCATCCCTTCTTAGGGGTCCATTCATTAAAATACCTCTTTGTCCTCTCTTGTGTCGTAATTATTCTTTTTCCCCCTGGATCTGCTGAATCCAAAGGCTGTGCAATGATTTTGACTTTCCCTCCTCATTTTGACTGTTGCAAGTATTGTCAAAGAATTGGCTTTTCCTGCCACAGCCCAGGGTCTTGAGGGCAGCACTAATGCAAGCCAGTGTTGAAGACTGATCCATATATCCCAGAGAAAGATTGCTCCTGCCAAACTCCTCTAGAAATACCAATCAATGTTGCCATCTGGAGGACACACAGCTTTACAGTAAACCTTGTTTCCATTTTATGCTGCTGCTGTGATACCCCCATCATGAAAGCCCAGCTCACCACAAACAGTTGTTACTCTGCTTTTCATGTCCCAGATTTTCTTCAGTTCCTTCTGCAACTGATTATATCTGTTAGTCTTTTTTGGAATGTTCCATGAAGCCTATCATTATTGTATTACTTTTACATCTGAGAAATTGTTGCTATTATCATTATTAAATAATAACAACCATATCTGATATCTTGATTTGTCGGAAACGCAAAAAAAAAACCCCAACCAAACCCCGTGTTTCCTTTACAAATGATTTCTGATGTCTTGGGAAAGCATTTTTCCTCAAAGCAAGGGCTGTGCAGCGTGGCAGACTCGAGCAGGCAGAGCCGTGGCTTGCTCTCTTTAGGAAAGTCAAAGAGCAAATTTCTCATGGAGCTGAGTCATGGATATTATAAAGTGCAGAGACAGAAAGGGCTTTTACACAGGCCAATTTAACCCCTTCATTTGAAATATTCCTAAGGACAGGATCTGATAGATCTATAGATAATAGATGTCTAATATCATCTAGGCTTCTATAAACCTGTGTGGCGTCTCCATGGGATGGTTCCTCTGACTTTCCCAGACATCTGCTGTAGGACGAATGAAGAGCTCTCCTTTTCCCACTGCCTTTACAGGGGGGTCTAGAACAGTCCTTTCAAACACATGTTCAGTTTTAGATAGCTGAAGGTGACTGAACTGAACACACATGGATGCCAAAGCTGGGTTAAAACTCTCAGACTATCTTGAGACACTGACTTCACTAATCCAGACCAAGGCGAGTTCTCCCTGTTCTAGTCTAAGACAGTGAATCTTTTGTGAGAAAAAGATAATATTAACCTTTATAAATCTAGAGTTTATGCAATTGCTTTTGTAATGATTTTATAAACAGTAGCAAGAATGAAAGAGGCAATCCATGCATCTCTGTATTTCATACCAGGTGCTCCAAAGAAATTCACTACTGTATTTCACCAGTAATTATATTAACTTGTATCACAGAAGTGATTCTGCAGCTGCACCCCAACATGCACCTGATATTCTGATTTATGTTGAAACCTAAAACAACAATTAAAAATAAACCCTCTGAATTTTCTGCTTCTAAACTATTTTCTCATCACTCAGGCTATTTTATATTTGACATGAGGTGCATTTCTCTAAGAGAGACTTCTTCTGACCTCCATGAACTCTGGATGTGGTTCCATTTCTTGTGCTTTAGTTGAGATTATGTGGGGGATCTGTAGTTGGTGTGGCCATTCCAGCTCCTTGGGTCTGTATTAATTAGTTCTGGGCAGCAGTTAAAGTCAGCACCTTCTAGGGAAGACACTCAACCTAAAGCACCACAGGTTACACGAACATTACTAGAAACAGAAATAGTGCTGGAAATTACCTTCAGAGGTCATCTTTGCCCACTTCCTGCCCCAAACTCTGCCTGAGTCTCTTGGTCAGAAGTTGGTTTAACCTGTTCTTAATGGCCTTAGCTTCCAGAGATCCCACCACCTCCTCCCCAGACAGCCTCTTCCAGGGTTTCACTGTTCTTCCTGTTTAAAAGAGTTGTTCTTCTTCCCCAGTATTTTATCTAAACTTTCCCTGCAGTGTCACACTATCACTCCCCATCTTATCCTCTACCTACACAAAGTTAGAAATTACAGAGCCAAGAAAACAGAGCAGTGATTTTTCTTTACCGGTTGAGACTGAGACATCAGACACCGTTGTCAGTGTCGATTTGGGCAGCACAGATGGCCCCTCTTCGAACATCAGCCAGATCAGAAAGTGATTTCTGGTTCTCAGTGGAAACAACATCCCCAAGTTGTCAGATCCTGCGAGCTCCCTGGGATAATAGCTTCCAGCAACATTCACCATGTACAGACCTTGGTGTGCCAAAGCTCCCGTGACCCGAGGGCAATAACTCCAGCAGACAGTGGCAGAGGATGGATATTGCAAGGTTCAGCGGGAGTGGTCCCTGTAAAAATTAATTGATTTTATTACAAATTGCATCCCAGAAGATCTTGGCAGTAGGATCCCAGGAGGAAATGGGCAGCCATCTATTCTGTAACCTCCACAGCTTTTGTCAGCTTGCAAGTTGGGTTCCCTGCTCCATAGGGTGTTCATAAATCGAATGTGGGAGCCTGTATGGACACATATAGAGACATATGGAGACCTCGTGTTCTCAGGCCCAGGCTCTCCTATACTTCTAATTTAATGGAATGCCTCTGTTCCTAGCTGGCCTTCCAGTGATTCATGGAGTCCTCCTTCAGCATTCCTGTTTTAAAATTGGAATGCAAGTTTAGCGGGGACAGTTTTGTAGGCAGAATTATATTAACTTCATAGAAATGAATTTATGAATTTATTTTAAAAGCAACATGATTTCTTACTTGATGTCCTGCCAAGTGGTCTTGTAAATAATTTTATTCTCTGCTTGGTATGGTGGGGTTGAGTACAGCCCTAATTAGGTACTTAATTTTCTACTTTGATGTATTAGCAGCCTTCTTGGTAATACCTGTTTGTAAACAGTGTGAAGCTGGAAACCATATTATGCTTATATATTTTCAGCAACACTTTGGTACAACATCCCTTGTAAATCTCCAAACAGGCCATTAAAAGGCTTTCCCATGGCTTGCACCAGAGCACTGATGGAAACTGAGGCACTGTGCAGTGATGGGATCCAACAGGACTCTTCAAGCCCTCTCTGTGCTGGTGTCCTTACCAAAGGTGCTCAGGGGTTTAAAGATGCCTGTGCCAAATTTGTGCCTTTGTCTCCACCACTGAATCATGTGTTAAATTCAGTTAAAACTTTCCAGTGGCCTGGAAGGGCCTGGAGAGGACCACTGTGTGTATCTCCAGGTAGATGTCTGGACAGGCTGGTACACTGTGACCACATTAACAAAACCCTTGTTGAACCACTTTCTGCTGCCTTGGAAACCGCTGTGTTTAAGGGAATCATTTTGTTATCGCCACTGTTTTCTTTTGTATCCCTCCTCCAAAATCGAGCAATATTTCAGCCCAAATTAAATGGGCTGTTGCTTTCAGAGCAGCACGTTTGACTCCTGTGTGTGACTTTGCCTTTTTTGTCTTGGTGGATACTCTCTGTCGGACTATGATGAATGATTGCAGAGCAAAGTAAAAAAAAATAGGCTGAAATCAAAATGTTTCAGCTTTGTTGAAAAAACACATTCCAATTGAGCCAAAGTGGGTTTTTCAAGGAAGTTTCCTAATGGGGAAATTGTAATTGTGAGCAGGGGGAATTGTAAGCTGCTCCTGGGATTTAGTAAAAATATTTATTTTTGCAAAGGATCTTGCAGGAACCTTTTCCATAAACGACCCCCAACAGAGATGCACTAACCCCTCTCCTCATCCTTTTGAGGATCAGAATGTTTCTTGTGACTCTGGGGATATGGGCTGGGTTTGGGAGCCTTCAGAGAGGAGCATGCAGTTCTCACTATGCCCTACCGCAATATATTGCATTTATCCCACTTCAATGTGCAAAGCGTGTCTTTAATTTCCAGTGAACAAAGATTTGGTTTCTAGTTCTGCTTTGTTTTCACCATATATTTTCAAAACCACTATTTTTTCCCATTAATGTTCACCTTTAACCTATTGATTTGCTATAAAAACAAGCCCTTTCATAAAGGAAAGGTAAAAGGAAATGAGGGAAAACATAAACACATTGCAAAAGCAAGGATTTCCCAGAATAAACCCACATATAACACAAATATATGATGTAGCTTCTTTTATTAGCACTGTAAAAAAGAAGGCAGGGAAAAATGTGAAAATACATTAGGGATTTTAAAGGCAAGCAAATCAATTAGTCATTACTGACATAAATTTCCCTTTCTTGGGGACGTTCAACCTTCTCATATCCCGTGGATGAACTCTGAAGCACCTGTAGTAGATCTGTTTTCAGTAAAGAGATTTAAACTACTGTAGATGTTTTTCCAAGGAAAATATAATG
Organism: Dicaeum eximium; assembly: GCA_013396995.1. NCBI lineage: Eukaryota > Metazoa > Chordata > Aves > Passeriformes > Dicaeidae > Dicaeum > Dicaeum eximium. Next base: position 2,340,733 of record VWZP01001339.1, on the reverse strand, counting down.
TTGACAGAATAATGCGTGGAAGAAGAGGCTACTAAGGCAGCTGCTATAAATTGCCAGCCTAGTAATCCCTCTTGCAACACGCCCAGCTTCACAGGATGTGCATTTGTTGATGCTCTACATATGGTTTTGAGCAAAAGTAATTCCCCCCGCAACATGACGAAAACGAAGCATGCCCTGCAATTGCAAAGAAAGGGTCCTCCCCTCACTTCCCTCCCCTCCCCGAGCACTGGGATAAGGATGCTCCTTTTGGAAAGCAGCATTGTGTTTCCACATAAATCTCCCCTGCCCGGATAGATGTCTGTGGCACTGGCAGGAGTTAGGATATGAGTGTTCCAGATGTCCCCACAGCCCCTGGCCGTGTGCTGGGGGCTCGGATGGTCCCCTCAGGGTGCCCAGCTTGGCTTGTGCTGCCAGTAGAGGTAAGTCTCTGGTAGTGCCCCCACCATGGTTGCACCATTCTTCCTGTGGCCTCCCACGTCTGCCAGGGCAGGAGAGCATCTGGGAGAGATGGTGGAAACCTCTTCCACCACCTTGGTTTAGTTTGGTTTGTTCAGCCTTTCTCCTTCAACATCTTTTTCCACAAAGTAATTTTAGCATTTTAGCCTTGTTCACCATAAAGTGCTTATAGATCCTTCTTGTAGCCAAAGCTGATTTTGTGCTATTAAAGGCTTTTTTTCTTTTTTTTTTTTTTTTTCCCCAAATACTATAATTTAGGCACTCCCAGCCCATTCTCCTGATGGAGGCACCCTTAAACTCCACTCTTTGTAGCTGCATTAATTTTCTGACAGATCATTTTCCCTGTGTTCTTCCTTGTGTAGCCACAGATAGAGCTGCCCATTGCTACTTGATGTCAAGTGCTGCTACTTGGGAAAGCCCTGCTCAGGGCTTTCTCATCTGGGATGATTTTAGATCCCTCAGGGATGATCTGTGCATGCTCATGCATGAATGCTCTGGATCCCTGAGCTCACAAAAATATCCCTGGAGCAGAACTGTAAAACAGGCAGGGGAAAAGATTTTGTGGAAGAGCCCACACCACAGGAGCGCCTGATCCTGAGAGAGCAAGAGTAGGAGCATGAGGAGGCAACCAGAGCACACTGTCCCAGCTGTTGTCCTTTGCAGAAGCCTTGCCCTGTCTTCTTCTCAGCTATTCTGGTCTCAGCTCCAAGAATTGTTTCTACCATGTCTTGTAATCCATAACTTTTCCATGTAAAATGCTTTAGCAGCTGCAGCAGCAATCAGCCCCCAGGACCCTCTGTGGCAGCCCTGAGCAGATGCAGTGAAGCTGAACCCCCTCGTCCCATCCCTTATTCCCAGCAGCTTTTAGCTGCCTCCCACAGGACCACAGGGAGAGGGCTCAGGATGCTCCCACCCTGTCCCTGCTCGAGTCAGAGCCTCTCCAGGGAGAGGTGTGAACTGCAAACACCATCTCCCTTCTCCAGTGCCTAAACCAGGCTAGGGTGAGAGATCTGGGCTGTGCAATTTGTGGGAGCACTTCAGAAGCAGCTCCCACACTGGTGCTGCTGCACACAAGAAACCAAATCCCAGCCATGGCAGTAAGTGAGCAGCCAGGGCTGTGTGTCAGCATGGCACTGCTGAACCCCATGAGAGAGGTGAGAGTAGGAGGATAAATAAACTGCCACTGGCACCAGCCATCAGGCATCAGGAGGGTTTCACTGCTTGGCAGGGGAATTTCCATTTTTTTAAGCCAGGCAAACTTCTTTTCTGTTTGTGTTTTTTGGTTTCTTGGTTTTTTTTTGTTGTTTTTTTTTTTTTTAATTCACTCTAAATAAAGAGGAATGTTTCCTATAGAAACTAATTTCTATAGAAAAAAAAATAGATGTGTTTCACACACACACAGAGAGACACAAACCATGCAGTTAGTAGGAATCCCATTGTCTGTGGAAAATCAACATAGATGGATGTTTCTGGTTGTTTGCAATGAGCCCCCAGGCTGATGGCTCTGGTCTGACCCTCCCCAGCACGAAAGTCTCGGGAGGAAAAGGTCTCCCCACATTCTTCCATTTGGGGTTCTGCTGTGTCCTGGGGAGTTCCTGGGGACTCTGGGATGCCTGTGAGAAGGGACAAAAAGCTGGTGGAACCCGGGTGTGGGAGCTAGAGAATCAAATACACTTTGGGTTGGCAAACTGTGGATGGCCACGGGGCTCTTGGGCGATGCCTTTTGGCCCAGGGTTTGATATTTACCGGTTCGCACTTGCTCTCTGGGTCTGTGACCTCTTTTTGAAACTTCTTCTTTACGAGTTTATTTTGGCTGGGCTCAGGCATTCATAAAATTCCTAGGGAACGGGAGGCTTGAAGCATGGCTTGTAAAAGGAGGAGTGGGGAGGTGGGAGAATGGGTTGAGGAGGAGAGTTTTCCATTACCCTGTCATAGCACAGGTCTTACGCCTTCGAGTTCCTTTGCAAAGCTGCAGGCTTCTGAAAAGGGGAGAGAGAAAAGGAGGAGAGAGGGGGGAAGGCTTCCTTCCCCATTTGGGAGGCAGGATCCATCCCTAAGTATATAGGTCTTTCTCCAGTTTCCCTTGTCAGTCATCCTTCTGCAGCTTTTGGTCTTCGCAGCAGGTCAGCAGAGTTGGTGAATAGCTCGGCAAGCACAAGGCATCTGAAACAAATTAGATCTCTTATAGCCACCCAGAGACTGATGATGGATGGAGGTCTGTATTTACAGCAAAACTAATTGGCAACATACACAGACATCCAAAAAAGTATATTATTTTGCCAGACTTTGGAGTCACTAGGCCCTTTATTTTTTATTGCAGAACATTATACAGCTAGAGATAAAAAAGAACAGTGAAAGTTTTAAATCTAATAAAAGCATTTGACTGCAGAGTAAAAATAACATACACAGAGAAGTTTGATTTGGAATCGAATTTTATTAATGGTCTTTTCTCCACAAAATGTTTCCAATTAAAAAACAATTCTGAAGTGATGCATTAATAAACTGCTCCCCCCTCTCCTTTGGAGGGACTAAGAGTTTTAAAGGCTGAGGTGGATAAAAAAATCCAGTGGATGTTATTAAAACATAATTTAATATAACCTAAATATAGTGCTTGCATACCACAGAGAGAGAACCGGCTGTATAATTGAATTCGAAACAATGATAGTATGTTGACTTTTCAAAGAGAAATATTATCAGATTGTAAGCTGCTGTTCAAAAGAGGGGTCTTCTTTAAACACCGAGGCATGCAAGAAGCAATAAAGAGCAAAATCAGCCCCGTTTCCCTGGACAGCATGTGGCAGATTTAGATTTCTCAAAGGCATGAATATATGTGAAATTGGGAGCATGAGGTAGATGAACAGTCTGGATTCCAACAAGCCATTTGTTTGATTTTTAGATGAATGATCTCTTTGCTTAGAGAAGAGGAGAAAAGGGAAAATATGGAGAGAGACAGATAAATGGGTCTTGCGGATCTGGTCTTCCAAAAGCGTTTGGGAAAATTGTGTATTTCTATCTGTCGATGTCATTGGGCAGAGCCCGGCTCTGAGTGATGAAAGCTCGTGTAAAGTGTTTTCCCGGGGCTGGGAGCATTGTTCCCTGACAGACATATTTGCATGAGAAATAGATGAGCTCTAGAGAAGGTCAAATGCATGCATGATGAGGGGGCTTTGGGCTAGGGAGGGGACTCAGATTCCCCTGACCACCTACACTTCTGTAGCTTTCCTTAATTTTGTTTTGAAGTGGGAATGAGCAGAGGGTGACCAGATGATCTGCATTAACATCTTTCTATGCTAAAAACCCAACTTTCTCTCTGCTCATGCAGGAGACAAAAGAACAAGTTTCCTTGCCTACCCCAAACATTAAAATCTCCATCATCAGGAATCCTCCTCCTCAAGCCAGAGGCTGCAACAGACACGGCGGGATCAGGGAGCACCCACACCCTGTGGCACCCTCAGCTGGCTCAGAGCCAGAGTAAAAGGGTCCTCCTCATCTCAGCAGGCAGGGTGAAGACCTCTCTACACCCAACCATATAATTTGCATCCACTTCAACACCCTTTTCCCAGCAGCACTGTGTGAAGGGATCTAAGTGCAAATAAGAATTAAACCCATGATCTTCCTCCAAAGGATTATCCCTGATCACCCATTATTACTATTATTACTGTGTTTGCCAGGGCGGGTTTTCTTATTCTAAGCTTTTTTTTTCTTTTTTTTCTTTTTTTTTTTT
>VWZP01001339.1:2320321-2336542 GCA_013396995.1 Dicaeum eximium | reverse complement strand
TTTTTTTTTTTTTTTTTGGCTGCATCTGGGAAGCTGTCCTTTGTGTAAACAGCTATCAGAGTGAGCAGGAGTATGTGATCCATTAGCTCCGCTGAAAACACAATCATTGTGTTATTCCAAGCTGATGAAAACATCCTCTATAGTTTTCTCTCCCAATATCCACATGCCAATCAGCATTTGTCAGTGATATAATTTTCTCGCATAAACACATCCGTTGTGCAACTTCCACCCCGAGTAAATAGACATAATTCCAAAACCAAATAACACACTTGGAGGGGAATGGGAGATTAGACAGACAAGGAGGTGGAGGGGGAGCGGCGGGGAGTGAAACTGCAAGGAGAGATCAGCTTTAATAGCAAAGGGGGAAGATGGAAAATTCTCAGGAACAGGCAACACGACTGGTTTGTTTCTTCACGGAGCAAAAAAGGATGGGAAGGCGAATAGTCTGGGCTATTTTTTTAATGAACATTTGTGAACGAGGACCACCATGAATTGCTGAAAGAAGGATGGCTGTTGTTTATGGAATTGGGAAAACAATTTTTTTTCCCAATTTGAAAGAGAATAGACAATATGCTATAAGTGGGGAGGTGCCATTTCCCTGTTTTCACCAGAAGGCCTGCTCAGACATGCTACATTTTTCCCCTCCTTGTTCAAAGCTTACATAACCTCCGGGTAATTGTATCTTTGAATCCAATATTGCAGACTTATGCAAAAGAATGTTTTCCATCCCATATGTTTCCAGTGTGTTTGCTGTGTCTGTGTTTGTGTGTAAGGAAAAATTTGTAAAATAAATCCTTTATTACATGAGTCCCCAGACTTGGCAGACCATGGCTGTGCCATGTGCATTCGTATAGGATTGGTCTATGGCTGTATGCAGTGTTTATTTAAATATACCCTCGGCCTACACACTGTACAGAAGGCATATGTGTACATCAGAAAATACTGCATGGCAGTAGAAATTACGTCTATTCTTTAGAGGAATGTCTTACTTGTGTAGGAGAATTAGAGAAGAAAATAGGCTGGTACAGGAGGAGGGGATAAAATGTATAATTGTGTGTGTTTGTGTGCATATACATACATTTTGGGTGTGTGTACATGCACCCTTGTGTAACTCTCCAGGTCACAGCCCTTGCAAAATTGATGTCTGAGAGGGCTCCTACATGAAATAGGATCTACCTCTTATCCTGAGGCAGAATTAAACCTATTAACCATTTTCCAAACCAATTCAAACTGCCAGAACCACGACTCTCTGCTCGTATTTGCGTGTGCACTTCTCTACAAACACATGAACTTCAAATTCTGCTCTGCCTTGAGAATGATCAGGGGCGACTTCAGGGGCGCCCTGGGCACGGGGAGCCAGCAGAGCAGTGCCGTGCCTCCCTCCCCTGCAGGGAATTTGCAGGCAGCTGCCTGTACGCCAAAGCACGATGGCCGGAGATGCTCTCCAATGCTTTCCATCCCTTTTCCATGCGCACGCCGGGCTCTCGCCCCGCCGGGTGCCAGCCCGCAGCTGGGTGCGCGGCGGGACAGCTGTGCCCGAGCATCCCCGGCAAGGGACGGCGACACGGCCTCAATCAGGGTCCCCGCCAGGTTTTACAGAGCTCCTCCACTCACCGGGAGGCGGCAACATCCCTAAATGCCTCCCGGCTACGGTGTTCTCAACCATCACTGGCCCTGCCAAGAGCAATCTCGGTTGCCCGGAGCACCGGCTGTCCCAAAGCCACTCGTGTCCCCCGCTGCCAGTGCCCTGGGTAGGGCCTGCCTGGCTGCGCTGCGCGGGGACAGCGACACTAACTTGTATGCGATCCCATGGGAACCGATCTGGTTTCAAACACAAGCGCTGGATCGCCTGATTTGCATTTTTCCCCATTCGAGGGTCCCAGGCTAGGGGAGAGGAGAGCTGAAACTCTAAACCGCTTTGTGCTTATTTGCTTTATGATCCTGTTGGGTGCAGTGTTTACTCAAATCCGGCAAGCATCTGGATTAGATAATTTGTTGGAAATTAGCAGTGTTTGATGGTTATCGGCCCTTGCGTGATTAAAACCCGGCTGTCAGTGTCGTGTTTGGGTTTCAGGAGGGCAGGGACAGCAGCTGCAGGAATCCCCATGCTCAGAGCTGTGGGGAGAGCAGGGCTCACACCACCCCAGAAGGATCCATCCAAGAGCCCTCTGCACCGATGGGGGACTTTCCAGGAGAGACAGAGGAGCAAAAGTGCTGAAAAAAATTCTGTTCAGCTCCTAGTGACACATAGATGAGAAGGGAGGGAAGGGGTGCAGGGGTCTGGGGTCTGTGTCTTCCATCTTACAAATATTTCAGCTGCTTCTACCAGGTCTCTGCTTTGCCCTTCATATTTACACCAAAGGTAGGCTCAGCATGAGTACAGAAAAGCTTTGCTCACTTTCTACTCTTCGTTTTTGACTTTTCCTATCTAGGGAAATATTTGTGCATCCCTCCCCATCCCTGCACTCCCACATCCAAGCACAAAGGACATTCACCCTCTTTCCTTCTCTTTCCCCCTCCTTCCTCCACCCTTCCCTTTAGGGTTGTATCTTGCTCCTTTCAAGTTACCTGGGGTTTTAAGGCTGGATTAAATGGTGACAAACCCAAACCCTGCTGGAGGGGTTTCGTCATCATTATATTAATATGCACATTTTTTCACAAGGCTTCACAGGGCAGTTCAGCAAAACACTCATGGCATAGCAGATGTTTTGCTGGTCACAGGGAGAGGAAAATATTAAAGACATTGCTTCATCCACTTGGGGCCAGAGGGGTTCAGTGAGTGCAGTGCCCAAGTGATTTTTGTGGAAGAGGGTCAGATATGTCAGCACCCTGTGCTGGGGCAGAACCTGGACTGCCAGACAGGTGCTATGTGCATGTTCTTCCTGGTGGGATATTCAACAGCAGGAAAAGCTAAGACAATGCTTGGGAAGTTAAATAATTACAGTCCCTTTCTCAGCTATATCAGGTATATAAATGATTAAGAGTAAACTGTATGAATACTTTGCAGGATGGTGAGAGATGTGCGTGTATAAACATACTTAAAATATAATATATAGGCTTTTAAAGTATGCTTCATCCTACAGTGACTCTTAAGAATTAATATTTTCAGCTGTGCATGTATAGATATATTCATTGTATAACATGAATCACATAAGCTTGACTCATAGTAAACGAGCAGAGCTGAAATATAAAGCACTTGTTGGCTCTATTTTTTTAATATAGTGTAATATGCTGTCATAAGAAAGGGTACCAAGTGGTAAATGATCTCTGCAGTTACATTCTGAAACTGGCCCCACCACTTGCTCCCAGCAGTGTTTGTTACAGCAGTGCCTGCCAGCTCCTCTGTACACAAGTGGGGTGGGAGTTGTTTGGTCATCTTTGCATCAGCACAGCAGCACTGCCAGGGATGTGCCAGTGCCATGGTGGGGATCCTGCAGTGGTGAACCTCAGGCAGACCTTCAGGCTGGTCCCACCTGGGCTGCCAGCCTCATCCAAGCACGATCTGAGCATTGTAAATTTATGAAGGCAAATCCAGAAGGAGTTGTGGTATCATATAGGAATGGGTGTTATCTTTCAACCCCTCATTTTCAAACTGCTGTTATGCATTTAAAAGCTATTTCTCTAGTTGTCAGTAGTCAGCTGTGGGACATGGGTCTGTCTGCAGATATCCCTGCCTGGGATGTCCCTAGGTTGATCCATTCCATGTCAGTACATCCATATGGACCAATGCATGGTCCCGCAGTACCTGCATCCAGGGCAGCTGGGATATGGGGCATCTCTAGACCAGACTCTGCATGTGTGTGTTCTCTGCAGGCTTCTGGACTAGGGAAATTATCAAATCATCACCCTTTAAACCTTTCCAATCACTTCCCGCCCACAGCTTGATTTCTGGGGCCTTCAGATCTCCAGGCAAGTTTGCTGCCTGGCGCTAATGAATACCGCGCGCTGAGTGAAAACTCTATCTGCACATCTTTAAATTAAACCAAACCCCACACACACACACAAACCATTTCAGCCTACCCAGTGGGTTTTTGCCTTGCTGCATGTGCAGGATTTCTTATTGATGTGGGAACTGTGCAGCAGAAGAAACTCCTTAAATATGCATCAGGAGTAGTAATTTCTCCCTGTTGCCTGCAGCACGGGTTCAGACGATATGATCATGAAAAGGGACCGATTTCCTGCCCTGTGGAATTTAATTTTATGAATGGAGCCATGTAACGCAGCATAGTAGCTTTAAAAAAACACCATAAAAGACATGAGAGGAGAAAACAAGTTATACACCACTCTGTCATAGGGAAAACAAAGCTGACTTACATGGATTGACTTCCTCGTTTGCCCTTTCATTGTCCCTGGATGGTCAGACTCTTGCATTATGATTTTCAGAAGCACATAGCACTGAATGCTTTATGATGTTTACTTAGCATATAGGACAATAGATGGAAAAGTGCCATAATTTGTGACGCTGACTGCAAAATAAACCTACCATCATTCACACAGAGTGCTGTTCCTCTGGATAAACAGCCACGTTGCTGCTTGGCAGGAGCAGACCATCATCTCCTGGGTCCTTCTTGCTGGAGCTGCACATCTTTGGGCCTCGAGCCATTGGTGTTTAAACAGAGAGGCCTTTTGACTCCAGCGGGGCAGTGCTGGCACTGCACAAGCTCTTTGTCTCTAGTTAGATAAAATAAAGATCCCTGAAAGGCCTCCCAGCTCAAAAACCCCTCATGTGTTGCTCCACAATAGCTGCTGACATGGTAAAGTTGCAGAGAGGCCCTCTGCCAACAGTTTAGATGTAATATCTTGGGGCCAGGAGCAGTTCAGATGTGGAGCAGGGTCCACTTGGTAGCCCTGGTCACAGTTCTGTATTTGATCTACTAGGATAAGAAATCTCCTCATCCCCACTTTGATTTATGAAACCATCTCCAATGCATCAAGGTGGGTTGGAGTCCAAAGTGACTGAACTTTGGAGCTTTTTCTGTGAGACTTTGAGTAAGGCCTTGTCTCAAGACCAGAGTCTGAATCACGAGTGTGTCTGAGTAAGCATGTCCAGTGGATTTTATATATGCTTGAATTAACAAATCCTAGAAGACAGAGTGGGAAAGGACCTTGAGAAGGTACTGATATTTCTCCTCCTCATCCAGGACCTAAACAGCCAGCCCTAACCCATTCCTGGCACGTGCGCATCAAACCTCTTCTTGAAACTCCCTAATGATGGAGGTACCATAAACTCCATCAGCAAACTCTTCCAGTGCTGTCTTGTCTTTTGAACAACTTGCAAAAGTTCTTTCAACTTCTTTCAAAGCTCAAGGACAAGACTCTTCCTGTCCTTCCACAAGAAACACAAAGGTCTATAACCTCCCTCTTCTGGCTCAGGAGTTTGTGGACTGTCACACTGAGGCCTCTTTGCATCTCTTAGACTGAACAAATCCACTAATTTTCAACCGTTTCTCATCTTAAGTTTTCTAGATTTCTGATCCACTTTTTGTGGCTGTTGTGCTCCTCTGAATTCAAGCTGCTCTGTGCCTTCCTTAAGAATCTCCCCCAAGGTTTGACTAATTCTGGATTTGATCAGCTCTGATCAAGAGTTGGTTATGGACCATCTTTGTGGTTTTCACTTGAACTGAATCCAAAGCAAACTAATCCCATGGCATTTTTTCCCATTGGTGTCTTGGGATGAGGCAGTTTTAAAGCAGTTGCAGAAGATAAACACAAGGAAGGCCTCCCTGGTAGTGAGCAATGGGACAGGCTTAGCTCATGTGTCTTGCATAAGATGCCCTGGGTTATTAATTTCAGTGTGAGGCTGAGTTTTTCTCTTTGGCATGTCCCACCAGCTTTTGATCAGCCAGGAGCAGTGGCATAGAGGAGAGGGAGAAACTGTTTAGGTGCTGAACTTTGCCCACAGCCACACTGAAACAGCAGCCCTCCTGGTTTGCTTTGTCCTGCCTCATCCAGCTCACCAACAGCAACCTGCCAGAGTCCAGACAGACTCCATAAAACCCCATTCAATATATCCTGTTCCACATGGGTGTCCACTCTGGAAGTGTTTTTTAGCTGGTTGTAGCTCAAATAGTGTAACAGGTTATCAGCCAGACTGCCTGCATGCACGTGGTTGATAAGGAACAGACAGCAGGGATTTATCTGATCTCACGTCACATCAGTCTAGACTTTTCTCCTGACAGAGTAATAAGTTCTTGTGGGCAGGGAAGCTGCAGTTGGGGTATTTTATCTTGACTTCAGAATCAGTGACATTCCCATAAACGTAACAGTCCAGTCAATACCAGTCAAGCCATTCAGTTGTGCTGGTTGTGGAGAGAAGTACAGCTAGATGGCTGCTTTATACAAACCATTCTGAGAAAAACAGACATTGTTTGCCTTTTGCATCCTACATTATTATTATTATTATTATTATTATTATTATTATTGTTACTATTATTATTATTATTATTGTTACTATTATTAAAGTAATATGTCTTCTGAGAGAAGGAACTTTCTAGTTGCACTTCAAAAAAAAAAAGAAAAATTAAAACTCCTCTAATAAAATAACCAGGAAACTTTTCTCTAAGAGCATGCCATTATGTCAACTCTGTTCAGTGGAGAAGCATTGCATTCAGTAAATATATATTCGGGAGCTACTTGGTGCTCATTGACATTTGGCACTGTTCTTACATATCTCCCTATTAGCATGTTTATGTTTGGAGTGTACTTGACCTATTTCAGAAATATTCCTCATCTTTTCCCATTATTTACTGAGCAGCAATAACCCCAGACAGAACTGCTGCATTTTACAGGCTGCAAAGTTTCAGGGAAACAAGAGGCACCTCTTGTGTTGCTTAAGTAGCTCATCTGTGAAGGTAAATATATTCCTGGATTTAATTAGGTGTTGCAGTATTAATATTTATGCAGATGAAGCTAGGTTGGGAGGGAGGCAAAAGAAAGGGGAGCAATGGTGTGTTCATCATTGCTGAAATGAACTGACCAATTCATTCTTCATGAGGGGTCACAGACAAATATCTGAGATCTTTTGCATTAAAATAACTGTTTCACTCCTCACTCCTAACTGAGGGCTGGAACTAGGTCAGAGATCCAAAGGCAGAGCTTGCACCAAAACCTTGTTTTGTTTCCTATTTAAATGCTACTTTTCATGCCAAGACAAAATTGAAGGCCAAATAAGACAGATCCTCTAGGGAGTATGGAGAAGGGAATTTCAGAAGCTGGCACAACAGGAGAGATCTGATCTGATCTGTTCTGTCTCATGTTGGATATGATTTTCATGTGCTGCAATACTTTTCTGGATATTAGTGTGTTTTGAGACATGAAATGAAAATTCAGAATCTTCCACTATTTTGTGACTGATAATGGAAGATTCAGCCATAATGCTTGGCGTTCATATTCTGAAGCTGTAACATTTTAAAGTACCTCCTCATTATAGTTATCAAATACCTTTTCACTTCCAAAGTGTTAAGCTGGAACATATTTCACTTTCAAATTAAACATTCCACTTTCAAATTCTCACACACAAGAAAAATATTTGAGTCTGCACTGACTGTTGAAACTCAGAGACAATTCAGGTCTTTCTGATCTTGCCTTTTCAGCACAGATGAGATAGCAGAAGCCTCCTGGCTTGGACCTGACTTGGTTTTTTTCACTCTTGCTCTGACCTTGCACCCCTTACAGGAGTTGGTTTGAAAACATTTGGCAGTACATAAAACAAGGGAACTGGAGGTCCAGCCTACAGGAGTGGTATCACTGTGAGCTTAAATATGAGCATGAATTGTTCAAAGGTGGCATCTTCATGTTGATATAATGTGTGATGGAGAGTTCTGGCACATCAGAAGTTATAAATCACTTGGGAACACAAAGCTGTCAAAGGCAACAGGGAAAACACGCTTTTTCTTGCTCAAAGAACAGTTCACCTCTTTGTTTTCCCTTTTGTACCCAAGCTGCCTCTGTCCTCTTTGATTTTAATTATCAGGTACTGGGGGAGCATGGGGATGGCTGTTAGAAAGCATCACCTTCCCTTCAGGCACAGCTTCAGCTCTTTGTTCTGCTCTTACAAGGACGCTAATAAATCAGCTCTCTGGTTCACCATATTTAAGATGCTTATAGTGACTTGAAAAATAATCACACTCTTGTCTATTTATTCCCTGTCTTTGGTTTGCTCTGTGCTTTTCTTCCATTCTTTCTGTCAAGATCGACACCGTTACCTCCATTCTGCAGATCAGCTTTTGCTCCTGTACAATTCAATTACTTTTTTGGACAGTAAAGGAGAAAGGGCTTTGGTCCCAGCTCTTTGCTTCTACTTTTTGCTCTGCTGTGGAAGTCACTTACATCCAGCATGATGCCACAAGTCTGCCCCACTCCAAGATATCACGTGGCAAATGTGGAAAGCTGGAGAGAGCCACCAGCTCTGCACAAGCCTGAAAACAGCCCCAGGCCCCGTGTCTGCCAAGGGACAAGGGGTGACCCTCCCTCACGTGGCAAGACATGTTGCACAGTCATCCACCACCTCCTACCCATTTAGGGACTGCACTCTTCCAGTTGCAGTACAGTAGACCATAATGTCACCCTACCACTCTGCAAAATCTGCTGTCAATAGAGTTACCTGCCTCAGGCAGAGGCTCTGACAGGGGCTGGGAAATGAAGTCGTGTCCATCCTTAAAAATAGACCAAGCCAGGATGATCCAGATCTCAGAGGGGGCAGCCTTGACTCCACGGGGATGGCAGAATCTGGCCATAAATAGTGTGCACCACAAAGACACGCAGGGAATAAAAAAAAGCAACCCAACCAAAAAACCACTTAGCAACAACAGCAACAGTTGCCACTGCAATTATTCCAGCAAATGACAATAATTTGTGCTGACCACACTGTGGTCTGCCTATACCTTGCCAACTTGTTCCTGCTCCAGCCATTAATACCAGGTTATTTTGCACACAAAGAAAATAGCTCTCATTTAAAGCTCCCTGTGCACTCTGTGAGTTGTTAATGAAGTCTCATGATATCCATGGCCTAAAAAGAGCACTGTGAGCTACTTTTTCTTAAGCAAGAATCATGATCTGCTGGTTGTCAGAGGAACTCATTTGTCACTTTTTGTCCCTCATATTTGTGGCCCCGTTCTTTGGAATAATAAGAGCTTGGCTTGAGGAATGGGCATGAAATGTGGTTGTGTTTAAAATTTGTTTATTTTCATTGTTTTTCTTTAGCTTTGTTCTTGGCGCTTGTACAATAAAGGCAAATAATTTAAAGGACACAGAGGGCTGGAGTTTGGTTTTGTACTGAGTGTGGGAGGCTGACAGAAAAGCCATATCCAAGTGAAGGGACTGCACTCAGGGAAGCCAAGGTGAACTGAAATATTTAAAGACTCTGGAGCACTTGGACTTGGAGCAACTTCCATCTTCCCTCTCAGCTTGTAACTCACACCAGACTCACACCCAGGCTGAACTCACACCTGGCTACTGGCAGGGAACTTGCATCTCTTAAGTCATCAGCTGCAAAAATTGGCTCAAGAGGCCAAAAGGAGCTCAGCGTGGGCAAACTCACCTGTTGAATCACACAGCCAGGAAGCAACAAGGAAGAGACACTAAGCCGCTATGAATCAATGCTAATTACTCTCCCAAGCTAATTGATGCATTCCTGAAATTCCTCTCGAGGTTCTTGCCACTCTGAGCTCCACATAGGTGCGTGAGAAAGTCCTTTCTTTTTGTAAAGAAACAGACACCACTGCTGTGTGTGAGGGCTCCAGGACTGGCATGGCAGCAGCCTTAACCCAGAAAGATTTATGAGACTTGAGGATGATCCTCCACTCCCCACAGCTGCTCCTTCACAACCTGTGTCTCTCAGAAGTGGGACAGAACCCCCACCACAGGCTGTTTCCAAGCTGCTTATTAACAGGTACTTTGTACCCTTAGTGGCATTCAGATCAGCTCAGCTCATCTGTAGAGTTGGTTAATGGGGAGGTGACAACCAGCGAGTGCAAGGACTGTCCTTGTCTCAGGATATGCAGTGTGAAACCTCTGGCTGCTGGGCAAGGAGTCCTCTTTCTCCTGTGGTTCTCAACCCACAGCATGAAGATCCCAGAGGCTACTTTGAGGTGCTTCCTTCTGCCATCTGAGAGAGGCTGGTCCACCCTCAGGAGGCTTGACATTATTGCTCTGACAATCTGCCAGTTCAAAATGTGTCAGAAACTGCTTGAGCAATGTCAAGTAGTTTGACTCCCTCTAAAGTCAGTGAAGACAGAGCTGTCTCCTCTGAGCAGAGAGAGACAAATTGAGTTTGGAGATGATGACTTAGGCACTCATTCCTATGTCAAAGTTCCAGTTAGGTGTCACAATCTCCACAATTGTCTCCTTAGCAAATGCTAAAGACATCCTAAAATAAAGTTCAGTGTTGCCTGTATACCTTTTAATGAGGTCTGAGGATGTGTACTACTGTAAGCACACAGGCAAAACTAATTGCCACTAACAGCTTTAAGTTAGTGTTTTCCCTTCCCTTCCCTTCCCTTCCCTTCCCTTCCCTTGCCTCTCCCATCACAGATGCTCCCCACACATTTATGTTTAGATTGATCCTTTTCAGTCTTTACTAGCATATCCCTCTATAAATTCATATTGGTTGTTTTATTAAGATAAATTGATTAGGAGAGATAGGAGATGGTGCAAGAGAATTTTTAAGAAAACAGCTGTGGATTAAGTTCTACCTAGATTTACTGCACTGGAGTCACACTGAAAAAGTTAAAATCACACTGAATAAGCTGAAAATCTGGGTTACATCAGGTATCCTCCTTCTAAAGCTGTGGACGAATTTAAGCTGCTATATTCCTGTAGTTTTTTCTAACAGCACGTTTCTCTCAATGAAACAATTGCTGTGGGTACATTTCAGCTGAATGAGCTCCGTGTTGTCCTTTCCAAAAAGCGCTGAGCTCAGCACACAGCGCTGCAAAGCTGCTGGATTTGTTTTTGTCTCGTTCCAGTTTAGACATATGGCTAATCATGCTTGAAAACCACGTAATCTTATCCAGGGCAAGACTCATATCATTATGTAGGAAGAGTTTAAGTGTTTCCCCCTTATTTTAAAATAATGTTAAACTGGGATTACACTGCATTATATTCCTTTTGGACCCTAGATGTCCATGTGCATTCATATCAGCTGTCTGGCTGTCACATCCAGGCTTGCTGCCTCAGTGAGTAACAGTGAAGGAAACCAGCATATTAGCTCCTGGAACAAATGAGCCCTTTTCTTTGGAAGAAGATAGCTTGGGCATAACTTAATATTAACTGCTCCCTGTTCTTCTTAATGGAAAGCTCAGTGACATGACAGATGTCATGTCAGGTGACAGATAAATGAGTATTAATGGTCTCCCAGGCTGCTGAAGTTTTGGAGTATAAAAACACATCCCACCCTCTTAAGAAAATTCTCGTTTGTACATTTTTGAGGAAAAAAGATAGTATTTTTGAGCTGCATGATTTTTTGTTAGATGCAAATGTAGCCTGTATCCCACAATAATAAGCACACAGCTCTCCGTGCCTGCTTCACCCAGGATCAATTCTGTATTTTTGCAATTTGCACAGAACTACGTCAATAGATAACACAAACATTTAAACACAGATATTTTTTTGTCAGATATGCTGGATTATATGCGATGCACACACATATTTTGTGTGTGCAACATTATTCCTGTGGCCATAAACTCACACATCTCTGCAGGCACCTGAGGGTAAATCTGTGTAATTATCCACACTGAGGCCTCAAGGCAGAGCTCTGAGGTTTTTTTATCCAACTCTCTGAATTGGGTAACTTGCAGAATTACTGCAGAATTACTTGCAGGGATCTATTTACAGCTTGTGTGGTGTGTGTGGCAGATTTCTGTGCTGCGCTTTGCCCGCACACACACCTATGTGTGCCAGGGCCAGCAGGGCAGGTAGGGGAATATCTATATAATATACATATCAGTGCATTCTGAGCAGCTCATTGAGCTCAGCACAGTCCTCCTCCTGCTGCTTTTGTGCACTTCATTATAGAAACATACTTGAGTTTGCTCAGTTGCTTATCCCAAAGGCCAACTTTTGATCTTCTCTTGGGAACCTGTCGCACCGCCTTGGTCTCTAGGTACCACAGCCAATGTGTTTACCAACTCTTTTTCTCTTTCTCGCCCTTTCTATTATGCGTCCCCTTTTCTCTGTCGCACAAAAGCCCTGCGCGGTGCTTGTGTGTGGTCCCCAAGAGATGCGGGCGCGGCGAGGAGCCGGGTTTGGGCAGGCTCTGCGCTGGAGGATCTGTGAACCCGTGCAATTAGCAGTTTGGGTCCGGGACCCCACGTGTGGGAGCGGGGCCGTGGCTGTGCCCCGCCATGGGGACATCGCCCTCCGGGCGAGCGCACCGACCCCTGGCAGAAGGGTCACGGCGCGCCGCAGACAGCCCCGAGCTCAGGAAAAACCCCGGGATCAGAGCCGCAATCTGTGCTGGGGTGTCCTCCCTGCACAACACATGGATTCAGAAAGGGATCATTTGGAAAACATTTGCAAACATATGGGTCGTTTTTAAGTCAAGATTTCTTTAATTCGCTGTGTTTCCTAGTTTTTTCGGAGGGAGGGGTTTGGAGGGGGGGTGTTTTGTTTTGTTTTGTTTGGGGGGCGGAGGGGGATGTAGGCTCTTGCTGCAAAAAGCCTGGCTGGGAAAAAAAAAACCAAAAAAACCAAAAAAACAAAAAGAGGAGGGCTGAGCGGTGGAATAAAGAGCGCAGCAAAGCAGCTTGTTCCCAACTCATGTCCCTTACAGAGAGATTAAAAGAACAAACACTCTGCTCTTCTTAATGATGGCATTACCAAGTATAATTAATTAGAAGGGTAGCAAAAGTAATCAGATCCCTGATGCTAATTACTTTCCTAAAAGGATAATATGCTCTTATGTTACCAGTCTAGATCTGACAGAAATATGTCTATTACTGCTACCGCTGCTACTAATCAAGCAGTAAAATAAAATACTCAAGAGACACTCATGCCTGGGTTTATTTATGTGGATGTATATATGCATATAATGATACACTCACTAAATTACATATATTTAATGCTATGTTATATATATAGCATGATGTGTACAAATACACATATGTTATCAGTTCATGGAATCATAGAACCATTTAGGGTGGAAAAGACCTTTAAGATCATTGAGTCCAACTGTTAGCCAGCACTGCCAAGTCCAGGCTAAGCCATGTTTATGTATTTATAGTTAGAGTGGATTTTAGACATGTGTATTGACAGACAGCCAGGCAGAAAGACAAATATTTATGACACCACTTCTCAGCAGTGCTACCACCAAAGGAGGGGAGCGATAAACAAAAGCTCCCCCACCTTTGCCAACCTTGGCCTGTGCACTTAGGCCTGGGAAGGAGCAGGGCTGTGTTTTCCTTTTCTTGGATGGAGATGTGATGGCCCATTAGGCTGGGCTGTGAAGAACTAATGACTGGATGGCATTGATTTGCAGAGGAATTTTAGCTGCAGAAAATGATCAATGCCTTTCAGCAAAAGATTCGTCTCAGCAGGCTGGACATGTTTTGGGTAGCCTGCTCTGGTTACTGTGAAGGATTGCTAAATAAATGGTGGGTTAGCAGCTGAAAATCACAGGCTTTGAGTGGGCAGGGGGAGGCTGAGTGGTGGAGTTGTTATTATCATCACTTCGAGGAGTTGGGGGGATGTCTGACACAGCCCACGTAAAATCCCAGCTCTCAAATGACTTTACCATATGCAGGGGTTGTTACTACAAGTTTTACTACCTGTTTATCTTCATCCTCCCTGCACCTCCTTGTGTGCACGAGCCCAGAGGTGTGATGGACCCGTGGATGTGCACACACACATGTGGATGTGAGCACACATGTGCACGTTCCTCCATGGGTGTGTGTGATGCCTGTGTGCAAACTTGTGTCTCAGTCCATGAGTATATTTTGGCTATTTTTTGGCCAAAATTTGCACATTTGTGTGCATATATATATATATATATGTAGGTGCATTTTATACCTGTATGTGTAGAGCTGCATGAGTGCATGCAGGTGTGTGCCACATGCATCAGCACAGACTTCACATGTTGGTTTTAGTAGTTTCCCATCCTTCCAAACAACTTCCCAAAACATCTGTCTCCCCACTCCTGCCTCCCAACCCTCCCATTGCCCCAGACTCTGAATTTTCTTCAGGACTTGAGGCCTTTGCCCAGTGCTCCTCAGTGAGCAGAAAACAGTAAGTGCAATTTAATGTATTATTTATGAGTGGTGGGAAAGTCTAAGGGGGTTTTAATCTCTGCTTCTCCACTTCCTTCCCAGATGAAAACCATTTCACCTCCCTTCCCAGATATTCAGCTCCAGTGTGCTCCCCCACCCCACTCCCATCTGCACCTTATTTGTACAAATGTTCCCGTGTCTTTAGAAATCATCTTCAAAAAAAAACCAAAAAAAAAAAAGAGAAAAAGAAAAGAAAACCCCTTGGCAAACCCATATTGTACTTAAACATTTGTGAAGATTTTGTTTCTCTCAATATGGAAGCGAGAGGGGGCTCTGGGAGGGGCTTTCGTGGAGAAATGTCTCATTCAGTCTGCTGAGCCCCCTCCTTGAAGTTTCTTTTCAAGGCTGTTGGAAAGTTGGGCAAACTGAAAAGCAAAACAATAATTAGAGATAATTGCTTGTGTCCAAACACAGGCATCAAAGCCTCGGGGGTCTCATTTGTGATGGGCCTTAGTGTGTGATCCAAAAAAAAAAAAAAATCAAGGAAAAAAAAAAGGTGACCCTTATTTTATTTATTGAGTGGGGGAACAGAGAGAAAGTGCCAGATGGAAGGACCTCAGAGCAATCTCCAACGGCTCAGCCCTGCCTGCTTGGGCGAACAGGCACTGAGGCCAGGATAAAAGGGATAGAAAGCAGGGTCAGGAGAGGTTGCATAATTACTAGGGTGGAGGTAAAAGGGGTGAGGGGAGAGACAAGGGTCTCTCCGGCCTCACCGGGGGGATCTGTGCAGTCCCCAGCTCTGTGTCGCTGGTGACATCCCTTGTACTCAGGATAGGTGCCAGGGAGGCGGCAGGATGCCACATCAGGGGTGGCACAGGAGTCCTGGTTTTCGGGGGGGCTGTCACCCCCTTTTCCTCCTCCCAAGCTGGATCCCTAGTGTGGATCCAAGCGGATGCAGACCCAAGAGACTCTGCCCCAAATTCCTCCCGGGTGGGATGCAGTGCCAGCAAGAGCACGGCAGCCCCTGGCTTACCCACAGCTCAGGCAGCCCTGAATCCCCGGTGTTTTTGTGAAAAACAATCAGTCAGTGAGGGGGACTGGGAAAAGAAATAAGGGGGAAAGTCGGATAAAGGAGGGTGGTATTGAAAAAAAACCCCACCAAAACCAGTGAAAAGGTCTCACTCCCCTCAGCCTTACTGGGAAGATGCACCGCCCTGGCTGCAAATGATGTAAGAAGGGCTTCAGGTAAGGATGGAGGATGTCAGATTTAGGGGTACTGGACCCCTTTCGAGGGGACCACAGGAGTCTGAAGGAAAGCAGTAAGTGAGAGAAACGTCCAGAGGAAATTGCTGTAGGAGAGGGATAACGAGGGACTCTCTGGGGAAGCCTTGTTTCATTCTCTGGTTTTCAGAGGCTATGATAAGACGTGGCCAAGGTTCGTGCTCACCCCGCCTGTCCCTCGGTAATGGGCTTGTAATGACCTAAACGATTTGCTGATTAGGGACAATAAATCTGCCTTTCCGTGCGGGATGTCCCTCGCCGGGGGCGGGGGGAGGCAGCGGGGACAGCCGCAGCCGGCGACACTCGCCCGTCCCCTCGCAGGAAGATGACAGCGTTTGTTTATTTAGCTTGCTGGGAGTTGGGCTGCAGAGCTGAAGGTTTTTATCCCAGCGTCTCCCCCCACCTTTCCAGAGGAGCAATTCCAGGGCTCAGAGGGAGAGGAGGGAGCGACTGCGGGGGTGGGTCCCGCTTCCTTGGAAGGGGTGTGGAGGAAGCGGGCGGCGGCTTTGCTCGGTTCGCTCCTCCGGGGACAGGTGAAGAAGAAAAAGGTGTGTGTGTATATAACAGGGAAAAACCCTGCGAAAGGAAGCTCCGCCGGCTCATGCTCGGCCCCGGTCCGTCCCGCGGCGCCGCGCGGTCCCGCGGCACCCCCTGCGCCCCGCCGAGGGAAGTGCAGCGGCCCCGCAGAAAAAAGAAATCATTATTTTAGGCACCCCTCCCCCCAGAAAACACCCTCAAA
>VWZP01001339.1:2306270-2320316 GCA_013396995.1 Dicaeum eximium | reverse complement strand
CCCCCCCCCCAAAAAAACCCCAAAAAAAAAAAAAAAAAAAAAAAAAAACCCACCCAAAAAACCCCACACCCACAAAAAAAGACAAAACAACAACAAAAAAACCCAAACAAACAAAAAACCCCACCCTAAAACAAACAAACAAACAAACAAAAACCCCACAAAAAAACCCACCAACCCCCCCCAAAAAACAACCAAAAAACCACCAGCAGGGAAAGCAAACATCTCCCTGCATTAGCTCAGAAGAAGCGGATCCTGCGGGACTCGCTCAAGGTTCGGGAGCGCAGCGCCAGGAGGTAGCTGCAGGTTTTGGAAGGAAGGGGGAGGGCAGTTTGCCGTGTCCCCCCCGCCCCGGTGCAGGTGCTGGCGGGAAGGTGACTCCCGCGGTGGCACCGAGATGCCCCAAACGGGGTGGTCCCGGCGGAGCGGGTGGCCGTGCCCTCCCGGCGGAGCGCTCAGGCGCCGGCATCGCCAGGCACTTCTAATTAGCAAAAAAAAAAAAAAAAAATNNNNAAAAAAAGTTGATCATTAGCGAGCAACAAACCTCCAAGGCAGGCGGGCTCTCCCCAGAACCGGGCTGCGGGGCCGAGGGCTGCGTGCTGCCGCCGTCCCGAGCCGCTCCCGGCCGCCGGGCGCTCCGGCCCCGTCACCTGGCGCACAGCTGCGGCTCTCCTGCGCTGCTTTCTCGCTTTACAGCTCTCTTTTCTGTCCCCGCGTAGGGCTGCTCTAGTCGGGGGGAAATCCACCTGATCCTGAAGCTCCCCTCAACACCCCGACCCTTCCCACTGCTAACTGTCATTCTCGTAATTTCTTTTTCCTCCTCGCTCATTCATTTTTTGGCATCTCTCAGTCTTCTTCCACCTTTCGATTCAGCAGCAGCCCCGTATCCGCTTGTGGCTCCTCCATCCTCACTCCAGCGACCCTTCCTCTGCCGCTCCCGCGGGAGCGCTGCTCTTCGCGGGCTGCATCCCGAAGGGCTTTTTACACAACCACAGCGGCCGATGCAAAATCATCTTTGAAAAATGTCCGAAAACGCTTGTCCCGAACCAAACCCAACCAAACCAAACCAGGTTTCCCCCCTTTCCCCCCACTGATTTTTGCTAAAAACAACGAGTGGCTTTGGATCGGGCTAGCTCCGCCGGGAGAGGGACAAACGTTTGGGTCCGTTTTGCAGAGATTTTAAATTTATTTTCTTTATTTTGTTTTGTTTTGTTTTTGTTGTTGCGTCTTTATTCCAATTTCTCTGCAGACATTTCTATGTAGATAGAAATTCCTATCTTCCTTCTGAGAACCAGCGGGTGAAAACACAACGTTTTTAGTCCATCATCACCTGCCCCGGGGGGATTGCGCCAAGGGCTGGCGGGGGGGACTCTGGGGGTCCCGGGACCCTCCTGCTCCGCCGGCTGGCCCTGCTTTCGAATTGATATTTCTCCTGGCGAGCCGAGCCAGGCTCCTAAACAAAATCAGCGTGTTTGCATCCCCCGGGGTGGTTTTTTTTTTCTGATATATGGCTGCCCGGTGCTTCTGCCTCCTGCTTCGTCCTGTTCGTCCTCTGACAATTTACAAGTTCAGCGCTCACACACACACTCTTACACCTGTGTATATATAGATGACACATTTTCGTAATTAATTTAATGATACCTTTGTGAACCATGCCATGAAATACACCTCATACTCATGAGGTACGTTATGGACACATTATTTGTAATTCGGAATTTTATATGCAGTTCTACATACTGTAGAACGTATTTTGAAGTAAATTTATGTACATCTTTAATGTAAACATACATTTTCAACTAAATTTGGCGTATACATTGAGGCGAATAACGTTCTTAAATGAGAATTGGAATTACAAAAGTGGCATATTCGTATGACAGACAGTTACAGGTATCTTAGACTGAATGTAGGTGAATATATAAATACATGGCATTTGCAGGAAACTTTATCAAATATTCGTCTGTTTGCACGTGTGTGTCCGTATAGATAGAAATGGCCTCTAAATGCATACATATGTATATTTTTTTTAACTCTAAACGACCTCTGAGCTGTACCTAAATACCGAAGCGACCATTTAGATGCGGGCACGCACGTCCTTAAGTGAACCGTGCGCGGGCGGGTGCGCACACACGGACACATCTTGGGCGGCCGAGGGAGGTGCGAGGGGGCTGGAGAGGAGAGGACGGGACCCCGACACCTTCCCGTCGGGATTTCCGACCTGCCCGCACCGAAATGCGCCTCTTCTTCCTCCTCCTCCTACTCCTCTTCCTCCTCCACCTCCTGCTGTTCCCGGCCGGCTGGGGTGTGCAGGGTGGGCTACCGGTGCTCCGGGCTCCCGGTGCTCCCCGTGCTCCCCGTGCCCGGCTCTTCCCCTTCCCCGAAGCGCAGCCTCCCCCTGCCGCTGGGAGCCCCCGCTGGTGTCCCCGAGCCGGGCTGGTGCGTGTCCGTCCCCCCCACCCGGCACCTGCCCCCGCCCGGGAAAAGGATGAAGAGGGAAACGCCAGAAAAGCCAAATTTTAGCCAGGCTAAACACAGCCGCGTTCAGATATTTTAGGGACGGGGGTCGGTTGCAAACCCAGAGGCAGCAGCTCCCCTTGGGCTTGTCACCCAAAATGTGAGAGCACGCGGGAGGGAGGGGACGAAGGAGTGGCTGCACCCCAACCCCCGGCCGCTCCCTGGGTTTGGGCTCTCAGTGCCCGCCTTATGTCCCTCCTGCGGACTCAGACGCCTTTTGGAGCAGAGAGGCAAAAGTCACTTGTCGGTTTTGTTTTAACACCTTGATGAGTGAAACACAGAAAATCTGAAGTGTGACCTGCGTGTAGCCGAGAGACTTAGCCAGAAATCTTCCTTGTGACCCCACTTTCTCCTTCTGCAGCCCGGGAAAGGATTCTGACTCCACTCAGCAGCATCGTGCCCCCGCGGGCTGCAGTGCCAGCTGTACCTGCCCCACAGCTGGGTTTTGCTGTGAACAGATATTTCTACACAATATGTAATATAACGTAAAATACATCCTAGTCTATATATATATATATATATATATATATATATAAAAGAAACCCTACACGGAATAAAACACACACAATATTCTGTGTAATACTGAATTTGCAGCAACAGGAGACGTACAGTAACGCAGGGGATTTTGCAAGCTGCAGTGTCTTGTACGTGTCTTGTATGTAAAGCTCATATTACAAGCCATTAGTTAGGTTGTTTGGTGATCTTAAGATCATTCATAGTCAATTAACCCATGGGACTAAATTATCCCACACTACTCCTGCCTCAGGTCGATATCTGCATAATCTTTCAGCTCTAATACATCAGCTGCTTCTGGGTCTTAGTCACACAAAAATGCTGTATCTTGCCCCTAATTTTACATAGGGGTGTGTGTGTGTGTGCAGTCAGAATATATAATGAGTGTTTCTTTGCAAAGCTGTGTAGTGTGTGTAGGATTGCATATGTATGGACACAATTTCTCTGTAAAACTGTAGAATTTCAAGGTTGACACAGTGTCTTTGCTAGGAATTTGCATGATTTTGTTATACACCCAAGCTGCCCAATCTAAAATCCAGGAAGGAAAGAAAAAATCCTTATGGTTCTGAGTCTGAGGAAGGCTGGTTTGCAGGGTGCCCTTCTGGGCTGTGATGCCCTTGAAGCCAAAAAAAGCAGGAAGGATTTTCCAGCTGCTTTGGTGACCCAGCCCACACGGAGGAGCCAGCTGTGGGAGCAGAGCCAGCGAAGGGGAGAGCTGGAGAGTCTTTTGGTACGTGGCTAAAGCAACTGCGATCTGGGATGCACATTCCAGCTGTCCTTAGGAGCTGAGTTTTCTCTGTTTTAGCTGTTTAGGGCGGTGGGGAAAAAAAGCCTTGTAACTATCAGCACTAGAGTGCTGCTCGAGAAAACAACTTTCTTCTCTGCTACCCTTTCTTTTGTGATTTTTGAAGGAATCAGTAAAACTTAGGATTTGCAACAGGAACAATACCAAGTGTACATGAGCCTGCATGTGCGTGTTTGGAAGTCACAAACACCCACGTGAATCCCACAGCTGCCAACAGGAAACACATGCATGTCCACAGAAAATCAGTTTGTGTTTTGGGGAGGATATCTCTGTCAAATACAGATAAACAGAGTAGGGGTAGACACAGACACATCAACTGCTCACAGATTTAAAAAAAAAGATTTGAGGAGAGAGTAAGAGAGATTTTTCTCTAATGCTAATCTATGCAAATGGACAGAATAAAACGATTAATGTTCATGGAGTAGAAAGCTGTAAAAGCACATGCAGAGTGGAGTTTATTTTCTGTGATAGCTATATGGTGTAATGTTTTGATCTCACACTCCAATCATTTGGTCACTAAAGAAGCCTGTTGCTGGGTCGGGACTCAGGGGTTCCATTTTGATCTCTGCTATTGGAAACTTATAGTTGTCTTCCACTCATGGTAATATTTCCTAATATAAAAATGCATTAATTATGTTATAAACTTTTTTCCCTGCCTTCTCCTCTAAATTTAAAACCAGATTTTTTTGTGGTTAGTTTGTACTGAAAATGATTCATGCACATCAGGTCAGGCCTATTAATTTATTTGAGTTGTTGTTTTTGAAAGGAAAGAAAATAGTTTCTTTAAAATACCATCAAGTGTGTTTCTCTTCTCCCTCCCTAGAGAAAAAAAAATACACTCTTTTTTTTCTCCTCGTGATCTGTGTGCAAAATAATCAGAAACAAACTGGTGAGGGGAGAGGGAAGAGTTGTTCTAACCTTTGACTTTTCTGTCTTACAAAGGGGCTTATGAGGGGGTTTGTACAGCACCTTTCCTGTAGCTCCACAACAGTTTGGGTTCTCCTCTGCCAGGTAGTGATCCCCAAGGGGCTCAGTTCAGCCACACAGAGTAAAGTATTCCATACTTATCTATCTGATGGGCCACTTGTTGGATCGACACCTTCCAGCCCATAAAAAGCTTAAAGGAAGGTGTCAATCCAAAACCAGGGATCAGGAAGCCTGATTTGTCCTACAGACTGTTGTCATCTCTCTGAATGGAGATCTCTGTGCCAAGTGCAATCTCAGCATCAATCTCAAGCATCAATCTCAGCCCTGTAGATTTTTATCTGTGTCTTTTTCTAGCACCACGCAGTGAAAGAACTGATGCTTTGACGTTGAGAGAAGTGTGCATATCTATTCTGTGTTAATTACCTCTCATCACTGCTCCCACCCCCTTCTTAAGGGTAAAACACCCAGCCAAAATTTGAGATTATTTCCTTGCATTCAGCCTGGGGTGCGAGGGCTCAGCTCTGCCTGGGGAGGCTCAAGGTTTTGCTCTGTGAGGGTGGGGAGCCTTGATGGAGTCAAGATGATGCTCTGGCCATATTACAATGACATGATTAATATTGCAGCATGATACAGCCTCATCTGAGCCCGATTTTTTGCTTTAACCATTTAACCATCAGATACTACATTGCAGATTAGTGAGCCTGTTGAAAAGCAGAGACCTGACACCCTTCAGTTGCCCTTGGTCTTGACTTACTGATCATCAGATCAGAGAGGGCACATCAGGTTGGGCTGGAGTCTGATTTGGACACCAGAAACAGAGCTGCCATGTCATGGCTCTACCCAGCACCATTAATCCCTGCTAGGGCCAGTGCATACCACAGAAATGTCCTCAGGGACAGGGCCTTTCTCTAGGCTGTTGGCACTTCCCCTGGTTGGAATTTGGCTCCTGCCTTCCTCCAGCCCTGGCAGCATTGCTCCTGAGCTTTATCTGACCTGGAAGTGCCACTGGCAGATCCCTAAGGCAATTACTAATCCCAGGGAAATGCCCTGCACCTCTGCACTGGCTGTTTAATCCAAGTCTCTGCTGGTTTATTTCCTGAATCCCATCTGAGCAGTGTGGCTGGATAAATCAGCAGCTACTCACCCAGCTGGGAGCTGTGCAGAGCCCTGGGAAGCCAGGAATGTGTTAGGGAAATCTGGACTTCTGGGCTTTGCTGCTCTTTCTCAGGGAAATGACTTTTATTCCTTCATCTTGGAGCGTGGATTTCCTCAACCTTTTCTTCCTTGTGGACAGTGCCACTGGTGAAAGCACAGATGGCAGATGTGCCCTTCTGGCCCTGGCAGCCCCTGGTTCTTCTTTGGACTAATTAGCCCCTTGTAACCTTCTGCAAAGGGGTTGTGGGCACCCCAGACTGGGATGTCCCTGGTTAAAACCTTCCCAGGCTTCCAGCAGAGGCACAGCAAAGCATCCCACTGGTTTTAGTGACAGCATGGGACCAATTTCCAAGAAATTTAGGGATCCTGCATTGCCTTGTGGCTTCTGAGAGGGGTTTGAACCCATGACTGAAATTAGAAAGCTGCCTGGAGTGAGTTTGTTTCACTCCCACCCCATCCCAGTTTTAGATTTTCATCTCAAATCTCCTTTTCATTGTGATTATATATAACACATAATCATCATCTGTTTGACAAGCTGGGGTTCTGACTCCAAGCTCTGCTGCCAAAGAGCCATGGAAGGAAATAACCAAAAAACCATATGTACTTTGGGCACAGTGTAGTGTGCAAACACAGCACAAACACCCCAAATCTGTTCTTCTGTATCTGACTTTGATTGACTTCGAAGAATCGTTAAGAATGATGATGAGAAGCTGATGACATCTCAGGCTGAGGAATGCACCATGCTAGGGAACAGATGGTGCAAAGACTTTTATTTAAAACTTTTTTTAAAAATCAGCTTGGGACCTTGGTCTTTCTTAGGCTAAATGCTGAAACTTGGAGCAACCACAGCACTTGGCAGTTGGGATCCTTTGAAAACCATTGATTTTGCTGCAGAAGAACGCAAATTTAGCAAGTTACAGATTTATTTCTCAGTGATCAATAATATTTCTTCTTTCACATTTGAGAGGACTCATCTTTTTTTTTCTCTGTTATAACTGGAAGAATTCAATTTCACAGCTCTAAAAACATTATGATTTTAGGGATAACCGACTGGGCTTTGAAGTAAATAAATAATTGTGAAGAGAAAGGATCATTAGTCTGTCCTTCAGCTCTGTGTTTTATCAAGTTCAGTGCTTTCTGCTCTAATTTTTTCTTGGCAGTCCCATAAGCATTTTCAAGTGGAAGATAAATCAATCTGTAGTAAATTTAGTTCTATTGATAGCACAGTGGCTTTTCTCAGTCTTAATTCCCTGGCTTCTTATAAATAGTCACAGCCTCTTAGAAAACATTAAGTTCAACAGCTGACGTTGTCACTGCTGTATTGAACCCACTGAGATATCCTAGAAGAAAGAATTTTGTGAAGAAAAGCCTCTGACCTTGGTGTGAAGACTTTTAATCATAGAGTCCACTTTATCCTTTGATCAATGATCCCATGTTAAAAAAATCTATGCTTTATCATGCATTCAAATTTGTGTGGCATTTACTTTCAAGCAATGAATCTTGTGTGGTATTTCTCAGCTGGAATAAAGAACCATCCCATACTGGGTATTTCCTTTTTCCATCTGTATTTGGACATCCTGATGAAGCCACCTCTTAATCTTCTTTGTGATAGAAAAATCAGATTGAGCTGCATAAGTCTCTCACTAGAAGGCATGGCTGGCTGTTGGGTTTTTTACAGCCCTCAAATCATATGGATTTCCATATGGCTTGACATCAGCTGAGATTTATGCTAGCTTGGAATTTGGCTGTATATTTCAATTACTGTGAACATTTTGTGGCCTGGGGTGGAACGCGCCTCAGAGCATGACAAATTATTTGTAACATGCATATCTGTTGAACTCAGCCTAGCAATCAAATGGAGTAAAATCCAGTTGCATGCAGATGATCAGCAGAAAGCCCATGTCCCATTAAACTGTTTTCATGGGTTTATGTTCATCTTAAGTGCAATTGAGGCCATGGGAGCAAAGATAAACATCAGCCATTGAGACAGATGCTTAACTTATGCACCTCATTTTTCATGGCCTCGGTGGAGCTGGGCTGATTTACACCAGCTGAAGACCTTGGCCCACAGTAAGCAGCACAAACTGATAAAGGAGTCCAATCCTCAGCTGGCTGCTCATATGAGAGCTTGAATGCAACCTCAGTGCTTGGTAACATCTCATTAGAGCCTGAGTCAATATGGCAAGGGGACAGAGCTGTAACAGAGCAAAGCTGCAGTGGCTTCACAGAATCCTAATTGCTGTAAGGCTTCTGAGGGGGAATCTGCTTCATCACTTTGGTTATTAGCTCCAGGCAGGAGTTTTCCCCTTAAAATAGATACAAAGACAGCGGTAAGAGAAATCCAAATGTTTGGCTAGTGGAAGTTCTTTGGATCCCACCCAAAAGCTTTCCCTAGGCTGTAGAAACCACACAGCAAGGTCCTAAGCAGCCATGGGAATCAGTGGCATGTGCCAGTGCCCTTTGCAGTCCTGGTGCATTTTCACATGTGTATCTTGTATAAATAGATGCACACACAAACCACAGACACTGATGTTCAGCTACGTCTTATAAATGCGTACGTCTAAATACAGGAATATGTACATTTGTGTTTCCTGCAGAGGGCTGTGGATAGGGTGGTGGCACGGATGGGGATGCCTGTGTGCTTGTGCTAAGCTGCTGTCTGGCTGTGTACAGCAGAGTGATCAAGGGAATGTGGATAGAAGCGTGTGTGTTTATGTATGCATGTGTGGGGAAGGGCCGCTGGGAAATAAATGATATGAAACGTCTGTACATTCCAGGGAAATGTTCGGATCCCTGAGGTTAAGGGATATGCTCTAGTCATAAAAATAAACACGTTGGTATAGCATGCCATTGATATGTGGATAAACTCACTAAGGACGGGTAAAGTTTCAGCTTTCACCTCCTCCTGATGGTGAGCTTGCTGCTTCCCTCACTGCCTCTTTTGACAGTTCAAAGTAAAATGACATTTTAAATAAGAGGTTAAAGAGCAGAGGAAAACAGAGGTTTTCTGCTTGAACCACGAGAAATTTGATAAACCAGCCTTCCAGAGATGCCAGCAATTTCAAAAGGCTCCATTTCCTTTTGATAAGGTTTTGAGAGAGTAATTCAGAGTAGGATCTGTTAGCCAGAGCTCTTAGCTGCTAAAATGTCAGATCAGAGGCTGAGCTATTTCCCCAAGACTAATGGTTAGTTATTGCAATCTGTAGCCTATTGTGCTGAGCCCTTTACAAAATCTTTGCACCACTTCTATCCTGCCTCTAAAATCACACTCAGATTTGCAATTGGCAGAGGGGTTTAATTAGGCAAACCCTGAAGAAAGGCTCATGTGCTTTAAAGCTTAACCTACTTTTTCCAAGCCAGTGTGTTCTAATAAAAGATGCTACCTCCTCTTGCACACAGTGCCTTGTCCTTCTCTCCAGGCCACGGCAGCTGCACCAACAGCCTCTCAAGAAGAGCAGGAAGCACAGAAGCACCCAGAACTGTAGAGGGTGGAAGTTCTAACCTGCCAGCATTAGCTGTGCTGGAAGTTCAACCCACTGTTTTTCCAGTTTCCACAGGAAACTCGTGGCTAATCCGAGGTAGAGAGATGCTCCACTTCTGTTCAGATGTGAGTGAGGTGTTTCACCAGTGGTCATAATCACATTCATAGGAATGGATGTAGATTGCTAAACATATAAAAAGGGAGTTAAACCCATCCTACTGGTCTGTGTGAACCAAGCTTGTACTAGCTCACATTAGTGGTTATCAGCTCAAATTCTGACTTAAAAATTTTGGCAGCATGGGACTGACTCAGATTTGAATTCAGGTCTAACAGTGATGTAGGCACAACTGATCCAAGCCATTTTCATCTGTGCACTGACACCTGTAGCTCCAACCCCATGCTGGCAATGTGAACAGAATTTCTGTTTCCAAATCAGCCATGGGCAAATCCTGATCTGTGTTCAGCTGCACCCTGGCTGAAAAACTACCTTCCCAGATTCCTGAGGAACTCCCAGCTCCTGGGAACTGATTAGCCCTATCTAAGTCACAAAGGCAACTTCTACATATGAATGAAACACCAGCTGGTTTCTTTTCCTTGATTCTAAGAAGTTTCAGTGAGGGCTTTGCAGCTGTCTTTGCTTTGAAACCTGGGATAGATTTTCTCTTTTAGTGATAACTGTGCAGCTCCACTGAAACTCTTCTGTGTTACTCATAGGAATTTCTGGTTATATATGGATATTCCATAGGACAAAGTATGGATATTTTTGCTATCAGACATCCAATTCATCAATCTTTGGGCTTAAGGCACTGAGGAGCAGACCTCCCTGTGTAGTCAACCCTGTGGACAATGACAGTGGAAGAACAAATGTATTGGAAGCTTCTTTCACTGATCTTTTTGTCTTTAGGAAACAAAGAGGACAGCAGTGGTATTTTGAACTGGATTTTACTTGCTGTAGGTTTGGAGAAGAAGGAAATCTGAGGTTTCTCATGCTGTGATGCTGACTGACTTGAGGTCACTGTTTTGTCAGTGTACAAAGGAGAAACAAGCTACATTTCTGAATGCTTTCATGAACTTTCCCCAGGATCAGAGGGTAATAACAGGGTTACAAAACACCACTGGGTTGCTCTGAGTGATGGAGCAGTTATGGCATGGCTTTGAGAGCCAGATTTTTGACCAGAATTTTCCAGTCCTTAATCTGAACACCATGTGGAGGATCAGATACACTCATTTTTCCTCTGTCAGGTGCATGAGAATATGACCAAACATCTGAGCAAACTTCAGGATAGCAGACTTGAGGCCTCTCCATCATCTGATGGGACTTGAGAGGTCCCCAGCAGATTGTTCTGCACTTTGTGAGATACATGCCAGTTCTCAGCTCCTGCCTGGGTTCCCGTATGACCCACAAGGAAACACCTCTCTGTTTTACCCATATGCTGAAGGAGGGAGTGCAGGACCTCCATGAGAGGCAGCAGGGGGGAGAGATTGCTGAAGCATTCCATGGAATGGTAGATCCAGCCTTGGCCATACCTGAGGACCTTCCTTGAAGTGAGTATTGTGGCCCATCCCATTGTTCTGGTGGAGCACACCTGGGCTGAGGGGCAGAATCTGGGCAGCTTTGCTGCCAGGTAAAGAGCTTGCCCTGGAGGAAGGAAATGCATGTCCCATGGGCTGCTGTCTCCCGGGATTCCTGCATTACTCAAGCCAATGGCTTCACATCTCTCTGACCCGATTTCTCCTGGTTTAACACAACTTTAACACAACTTTAACACAACTTTACTAAGCCATTGGGTGCTCCAGTGATGCCTGAAAAACTTGAATGTGTGAAAAAGCTGAAAAGCCAGAACATCCAAAATGCTATCACGAAAGAATCAATCAAACACAGAGGTACAAACCCACCACCCTTAAACCACACAATCTAGCTTTGGCCAGTGTGACTTGCCAAAAATATTAATAGGACTGTGCTGATTTACATCAGCTGCAAATCTGGCCCACTACTCACTTGTAGGAACCATGAGTAAGGCTGTATAAATCTATCTATAGATCCTACAGATATGCAAGTGTGCAAATAGCATAGATTAAAAGACGGAAGATAGAAACTGGTATCTATCTAGGGAAAAAAGTGTAGTTATCTTTCTGTAACAAACTGGAGTGTGACACACTTAAGATTCCTGTTATGGGTGTGCTGTACAGCCAAACCCCTGATTTTCATTCAGGCTTTCACAATCACTGCTATCTTAACTCCAAAGCCTTGTTAAATCAACCCTGTCTGAACTGTGGTACAATGTTACAGTGCAGATCCTCCCGCTCCCCAGTGGGAAGCTAACTTGGACTCAGGAGCCATCATTTAACCTTGGAGTCTCTGAATCAACAAGGCACTTTCTGCAGAGACACCTGGCAGCACATGCATTTTATGCTTTACCATGGCTGGTAAATCCTGGGTGGTTAAGTAAACTTAACCTTCATTTATGAAACTTGCGAACCAAAGGGTAAAATGTGCCTTGTGCAAGTAATTACGTAAAGGTCTTAGAGAGTGGAGTTATCACTTAAAGACGCCGGGCATTGCTAATGAGTTGACTGAGAATTGATCTCTCTGTAATTTAGTTATTTATATGCAGTTCCTGTTTTCCATGCTCAGCTATAGGTCAAGCCCACTTTGAACTGCTCAGAGACCCCCAAGTTTGTCAAGCAAAGTCCCAAAGCCGTGGCACAATGATATTTTAGAAAAGTAAATATTGTCCTGAGGGGCTTTAAAAAGGAGGCAAAGCTGTTTGCTTTCTAGCTGGTTCTTTAAACTGGACAACTGCTTCCTGTTACTGAGGGGTCTCTCAGCAACGTGACTTTGCTTCTGTTAAATAGAA
Source organism: Dicaeum eximium (assembly GCA_013396995.1). Lineage (NCBI taxonomy): Eukaryota > Metazoa > Chordata > Aves > Passeriformes > Dicaeidae > Dicaeum > Dicaeum eximium. The sequence continues at coordinate 2,308,069 of VWZP01001339.1, read as the reverse complement.
AAAAGCTTCAGGAAAAATGTCAGTACCACCTTACAGGTATTTTCATATCCCAGCGAGCTGGGCAGGAGCAGCCTTGGTTTTCTGAACAGAAGTATATTTGCATTATTTAAAAAAAAAAATATCATGGGGATAATGAATCTGGGGCTGGAGGAAGCAATGAAAAACTCAGGCTGCTAAATATTACCTTCAGGACTGATTTTATTCCAAAGGGCTGTGAGCAATGTTCAAAAATCTACTTGTTGCTTTATATATTCATTTTTGGGCATGTATCAACACATCACTTCGTGTGTGTCTCATCCCATATTTGTAAACTCAGGTGTGAAGTTACTGGTGCTGCTGCCTGGAGGTTAATGCAGATGGGCTTTCATTTTCCTGAGGAGATCTCACAGGGAGGAACAAGGAATGCTCCATTATGTAAAGGGACATTCTGGATGCTTGGGCTGGCATCTGTGTGTCATGACCACCACACTCACACTGGGGCAGCTGGGAGAGCACACACAGACTCTGCAGCTTCAGCCACAGGTTCACACTGGGCTGGGCAGACAGAGAAGGGGCAAATTTGAGCACACCTGGGAAGAAGTTGCCAGCATCAGTGAGAAGGAGCTGTTTACAAATAGCTGAGGCTGTGTAAGGGAATCTGGCTAAAATGGTGCACAGTTTTCATCGTAAACACTGATGATTTGCAAGAGCAGGACATTCCTGGGATCCAGTTGCTGCAAAAACGTGGCTGAAATTACAGTCCTCTAACTCACTGCCATAGCTGCTGTGCTGCTTTGTGACTCACTAGTGCAGCTGAACACTGTCAAAACAGTCTTGCTTGGCTCACAGCTTTGTCTCACTTGACTATTTTAAATTTATGTGTTTGTTTGGGGTTTTTGTTTTGTTTTATTTGTTTGAGAGTGACAGGTTTGCTTATAGCCAAGCACTCTAGATAGAGCATTGTCCTTTCTTGGTTGTGGTTGAGAGACTTGAAGGTACCTGGGGCAGCCAGGTCTTCCAGCCTGGCAAATCATGAGGTTTATCCAGGTCGAACGAACACAGCCTCTGTGGAAGGATTTAAATCTGGCTCTGACACACTTCTGTCCCTGCTGTCACAGTCCTGGATCTGCTGAACGGCCCTGGGACAGCAGAGGAATGGGGCTGTGGAGGTGACACAGCTTTGGGAGCTGTGGCCTCCCTACAGGTCTCAAATCCAGTGAAGAGGGAGATGCTCAAACGTGTGGCACCATCTCTTCAAGGAGAGCTCCTCAACATTAATAACTCACCCTTCCTTTAGCATGCTCCAGGTGTCTCCTCTGCGTGTCCCCTCGGTGATCCAAGCCCTTTGCCCCATCCCTCCTTGCTGCTGAAGGAGCTGTGCAGGGAGCAAGGCGTCCCTCGCCATCTAGTGAGCAACACTCACCATCGCCGGCTCCTGCGCTGCGGGAAGGGCTGGTCCACGGCTCCGATGGAAAATCCTTCCCTCACCTCCCACACACCGAGCTAGAACCGTATTGTGCTCTCCCACCCACCGCCAGTGCTATCTTGCTGACAAGGTTTTGCAGGCAGAAAATGACTCTTACCTGGAGTTTAAGCGTTTCAGCTCCTGGGAGCGCCCCTGCTGCTGCAGCTCGTGTTTCCTCTCCTGCTCTGCTGGGGATTGCAGTCAGAGCAGGGGGAGCACCAAGGGAATGGGGAGACAGACCGGGGCAATATGGTCATTTAGCTACAGATGGTCTGTGCCTGTATTGGAAACAGAAACTTTCTGTGAGATACAACACATGCACTGAGAAGGGCTTTTTTAGTTTTCTTTTCTTTTT
>VWZP01001339.1:2113313-2306256 GCA_013396995.1 Dicaeum eximium | reverse complement strand
TTTTTTTTTTTTTTTTTTTTTTTTCTTTTTTTTTTTTTTTAATATCTTCTGAGATGTCCATAATTGTACAGGGTCCAAATTCCCTTTATCTCAATTTAAGAAATGTCTGATAAATGACTGCTGCTTTTGGGGGTTTCTAAAGGTTACCTGACATCTGCTGAGAGACACTAACAAGCAGGAAGCAGGGCAGGAGCTATTGATAGATCCATTCCTGCCTTCCTGTCTCATTTTCTGCTGCCTGTCCTCTATTTTTAGCCTGGTTTCCAAAGGAAATGGGGAGTTGTGTGATTGCTGTGCCCACATTGGTCCATCAGTCCTTGCCTAATCACTCAAACAGGCAGGTTTCAGCCAGGTGTGTGTGTGTGTGTGGAGTTGACTCCTATTAGAACCCTTAGTGTTTTGTGGAAATAAATAACCAAGGAATAGGGAAGAATTCCAGATTACTGCTCTGGCTGAAGGGAAGGTTGCTAAATGAGCCCAGCACCTGATAAAGTGTGAGTGAAGCCATGTAAAAATTGGATTCACATAATGAGGTTTCATGCATTCAACTCTAAAGTTGCTTGTTATTATCACGGCTAATTAGTAGATTAAATATATAAAGCATTTTATATAATGTTATGTGGTTACAACAGCATCTTAACAACCCCTGACTAGGAAGGGGATTCAGTTTGTCCAGTGTTGTACAAGCTCATAACCCACAGATGATCCTGGCCCCTCCACTGTGGTGTTTATTCAGTCATCCCATGGCACAGCCACTGCACATTGTTAAGGATACTGTAAAATTCAGGATTTGAACACTCTTTTAGAAGAACTGTTTTAGAAAAATAGGGAAGGACTTTCCCTATTTTGTATTAAATCCAAGGGACATCATGATTTGGAGGTTTGGCAGGGCTAGAGAAAAACTAATTTCAGCAGAGGATGATGCTACAGCAGTATCCAAATGCCTGTCACTCAGTGTCACTGAGACTCCCCAAAATGGGCTGTTGCAAAGCAGACATTGTGAGCTGGGCTTATCCCTCCAAGTGCTGTAAACCAGCTTTTATCACTGTGACTCCTTCCTGCATTTATTCTGCATGTTTCAGGGCCCGGGGGAGAGGTCAAGGGCTATCTTGGAGGTTGGGAGATGTGCTCACAGCCAAGGGCCATTCCTGAGCAGAGTCAATATTTGGTCTCAGCCAGAAGATATGAGCAGGATATAAGAGGGCACTGGGACACCTCTGCTGGGAAGGTGAGGCCAGGCATCTGATGAGGAGGATGAAGGTGAGGGTGGTGGGGCAGAGGATTTCACATAGCCCCACGTGGCAATGGTGGCACTACACTGCAGCTCTCTGATATTTCCCTTTGTTGTGTGTAGATGGAGGAACCTTGTCAGCCCTTAGAGAAGGAATAAGCAGCTTGGCCAAGGTCAGAGTATAAAGCCTTGCTAAAACCCAGAGCCTCTGAACTTCAAACCCAATGCAAGCCTTTTTCTCCCAGTGTTATAGATGTGGACTCCATGGATCCATCTGCACAGCACAGAGTTCCTTGGGTGCAGTGTGGCAGCTGGTTGCCCATGTACCCTGAAAAGCAGAGGTATGTGATAGTTTGGGACCCAATCAATCCCGTACTCTGTGATCACCGTGAGATGAGGGCAGCAGTTTGAGCAGTCTCAGGAATCTCGCTGGGAACTGAGAGTAGAGCTCAAAGGATGTAGAGGAGGGGATATAATCTTGTGTTAATATGGGATTAAAATCCTGATAATTTTTAACTCACGGGGAGAAATGTCTCTTGGCTTTTCCTTTATCCCCAGGAGACTCACCCTGATGTCTATTAAATAGCTGTTATTTAATTATGGTATATACTGCCTACTTCAATGCCTTCTGTCATCTGATTCACATGACTGGGCTATTTATTCTTCCCCTTTGCACCTGCTTCTTTGTGCTCCAGAGCAGCAGTAAATAGCCTGTGAGCTTCACCAGAGGAATGACTGCAGCCCACAGCAAGACAGCCCCACGGGGGCTGCAAGTGGCAAGTGGTTTTAGGGTGCTCAGTGGTTTGCAGCCCCACCCGGGCTCGGGGAGACCAGCTCCTCCCAAAGGCAAAGTTCAACATCCTGGAAAACCTCGCTAAGGATTGTTGACAAAGGAATGCTGTCCCTGCACCTTGGCTGTGGCTCAGGGGGTGCTGAAGTCTGATGGGCAGTGGCTTGGTCTCTGCACAAAGAAGCAGGAGGGCTGGAAAGCTCCTTTTACAGTTCAAACGGATGTTTCCCCAGGCTCGTAAAATACACAGTTTAAGTAGTAGCTATATTTCTAAGGCTGGTCCCACACCTGCAACAACCTTGTAAATGGTGCTGGGATATATGGCTTTAAGACTCCTTGTAAAAAGTAAGATCAACACAAGATTTACACGGTTTTATGGAATTGTTTTATAAGCTATTTTGACAATGAATCCTGCTATCAACATCACCTCTGGTGTTAATCATGGAGGAAGCATTTAGCAGGAGCCAACAAAGATTAATTTAAGCCCCTTTCCCAGCTAGCTGTGGGTCTGAGCTGGTTATTTCTCAGGCTCTGGGACACCACTCATGCAGCATTCGTGCCTGTTTCTCTTTGTCAGGGGCAGCCTTGTCACTCCTTAAAGGAAGGAATGAGCAGCTTGGACAAGGTCAAAGAACAAATCTTTGTAAAAGTCCAGAGGCTCTGGGTGGTAGGCTGGGTCTTCCAACCCTGGCAAGTGAACGTGTTTGGGGTTATTTCACCTCACTAAGGAGAGGATGCCAAGGAATACAGGAGGGACACCCAGAGCTCAGCCTCAGGCTCCTGTCCTCCCCTGCCCAGAGATGGGGGACTTGAGGATGAGGTCCAGGCAGGCAAGGGAGCAGGAGGGGATGCTTCACAGCAAGCCAAGACTAAGCAATGTTTTTGGTGTAGATAAGGATGGTGCAGTACCAGGAACGTTTCCCTTGGGAAAATCTTCTCCCAGTTCACCTGAAAACCCCGATGCCTGACCTTACCCACATTAAACTGAGAGCTGAGGCTCCCCACTGCTAATGTGCTCTCCCTGCTCACCTGCCATGTAGCTCCCAAAGACAGGAAGTCAGGATCAAACTGGCACTTGCTCCATGCTCCTAGGATGCTCCCAGTTTTCTCTGGTGCAGCAGTTGTGAGTGTAAAACTCACAGTGCTGGGTCACACCTGGGCCTGCCCTGCACTGTGTGTTGGATTCCTGTGGTAGCCATGGGCAGATGCCTTGGAGAAAGGATTGTGTTCCTGAGTGCCTTCCCAGAGCTGCAGCACAGGGGATTTCCAGCACTGCTACATCTTTTTTGCTACTTGTCTCCAGTGGAGCTCTGTTTTCCTGATGTTTGTGCAATTTTTCCTTTCACCCTGGTGGACTTTATACATTCCCAGCCTACTCCAACACGGAGCCTCCCTTGGATCCTCTACTGCCCAAGAGGAACCACTTCCTCCTCTTCCTGCTTCTGCATGGCTATCAAAACCTTCAGGTGGTGGCTCTGAGTGCTGTGCTGGAGCAGAGTGAGCAGCTGCTCCCGTTCTGGTTTCTCCCAGTGACTCAGTTGTAGCTCTCTGCCATCCCCTGCCAAGCTGTTCCTTTTTTATGTACTGACAAGTCTGAACAAAAAGCAGAGAGTCAGAATACTCCTGTATTTCAAATTTCCTCGTGCTCTGAAGGACTCAGGGAGAATGGCTGGGGGCTGAATCAGGTGCAGGGCATTTTGGCCTCCTCTGCTGCTTGGCCCAGTGGAGTCATAGCCCTGATCATCACAGGCAGCTCTTGGCCCTCTGCATGCAAGGGGTGTTCCATGCACAAAACAACTCCTTTGCAGTATAAGCTGTGGCCACGAGATGTCTCTTTGACTCCAGCCTGGGAAACGGGAGCCCCAGTGGCTCACAAGCTGTGCAGAAGCTTCTGGGGCCACCATCCCTGGTGAAGACCCCCCCGCTGCAGTGTACAGGATGGGAGAGCAAAGCCATTTGTGTAGGCAGAGCTGATACCTGTTACCAGGCCTGCAGGTGTAGGTGGGAGAGAAAAAAAACCCCCATAAACCCAAACAGCTCAGCTTTCAAACACACAAGGTGTTTTTCACTCCAAAATAAAAATTACCATCTTCAAACTGAGTCTTAGCTGAGAACAATCTCTCTGTAATTGGATTTTGTTGGTTATTCAGATTTGTGGAGGAGAAAAGTGGGATTGATACCTGTGGAGAAAAGGTAATGGTCTTAGTGAGGAGAGATTGTTGGCCAGAGGGAGAGAGGAACAAAGGGATGGATGGTTCCTGGCTGCAGGATGATGAAGGCTTTACTGGTTTTAGGGAAGTATATGTGCCATAGTAACGAGTGAGTCTGTGAGCTCTGATATGCAGCACACCTGGGGACTTACCTTACCTTTTAACTGTGTCTTGTACGTTTCCCAGGTGGCTCTGGACCAAAAAGCCAGACACTGTGTGACTGTTTTCTGAAAATACTCTCCAATTGGCAACTGAGTATCTCAGATGAGGGGTAATACGATATAATTTCCAAATAATAATTTTTGGTAGATTAGCATCATAAATTGACAAGAAATTCCCAGCACAGAATTGACACTGATCAGGACCTCGTCCCTACCAATTGACCATTTTCCAGGTGAGAAAGTGCTGGTGGTCACGCTGGGGAAAAAGTTGCCCACCAACCAGTCTTCAGCTGGTTACCATCCCAACTTGGGACCAGAAGCCTTTCTGCAAATAAGTGGCAAAACGTTTGTTTGATCTGGTAGCTGGTACCTTTCATTGGGAACTCACAGTGTGTGAAAAAAAGAAGAGAAGAAAAGCTGTGGCTGTAATGCAGCTGGAATGAATGCCTTCCTTGCCTGCCGATCAGAGCAGATTATAGCTCACCTGCTGGGAACTAATCTCTCAGGGAGAGGGTCAGTTGTTTGGATAGTGTTGCTAATGGAAGGCAAAACCTCTCTCCACATTCCCTCCTTCAGTGCTGGGTCTGTTTAGGAGCTGAGTCAGTCCTGGGTTATTCATCAGCTTCGTTAGGAGCCATCCACCAAGTTCACAAGTACCTCTAAAGCGCTTTACAATTACAGGAAATTATACTTAGGAGCTGATGCTAAAACACAGCTCTCTGCTCCCTTCTCCAGCACCAGAGGCAGTGTCACATCCGTAGCCTTGTGCTGGAGAAATTACGTGGCAGGAATTTATTCCTTACCGCGCTCCTCTTTGTGGATCTGGTGCGGCGGTGCTGGGGGATGTTTTCCCGGGGGAGCTGGGGAGGGGCAGCGCCTTTCCGATGGTGTAGCCGGTCCCTGCCTTGCTGCAGAGCAGGGCTGTGGGCAGGGGGCCCTGCCAGCCCTCCTGGGCACCAGGGACAGTGTGACAGCTCTTCGTGCCAGGGCTCAGACTGCCAGGGGAGAGGATGGTGACAGTCCCCCTCTGACTGTGCTGTGCTTTCACTCCCTCCAGGACCCTCACCTTCAGCCCTGGGCTCTTCACCCCAGGGGATTTAATGGGCACACACATTGTGCCTGTTTTATCCATAGCCCTCCTCCTGTAGGACTCACAGTAGCATAGAATCATCGAGTGGTTTGGGTCAGTGGGACCTCTAAAGGTCATCTCATCCAAGGCCCCTGCAATGGGCAGGAACATCAACTAGATCAGGTGCCTCAAAGCCCTTTCCAGCCTGACCTTGAATGTTTGCAGGGACAGGGCATCCACCACCTCTCTGGGCAATTTGTGCCAGTGTGCCACCACCCTTGCTGTAAAAAACTTCTTCCTTGTACCCAACAAGCAGGATTCAGCCCAAGAATCCCTGTGTCAGGACAGGAGGCTCTCTCTATGCCCTGCCAGTCCCTCTGACCCATCTCTGGGTCATGCTCTGGGTTCTCCTTGAGGGTCTCCAGCTCCTCTTCAGTTTAGGGTAGATTCAGGAGCAGCATATGCTCTGTAGCTTTGCTGCTGCTTAGGAATTGTTCTCTGTGGATCACCTCTGTCTGCACATGGGGAAGTATTGTTTGGTTGATTTCTTTTGTAAAATTTTCAGTGTGGGTTTTGGAACAAAGTCAATGCATGGACACATGGACGTCAATAATTCACATTTCTGCCTAAGAGACAGACCAGACCTTCTGTTTAGACAGTGGTTTTTAACCACACTTTAACCCCCACAGTCCTAAGCAAATGATAATGTCAAGTCTTCTTTATGGTCTTTGTTAGTGCTTAGTAGATGGTTTGTACTATTGAATTTTAGCGAGAGACTCTTCAAAAATGAGAATTTGTTCAGGTACAGCTTGCAAGATGTAGTTAAAATGACAGAAATGTTGAAAAGCAAAATATTTAATACTATTCCTTTTAGCCTTAAGTTGCCTTACTGTGGACTCTGCAATACCAGCATTACCAGCCAAGGGCTCTCAGGAGGGTGGGGTGGCACCTTCAGCTGGCAGCTTTGAATGTCCAAAATGCCCATCTACAACAGAGTCCACCCATGTGGGGCTCAAAAATCACATCTCCAGGTGTTTATACCATGTTCCAATGCATTCTGACCTACAGAGATGCTGGACCAGAGATGTGGACCTCTTTTGTAAGACACCAGTCCTAGAACAGTTCTCCCTCTTCCTTGGCAAAACCAGCCTATCAGTGGGATTTTGATCATGGTGTTACTGTCCTTTATTTCCAAGTGACCAAAAATATATTTTCCATTGAAACCCCTATTACAAGGAAATATATAACCATGGGTAATGAGGAATCTTTTAGGGAGGTACAAAAGATGCATATTTTGCTCTCAGGCAGCCACTGAGCGAGGTCTGTGTTTCATTGCCTTCTGTTTAATCCAGCTTTCTCCTGAGAACACCCAGCTGCAGTGGAATATAGATATTTTGCCATCAGAGGCCACTTGCCTCATGATTAAGAAGAGGATTTTCGGTGCTAGCAAGATGATAATCAATTTTATATCCTGTCATTTCTCTGTCCTTAGCTTCACAACATTTTGATAATTTGCCTTTGATTTAGTAGCTTAAATTTATCTGTAAATCTGTTTCCCAGGGAGTATAAGAAAAGGTCTTTAAATAATTCTTATATGGAGAGAGACTTGCAGTATTTTTAAATTAATATTATTATGACAAGTGAAAGCCATGGCTGAAGTACTGAACAGCCACACAGAGATCTGAAAAGAAAGGAATAAAATAAGAGCAATAAGGAGGGAGTGGAGGAGTGACTGTCTGTACACCCCAGATCCAGCAGTGTCCGTGACACAGCTGGAAATCTGGATTTAAACCTGTCTTCCTTACCAGTCCAGTGCTTTAAATGTCAGCATGCTATTTTTCCCTCCTTTGTGACTAAACTTTTCATTTGCACTTTTGTGAAACCCTGTTTTTCACTCCTGAAGAGTATTTAGAATCATAGCCACAGGTTCTTACTTTTATTCACGTTGTCACAGGGACGTGAGGATGCTGAAACACCAGAACAAGTGTTGATGTTCTCTATCTCTCCCTACACTGGCTTTTAAGAAAAGGACAGGAGTAATTCCAACTATGTAATGTTAATTTGGTGGCCCAGGCACCACTCTGGTGGTCTGCACACACCAGAGCTGTTTGCTGTGCTGGATGCTTGGTTATTTTATGTAACAAAAGCATGCTCAGTACTTTTATGTTAATATTTTAACAGTAAATACAGATTAAAACAGATTTAATATCAGTAATTTTATGTTAATAAAGAGCTAATCATGATGAAATTCTCCTCCTGGGGAAGTGGGACAAGACAAATCCTTGTGCTGAACCCAGCAGAAGCCTTTGCACTGGGCTCGGTGGGGTTTGGAGCCCAAAGTTGTAATTAAGGGCTGCTGGGATAACAAGCAATAATCATTGCTGGGATATGACCCCACAAACCCTCAATCAGCACTACACGGTTTAGGAACGAGCCCTGTCCCGTTTCGGTGGCTGTCTCTAGATGGCACTATGGCAGTAGGAGTCCGCACGGAGGTTTGCAGGGAATGAGGCAGGAGCCAGGAGGCTGCGGGCTCCCACCCTCTGCCAGGATGTTCCTCTGCTGCAGGGGAATCAGATCATATAAAATTGTTTTTAAAGACATCAATCAAAACAAGTCAACTTATTTCTTTCTCAGGGGTTAAAACTGGTTTTGTGATCCAGAGGAGATTAATTTCTCACAGCATCTCTGAGTGCTTTGTAGGTGGGAGTACAGAAGTGAATCCATTTCACCTTCATCATCCTTTATGAATTTTCCATAAATTATTGCCCATGGGGAAGGAATAATTTTTGTATACTTCTCACCTTACATCAGGTTTTCAGGTGTTATTTCTCTGTTGGTATCAGGTGCTTCTCTGTCAAGAGCATGGAAATATCACTGAAGCCTGAATTTCTTACATTAAAAATTGGCTTAATTAGAGTCCTGGTGGGAGAAAATACTCTTCTTCAAGACAAAAATATTGCTGGCAAATCATGCTAATGAAGTATTTAGAAGCCTAAGAGACACAATACTTAAAGGGCTAGCAATAAGAGGATGACAGTAGAACACAGGGTGTGCAAATAGCAGGGTGGCACTGCATTTTCAGTTTACATATTGTTTCATGTAATTGCAGCGTTGTTATTTCATCTATCAGGGAATCACTTCTGTTCCTGCCAGGGCAATTCTAATGCTCTGTGAGTTCAAGCTAGCCTTATTGTCTTGCTTTTCAAATCCTGTTTGATTTTTCAGTAGTTGGACTCTAGGGATATTCTCCCCAGAACAATGAATTGTTTTACTTCCTTCTTAATAATTAAAATTAAAAAAAGGAAGCAGTCTTACTTCACAGCTTCTGGCTTCAGTAGTGGGTGAAGAGAGAAGCTGAAGCAGAACCCTGGCTTTGGGCAGATGAGCAGACCTGCCCCAGGGTGTTTGCTGCCTTGAGCCCTTGGGCTGCAGGGGAGAAAACAGCTTCATTTGACAGCAGCAAGGCTGGGTTTAGTTCCAGCCTCCTGAGATGAGCTTTGGGATGCTGAACTTTTCCCAAGGTGCTCAGCCCAGTTTTAGGGATCCAGCTTAACTATGGCCATCACTGTCCACAGGTAGGTGCTTCCAGATAGTGAGTGAGAGCACAGGAATTCAGTGGGTTTAGGTAGAAATGACTTACCCTCCTCGTGGAGATTTCGGTGCCTCCCATCCTTTGTACTTCACTGGGAGCTACAGACCTGGATCTGAGGGGGTGAGCCTTGGTCAGGGGAGGGTTGTGCCCATAAATTCAGTTTCAGCTGGGCCATCAATCTGCCTGAAGTCAGCAGCCACATGCTGAGGCTGGCATGAAACCCATGATTACCAAAGAAAAGAAAGAGGGATGTTTCTTTATAGGGAACTCTAGTGGAAGATACAGACCCAGCTAACTTCCAGGAATCACCTTTCTACCAATTTCTTGATTTTAGATTTTAAAAGGCATTTTCTTTCCATAATGAAACACATGCAATAAGCAGCTTCCCTTTCCAGACGCAGTAGTTGAATTTTCCAAGGAAAACGTGGTTCTCTGTCCCCCCTTTCAGTGGTGTTGCACTTCCAACATTCAGTTGCCCCTTCAGAGCAAGGAGGCTTCTGCTACAATGGGGACAGCTGAAGAAAATTAAGAAGACAGCCCTAAACAATTGAAGAGCATGTGCAGAGCATGTGTGGAAGTGTTGGTGCTCTGGGACGTGTGTCCTTGTAAGCCCCAGTCTGTCCCCACACCCTGCTCTGTGTCACCCTGGCAGCTGCCCTGCTGCACTCCAGGTTGTCCCTAGAGAATCCCTTGGTGCACATGAGCTGGGGTTTGGGGTTCTGTTCTCATGGAGAGATCCCACAGCACCCAAACCCTCTGCTTCCCCCCACTGTACATCCATGCCCTGCTGCTGCTGCTCCTCAGCCTTAGGAGGGCCCCCAGGGCAGAGCTCAGCCCCAGCCTGGGGCTCTGCTGCTCTTGTCCCTCACTGTGACCCCCGTGCACCAAGGTGCTCCATGCCTACAGCTACACATGATTTCTTGGAAGAATCAGTGGCCTGGGAGCAGGTCCTGGGTGCCACAAGTGCCCAATGCAAAGCAAGAAGGGACTGAGCAAAAGGTTACACGGCACCTTTGGCGTGGAGCGGCTTTGCTCTCACGTGCCCTGCAGCAGGGCTCCTGCCCAGTGCAGTGACAATTCCTGGTCTGGAACTAAACCCTGGGGAGCTGGGACACTGTGCCCTCCTGTCAGCAGAATGTGAGCAGGGGTCAAACATGCACTGAGCAAAAACTGGTGGCGCCTTCCCACCGCTGGACTTTGGGAACTGCCTGTCCTGTGTGAGCCTGCAGCAGCTTCAGCCAGCCAGCTGCAGTGAAATAATAATAATAACAACAATAACAGCAATAACAATGACAAAAATAATGTTATTATTATTAATATTAAAAAAATGTAACTGCAGGGCTATAAGACCACATGTTCTTCACTTCTGCTGAGCAGCCACTGTTTGGGATGTAAGCAGAATGTTATGGGGCCTTTCCATTAAGTGATGAGCAAAACCAAAGAAGAAAATTATGCTTTGTGCTAAAAATCCATTTAGCCATTAGATCACAGCACTGAAAGCATAAAGGAAGGGTTATTTCAGCTTTCAGCTGGCCAGAAAATGCCAGTTGGAAGACAACAGGAGGCTCCCTTTCACAATGTAAGAGCCCTTTCTTTCCTGGCTGAAGGGAGTGCTTCTGGCTGTGGCATTATGCTGCTTGTGTGTGTTTCCTTCTTACTCTGGGCTGAAAAGCTCCTGTCAAAAGGTGGGAAACAAATCTAATTGCACATGACATTAATAAAGTCTTGCTGTACATCAGCACTGTATTATTTTTGGGATAATTTTGGAGTTGTTTTACTGTTATTTTGCTGTAACCTAAAGCAGTTTCTTTGCAACAGCCAAGTCCCATCCTTGCACAAAGCACACGACTTTTAGGGAGAATTAACATTGTACCAATCACTGATAGCCTAAAGGACAAATAACCTGTCACAGGCCATGCTGCAGTCACATCTGGGCCTGCCCTGGTGCCAGAGCTGAGCACGTGGGGATGCAGAGGCTGATATCTCTGCTGGAGTGCTGCTGCTGCTTGGGCTGCTACAGCACAAGTGAAAAATGGGAGATGCAGAGGTGAAAGGCTGCCCTCAGGGCAGTCCACTGGGGTTTCAACCTTATTACCTGGGCTGGGGATCCATGTGTTTGCTGTCTCCATCAGCTCTCACTGCTCACTTGGTGCCTCAAGGACCCAAATTCCCTGGGGCAGCACCTCTGATGCTGCTGCTGCTGCGCCCCAGCCCCTCCCAGCAGCAGCCCTTGCCCTCTTTGAGCAGCACAGGAGTAAAGAGCAGCACTTTGTGTGCCCTGGGGAATTAGGCTTGAGGAATGCTGTGGTTTTGGGGTGGAGAATGATCAATTTTCTGTTATTTTTTGCAAAGGACAATGGGTGTTTGGGATAGCTCTTCTCACAGTGTTTGGCTCTGGACTTAGCATGAATTTCTGTCAAAGCCACCCACCTAGGGAAATCTCTGATGCCAGAATGCATTTATGAGAGGATATTTAGTCTACAGGACAGAGCTGCTCAGTGTAACCCTTAATCTAGAGGCAGGATGATTGCACTGAGGACTGTTACATTTATTTTGGGGTTGCAATACCTGACAGCAATTACGGACCCAGAATAGGACATCCAAGCAAATGCTTTCAGCAGTGTGGAAACATTTCCCAGCCTGTTTTTGAAATGTGCCATTCCTGAAGACTGTGTTGGTTGGGTGAGGTTTTTTTCACTTGCTCATCTGGTAACAGAGCTCTGGATGCCTGGCTCATGAGTCTGCCCTTAAAAATCTGAGCCCTGATGGGTGCCAGCACCAGGATTCCAGCAGGCGCTGGGATGACTCACATCAGAGTCTTCTCCCAAGCTCTCTTAGTCACTAGCAGGGTTCCTAACACAAAGATTTTACATGTTAAGTGTTAAACACATACTGGCACCCCCAGTTCTTGCTTTAAGCTGTATCCATCTACACTCAGCATATTGCCCTGTCTGGAACCACCACCACATCCCTCCACTGACCAGACTTTTGGCACTTGGGAGACTTTTCTTTGTTTTTAAACACAGCACCTCCTTTTCTTCCTCCTACCTCTCTTCCATGGCCATGTTCTAGCTGCCAACGTCAATAAGTTAAGCTTCTAAATTTAAAGTTAATCTGAAGTCATCCATTTAATTCAGAGAGCTGTGTGCAAGAAGAAGCTTTCAGTCATCATTCATGGGAACAGAAGGATTCTCATGGCAGTGAAAGAGAAAAACTTGGGCTCTGTCAGACTGATGATGTAGTTCCAGGCAGGAGTCTGCTTGCTTGTTTGTTTGTTAGTTTTTAATATAATCCCTTCCCTTTTTATTTGCATATATTTGACAATAATCGGGTTTCGCAGCAAAACATTTCCATCATTTTTTTTGGCCAGAATTTCGCGTGCAGCTCCAGTGTCACAGAGCATCTGTGTGACCTCTTGCCTCACAGTTGTCTGCAAATCTGGGCATTCTCTGCATTTTGTAAGATATCCACCCCTGCAAGCCTGGTCTGAATGACTTTTGCACTTTCTCAGCTTCTCCCAGCTGGCATCAGAAAGTTTTCCCAGGGGCAGGAGGTAGCATGAAAGAGAGTTGAGCTGTATCAGGTCATGCTTGAACTCCACTGACCCCACCAAAAGACTAATCCACATTGGGTTTGCATAGCACCCTATATTTTAAAGGAATCTTTTACTAATGGGTTCATTCACCTCACTAGAAACGACTCTGCAGAGCTGGGCACGGGCTTTTATGTGTGCTCTGAGCCCACCAGCAAAGCACTCAATCTCTCCCAGAGCAAACACATTCCAGTGTGAGTACCAGCAGATGGAATAACAGGCTCTGTTGGCATGGATGAGGTTATTGCTTGAGAAAAAATTGCAGGATTGGACCCCTGAGGAGCGAAAGTCAGCAGAAGAGGGCTGAGAGGATGCTATGTGTGCTCTGCAGGGCCGCTGTGTCCACCACCCGCTCCACGGCCTGCTAACATCTCAGCCTTGCTTTTATGAAACAATCCCTGTGTTTTCAGCTCAGAAATAGATCCCTTTTGAAGTTTAAAAGCAGTTATGTCATAGCAGAAACAGCTGTTCAGCAACCACCCCAGCAAGCAGCAGTTCCCTGTGCTGCCTTTCCAGAGATGAGCTGGCTTTGTGTATCTGTGTGTCCCAGCACAGAGGAGGAGCATGAGGAGCCATGACCAGCTCAAAAAATATTTCAGGGAATGCCTGTGGATGGGTTTAAGCTCCACAGCAAGGCACTGCCTGAGAGCTGGTGCACAGTGCACGTTGCCTGCCTGTCAGGTGGGAAGAGCTGGCACATCTGACCATTCCACGGATTTCAAAACGTTGTTCTAACACAAGCATACAACCCTCTGTGCCTGGGAATGCAGGGAATTCAGGGTGAGGTTTCAGCCATTTCCCCACAGCTGATGGCCCAGGACTTGTGCCTTGCTGGTGTCAGCCATGGGATGAGCTGACAGCCCCAGGGAGGACAGCAGGACAGCGTGGCCACCCACAGCCTTCACATGGCTCCCCAAAAAGCTCAGTGGCAGTGTGCAGAAACCTCAGAGTGAAACAAGAGAGATGTTCTGCAGCTTATAGATCCCCATCACAGCTCCCCCACCCACTGGTGTCTCCTCCTGAGGGGTACCTGGCTGCCACTGCCCCAGCCAGTGAGGCTGCTCAGGACCTGGAGCACAGTCAGCAGCACCTTCTCATTTCACCCAGTTTGATGCTCTGGGTGTGGCCACAGACCTCTGCCATGAAAGAAATCATGGGTAAAAAGAGCACAATTTACAGAGCTGAAAGCGGAGATGGTGCCTCATGTCTCTCAATAAAGAGAACAGAGGATGCCTACAACTTCATTTAAAATACTGAATCTTACTCATTAACATTATTTTAAAAAATGTGGTGTGCACTCCACACGATGTGAATAACAGCATAAATAGACTCCTGTCAGCCTCCTCATGGCCATTTCTCATCATGCCTCAGAACAGCCCAGCAGACCACACTGAATATGAAGTTTCCATGATTAACCAATGGATTTCAGCACTGTGATTATGGTTTGACCAAAGATTATTGCTTTGGTTCAGTACTTCAGCATCATCATCATCAAATTATCACATTGCAATGACATTTTTTTTCACACAGTGATTTCATTCAAAGCAATGTTTGCTAAGAGAGAGAATTGAGTTGAGGTCTTCAGCACTTCTGAAGTATAAGAAAATTGCAGGAAGTTTGATTTAAGTAGAGCCCACACATTATTTTTAGTAAGAGGCCTTATAAACTCAGAGTGAAGGAGTACTCAAAAAACTCTCATTACAGAGGCCCATGCAAAAGCATAGAGCTCAAAGTCTATTTGGACTAATCAAAATCCAGTTCTTGACCTCAAAACCAGGATGAGAAGAGGAATGGAGCAGTGAGGAGAGAGGACAGGTGCAGATCAACAATGAAACTACAGTTTCAACTATGAACACTGTAAGCAACAATTTCATTTAAGGCAGAAATGTTGATTATTTCAATTAATTGACATTTAAACATTACTGGTGTTTATCAATGACGTGTTATTATTATTTGGGAACTTAAGCAAAATTTTAAAATTTGGTTGCTTCATGTTTTGTACAAACCACGTGATTTATTTTTTTTAAATTTTGAACTTGCAGTATGAAAACACATTGTAACAAGAAGTCATTTCAAGCTGAAGTTAAAAACTCCCCATTTCTTTCTCACAGTGGATTATTTAGTGTTTACCTGAGATACAGCTAGCAGCTAGATATAAAAAATGGAGATGCCACCAAGGATAAGGACATTTACTGAATGTCACAGCATCACTCAGTCCTGCAGTTTTGACCAAAATATGTTATGCAGATCATGGGCTTCAACTCTGTGAAATGGTAATTTTTGAAATGGTTAATCAGTGGAGGCATTTTAGGTGGAGATTACAGCTCATTTTTCACCTTGTCCAATGCACAGCTTGCCTGGCACATCCTGCCACACGCCTGCCACATCAGAGATATTTTATGTGGTCACAGCAAACAGTGGGTATGAGTCAGTTGTTGAGTTCTGGCTTTGTTTTGAAATGATTTCGAAGTTGGTCATCCTTTATAGGAGACAAACTGAAATTCCTTTGCAAACATTACACATAGAACTGCATTCTGAGGGCAGGAACTGAGCCTCTGTTAAAATAGCTGGCAAGTCACATAAACTGGAAATGTTTCTCTAAGGGCTGAGTCAGTCTGGGTGGCACCACTGAGGGAGGCAGGTTTGGGTGACAGCTTTCAGACAGTGCATGGTACTTGAACTGAATCCTACCTGCATCTTTTTGAAGAGAGGAAATGGGAAGACAGTGGGCTGTAGGCATTGGCTTTACACTTTTTACAGAATTTAATCTTGTAGTTGGAGAAGTCCCTAATCCTGCAACACTGAGTGACAGGAGCCAGGCCTGGCTGAGCCACTTGTCTGGCATTACACAGAAAGACCACTCCAGAGCTGAACTGTCTAAGTTTGGTCAGGCTTGTCTAAGAACAGACTTTTAAGACATCTATTTTTCAGTTCTAATCCTTTATGTTATTCCTAAGTTTACTTTTTTTGGGCAAATTTCACATAGTCTGCTTTTATGGAAACAGCTTCTTTAAGCACTAAAAGAAAATGATGCCCTTTGGTGCTTTTAATTCACTGTCTTTGCAGTAATCCATGCCAAAAAAAGGTGGCAGGGGAGCCCTTATAAAGCTCTATTAATTGAAATAAATGAGCCATGCTTCAGAGAACAGTGCACCATAGAGGAAGGTCTGCCTTCTGAATCCTGCTCCCATGGATGTCCCTCGTGATTTCAGGCATGTCATAAAATCCACTGTCCACCTCATTTTCCCACCTTATTAAGAGGGGGCTGAGGTTGCTCTTTACCAGAAACCTCTGGGTGTTGTGAAGCCCAACTCAGTGCTTCAGAAGTACTTGGAGGACCTGGAATTTTATTTTGAAAACCATAACAAGCACTGGTCTTTCCCAGGGAATGGTGTTTATTAGCATGCTTTCATTAGTCCCTTAGCATTTTCGTTTTCATTTGAGTCTGGAAAAATGTGTGGAAAATCATTTCATGGGGACCTCTGGGAGAAATGAAGCTTCGTGCAGAGTGGGAGCTCTAGGGGATCTTGTAGTGGCAAAGTCAGCTCCCTGAATCCACCAGACAGAAACAGAAAAACCCCACTGGCCTGAGGATGGACTTAAAGCCCCCACTGGCCTTAGGCTGGACCCAAACACTTGACTTTTTCCCAGCTCTTTCATTTGTATGTTCAGTCTCAGAGAAAGGGGAAGGTGAGCAAGGCAGGCAGAGAAGTAAATGTCTGCTCCCTTCCTCCTCTCCTTCTCCCCAGAGATAATTTCCATCCATCTGACTTCTTTCCCAGATATGGTATCGTTTGCTTCTGTGACTAATCTCTGGGTGGGAGAGAAAATTATTTTGAAAGTTCAAGAGAAACATAAGCCTGCACATTTATGAGTGTTTTTCTCCTCTTCCCTGCCTCTGAATGAGCAGAGTTTTATTATTCCTCTTGACTGCATGCTGAGATAGGTACTTTCCTTTCAAGCAGGGCCTGCTGCTGGCAGACCTGGGATACTCTTTTATTGTCTGAGTCTTCCATTAACACCAATACTTTAACCTTCCCCTCACCTTCCACCCCCCCTTGGTATTAATGCTTTTGGATAAAGATGGCCCAGGAAGGGCGAGGCTCCAGGGAAAGTTAGGTGTTTTTAAGAGAAACCAAAGAGGGCTCAGAACTTCACTCTCTTCACATGCATCATGACCTCACTTCATGTGTCTTTTTACAGGTCTGCTCAGCCACAGGAGGGACCCAGGTGCTGGTGTCATCACTGAAGCCTCAGTGATGGGGAGCCAAGCTTTCCCTGCAGCCCCAGGCTCTGCACAGAGAGATGTCCCCAACGACTCAGCAGTGGCAAATTAGTCCTAGAATAAATGGTTGGCTGTCCATGAACTGCTTGGAGGAAAAGGCAGCAGCAGGATAAGGTTATTGTGGGGTTTGGATCCTGCCCTTATGGCCACAGCTAGCCCAAGCACAGCCAGAGAGCACAGCCAGCATTGTCCATCCTTCAGCTGTCTGAACGAATGGGTCTTCATAGGATCCTTCTGGTTGAGAGATGATAGCACAGATTCTATCTGTGTCCACTTTAGGTATGGGCTGTTGCTAAGAGAAAAACAATTCTTGGCAAATTCCTCAAAGTGCTTGCCTCCTACAGTTTGGATGAAGGCAGTTTGCTCAATAACCATGGGTAGGTGTGAGTTTCTGTCTCTTCGCCTTCTGGGAATTGTTTCCGCCAGTGCAAAACTGAAGATGAGAATGCTCCCATTAAAAATGAGGTGAATGCTCAGGCTAACATGAGTGGCTGGAAAGGACCTCAAACAGGATGAATCTGGGGACAAACCTACCCTTGCCAAGACAAACAGCTGCAGAGAGCTGCAGGAAAGAAAAAGGGTACTGCTCTTCAAAATTATTCAGTCACATAGGGCTGATTGAGGCTGTGTATCCATCCATTTATAACGAAAACCAATGGCTTTCCTGTGAAGAAAGAAAAGGTACATCCTATGTCACACAGGAGGATTGGAGGACTGATATCATTAGGACAACGAACTGATATTCCATAGGACAATAGAGATATGGGATGAGCACAAAGCAGAGAGCTCTCACTCTCCTTCCTACATCTGTCTTTCATTTGCTTTGCCTCTATCTGCCTGTTGCTGATGTTTTCTCACATTATCTTGGGCCCTTTGTTCAAGCTGCATTTCATTCCAAGAAGGCAGGGAGCTCCAGGTGTGGACGAGGGCTGTGAGCATGAACTCACTGTCACAGTTATTGTTATCATTCCTCTGAAAACCAGCCTGGTGGAGGTTTGGTTCTGTGGAATTTGTTCTGCTGTTTTAACCGTATTCTTGTTAAATGTGGAAAATGGAATGAAAGTGGAATGAAAACGTGGGAAGTGGAATGAAGTGCAGTGCTTTGCATGATGGCTTGCAAAGGTGCAGCCTTAGCTAATGAAGTGCTGGCATGCTGTGGAACAAGATGTTTGAGATTGCAGGATTGGGAGCTACTGCTCAAATGAATCAGGTGCTCAGGACTCGCTGCTCTTCTTTGTAATGGGACAATCTGTACGTCAAAAAAGCCAATACAGAATTTTCTATGCTCTATGTAGTTTCAATGTTTTTTATTTTAAGACCCCAGTGATATTCAGTAATTGTATTCCCACTATCCAGCTATTTAGCAATCTGAACACATTCTGTTGTTACTATTACTGTTGTTTCCATTACTGGCAGTAGACTTGTGGATGTCTGGTTATTTTTGTCTTTGGACACCCCCTGTGTACCTCTAACTGGGTACAGATATTTTAATACATTTTTCAGTGGTTCCCTCTGCTCCAGTTGAGCCCCTGGAGATGTTATGGAGCCCCTGGGATGTTATGGATCTCTGGGATCAGTCTGGAGCAGACAATTGCCGTAGCACTGAGCTGAACTCCAGCTTTCCCAGTCTGGCACGACGTGTTCAGTCCCTCCACAAATCAGGTGCAGCTCAGCCCTTACCCAGTGGGGATTCAGTGCACAAGCAATGGTGTGTTTTCCCTCAGATGTGCTGCCTCAAATACATTTGCCAGGGTCAGGGTTAGCCCATGGACCACACAGACTCTCCAGATGGGCTCAGACTCCAAATTTAGGATGGCAAGCAGCTTTGACAGTCTGGTTGGTATTTCAATAGATGGACTCTTTTTAGCTTTGTTTTCTATTTTGCAACAGGCCCTTCCTGTGCCATGTTTAGCTCATTCAAACCAGCTCCAGTGTTTGTACCTCCCACTGCATTTCCTACATGGAATATTTCTAAACCAGCTTTGCTGGTGGAGCCCTCTCCAAATGGTGTGTTAAAGACCAAATGATTTAGCACATAATTAAGAATTAAACAATGATCAGCAAGAAGTCTGCAGTGTCAGCTACAAGGCATGGCTTGGATGCAAGAAAAAGCAATATGCCAAGAAAAAAGAGTAAATCTGTGTGTCTGTATCTTGATGTGGAGAGGCAGCTTCTGCTCTACCCCCAGTGGAGTCACAGTTCAATGGATATTTTTATTTTGTTTTCCCAGTGACAATAAAAGTGGTTCAAAGGACACCAATGGGAGAAAAGTGCCTCCTGTAGCCACCAGGAGTGAGCGTGGATGCTCCACCTGGGCTTTTGCACACAGTCCAGCTGGTTTGTGTGGAAGGGATCATTTCCTGGCCCTACTGCCCTTGTGCCAGACGAGATATGGATTTGTGCTCCCCAGCACCAGTGCCTGAGGTCCAACACCAGTGACAGGAACTGGTGCTGCTGGTGTAGCCCCAGGGCTTGCACTGCTGTTTGACAGTACCCAGGCAAATGGATTTAGTAGTGAGGGAAGGGAGTAGTTAAAAGGAAAGAGCTTGGTTCTGCTTTCTCCACGTTTCATCCCATGATGGTGTTGGGCATAAAAGCAGCAGCATGCCTAAGCCCCACAAACAGAATGCTCCTTTTTTTCAGTGATTATCTAGCTTTTAGTGCAAAGGAAAGAATCAAGACACACAAGATTATTGTGCTATGGATTTATAATAACATTTTATTAATATATTATGCTACAAAAATATTTTGATAAAATAATATTAGAAAGCATCTTTTTATTACACTCTTCAAAACAGTTCACAAAAGCAGGAGGCGGAAAAAATATCTGAAATACATTTGAATTGAAAACTGACAAATATGCAATTTGAATTTCAGTGTGAGCATGAATCTGCAGGATGGTTAATCAGTCCAGTAGAAGGACAATATTGCCTACTTATTGCAAAGACCTCTCTGCCTTTAGCTAGGTTAAGGTGCCTCCTGAAATGTTAGTCCTAGGAAAGGCTGAATTTGGGTTGGGGCAGAACACAGACAATACACACACATAAATGTACACACACACACCCACACACACCCACACATACCATATGATCTCAACCTTCAGCAAGTTATCTTTCTGCTTCAGTGAAGCTGAAACATGCTTAAATCGAAGCTGAGTTTAGCACACTCCATGGAACATTGATCACTTCAGAGATATGACAAGACCATACAATTTTTGGATATGATACAGAAATACGGCACTAAGCAACGTTTGGCATGGTAACACGTATGCTGAGATAATAACCTTGGCACTTTGGCTTCTCTAACACAAATATATGATGGGAAATTCCTCCCTAACAGTGGTATATGGTAATGACTGAGTCATATCATTTGACTAATCAATGCACTAAACACAGATTAAGTCCTCCCTCTTTCCATTCTCTTTCTCCACAATCATATATTGAAGAACTTAGATAAATATACAACTCTGTATCTTGGGTGTTCCTAAATTACAGTGGAGCTTGGAGGAATGGGAAGGGAAGTTCAACAAAGCAGATTTTTGACACCTGTATAAAGCATAGTTATCATAAATCATGTTCATCATTTATTGCCAGAAGACATATTGCATTATTCAACAGCTCTAGGGATTGAAGAGAAACTACATCAGTCATAAAATATAAAATACCTTCTGTCCCAGTTTACTGACTGGTTCTCCAAGTGGCAGTGCATATTAATATAGTATCTGTAGTTAAGCAAGAAAAGCATTAAAACACTGAAAGAGGAGAGATTAGATTTATTGATGATGATATGAGATTATTTATTTCACCAGGGCAAGATCTTGGTAGATACTCAACATTTATTTATAATGCTACAGTTACATTTAATGTGAATTGTGTTGGTGTCCCTTGTAGCTGAGCTGAGAAGATGAATCACGCGACCACTGAGCTTTGGACTCATCCAAAATTGTGTCCTAGGCTGCCAGACACTGGGTGATTCTCTTGATTCTGTTTCTCAGAGATAAGCAGGATCACCAGTGTTTGCTATTATATGTGGTGGGCATTAATGCTTTTGCTAAACCTCCTGCTCTTGGAATCTTATGATAATATGAGAATCTGAACTTTCCTTTGGAAGAGTCGAGTCAGTTTTTAGTTTTCTGAGAAACCCACTGAGGAAACTGAAGCCCCCTGAAGCTGGTAATCAGTGTTGCTTCCAG
Source organism: Dicaeum eximium (assembly GCA_013396995.1). NCBI lineage: Eukaryota > Metazoa > Chordata > Aves > Passeriformes > Dicaeidae > Dicaeum > Dicaeum eximium. The sequence goes on along the minus strand of VWZP01001339.1, from coordinate 2,285,131 downwards.
AGCATGTATCAAATCTGATCCAGGTTTTAAACTCATGGTTTAGAAAATAGTGAAAAATTCAGAAATCATGATCCATTACGACAGCATGCTCAAGTCTGTGCTAACCAATACTACTGGGTTTTAATTAATGCTGGGCTGCCATAGCTGATTATTAAACAACAACTCATTTTATCAACCACAGTGAGGGCTCATTATCCAGCATTGCTCTGCACTGCAGAAAGTGACCCCAAGTTGTACTTTAGGGTGAGACAAGAGAACAAAAGAAGTGTTTGGTTAGAGACCTGTGCTGAAGCCATTCACGTGGGGTTCCTGAGCTAAGATCTACGGAAACCTCCTTAACCTTTAAGTCATGTCTCCTCCCTGAGCCAGAGAGCTCAGATGACTGAGGGAGCTGCTTCTAGGTGGCAAAAATCAGGTGTGTAGACCCCAAACCCAAGAGACACCTTGTTTAGACACCTGCACTGCACAAACGTGGGGCACCAGCACAAGGGTTCCAGCAAAATTCATTAATTTCCCAGAATTACACACAAAACGCCAGGAAATGCAAACAAGATGTTAAAACATACTTTGATATCCAAGCCATTTCTCACATCCTGTGATAGCCAAACATACCTGAGCTATCTGAGCCAATGAATATTGAATATTACTGTCCAAAGCAGGAGTGACTCAGAAAACCTCACTGGTGATATTCTGTGCAGCACAATGACAGCTGGGAGTGTGGAGAGATTTGTGTGCTCCTAATATTTAAAAAAAAAAAAAAAAGCCCCAGAGGTTTATGGAGAAAGCCACAGAATGGAAAACTTCAGGATTGTAATTTCTAGTCTTGGTCCTGTTGTTGGTTTTCCTTACAGTCTTGGACAAGTTGTTTCTGTTTTCTGCTCTGTTTTCTCTCCCTTATCTTTACATGGTCTTGTCTGTTTATACTGTAGGTTTTCCAACACCTGGAATTGTTCCTGGGATAGTACCACAGAATAATTTCTGGATATGATGCGGTTACAACAAATAAAATTCAATGGGTTTTGGTTTGTTGGCTGTTCACTTTTACTACGTAACTTATCATCGCCCTTAAGATTTACCTACCTTATTTCCACTTACATTCTTGTAAATAAGACATTATAATTCAGTTTTCATCTCTGCCTTGAACACATCAGGAGAACCAATAATCTTTTTAAAATGCATTACTGTTAAATTTGAAGGTCTCTTAAACCATAATATTCAAATGAAGGCATTTCTAGAGTAATAGCTCAAATAAAACCAAAATGAAAGTTCTCAAAATATGTTTTCAATATCCATCTCTGTGCAATAAATATTATGCAAGGTGAATGGCTTCTGTCCAAAACTAACATCTCGAATCTTCTGCTAGCCAAAATACACAATATGAAAATATGCACGGGGTCTGTTTGAATCTCACATTTGGGGCAAAGCTCAAAGTTTTCCATTCAGCCTTATCAACTGTTGGGGGAAGCTTATAGCACTCTGTGCTATTACCCACTTAAATTGGCCAGAAACCTGCACAGCCTGCTGTCAAAAATAGAGCAAAGGCTGGGGACCATGGTGTCCATAAGTTAAAAAGTTGTTACCTGCATTTTCCCTGGCCTTTGCAGGGCAATGGGCTGGGATGCATGATGGAAATGCTCCGTATTTCACCATGAAATCCTGTGATTTTTGTAGTACAGTTACTTCCTAACTTACTTTCCTGAAATAACTGGTCTGACAACAAGCAAACTGTGAATTCTGAACCCTCTCTCACTGCAGAGTCTTGCAGACTGCAAGGAAGCATCTGCAGCTCCAGAGACCAGGCTGTAGAGCTGCTGGGAAACTTACAGGGTTATTTTCAGCCAGAATTTTATTGTTGTAATTTTAACATTGTTATAATTATCATAATTATCTTTTTTCCAAGGTGAAGAACTGCTTTTTCATAAATAAAAGCCTGTATTGCATTTTTCTGATTTTGAGACTTCTAAATAAGATGTTTTCATCACATAGTTTTGATTTTTGGTTTGTAGATGACTTAGAAAAAATCCCCACTATTTCAACCAAAACTCATTTTCTAAACTTACGTATCCAAAGAGATTTTTCATCATGTTCTGGTGGTGAAAAAACATCTACATCCCTTTTCAAACATAATAATTTTAAAGATGGCACTAGGTTTTTTTTTCCCACGTAGATGTTGTAAATCTCATTTCTCAACAACAGCTGTTTGGATAGGGAGCACATTTTTCAGTGAGGGTAAGGTGTCTTAACTTTTCCATCTAAGTCAGGCACCATAGTCTAAAAATGGAAGAATGTTCAGTATGTCTCCATAACATGGGGGTTAGTTTGATTCCTATGGTGTTGAGCAGATTTTGGACAAGACATAATTATTTCAGCAGAGAGATACCAGCTCTATCAGCTCATGGTAGCGAGAGAAAGAGGAATTTGTAGATGTTTTTTGCCTCCAGGCTGCCCATGGACATTAACACAACTGGTACAAAGGAGTTCTATAGATTGACAGGACACTACATCTTTATAATCTATAGACAGACCAAGCTCTCTTCTCATTTATGCTCAAAAAGGTTGTAGGCTTATGCTTAAATAAAATGAGGGAGAGAAGAAAATAATTCCAAGTAGGATTATTCCAGACATGAAAAGCAATTTTTTATTAAGAAAAAGTTGTCTTAATATGTGTTAGCTGGTGAATTAATCCCAAGGCAAAGAGGGAAACTGTAATTTCCAAAGTTAAATAATTCAGTTAAAGAAAACAGGGAGAATTGTAGAGGATTATCCTGACTAATGACTTATTAAGTCATGTAAAAATAACTGGTATTTTAGATTGTGGCAGCTAACAAGTTAAGAATGCACTTATTTTTCTGATGGGCACGGGCCCCAGAGAGCAGGATCTGCTTTGTTCAGTGTAAGCTATGCTAATGAGATAAAAGAAGTAAAATAAAGAAGTTCAGCAGAAATGTACTTATCAGACAGTTGCTGTAAAATGTAATGGTTAAAGAAACAAAGAGAGCATTCATTTGGTGTCAGTTCAGACATTTGCAGAGTTGTCAGAAAACAAATATAGAAAATATTAATTTATCTGTTTCACCATCGCTACTGATTAATAGGGATGTTATTAACATATACAACAAGAAAAATAAGTTTACCAGTCGAATAAATACATTTTTTCTTTTTCTTTTTTTTTTTCTTTATATGAACATGTATATTTTACAAAACCCCATAGCACTATGGGAAATAAAGATCCTTCTACAAAAAGAAGATGTAAGTCAGTGTTACAATAAAGCTTTAGAGTTTCAAAATGTATCTGGGCAAAGAGACAAAATCAGCTAGAAGGCACTACTGAGTCACTGAGAAGGTCCAGCTTGCAACTGTTGTTGTCTTAAACTCCAATTTGTTCATAAATTATCTCTCTTCTCTATTCCAGGGGATTGCATGTAATACCGATGTGGTCAGGAGGGCTGCAGGAGGTTCAGGAGAAAAGAAGCTATGGCCACGCAGAGAGGAAATGTTACTGATGGCCATGAAGGGCTGGCTGGGGCTGAGCTCGTGGGCTGGGGCTGGGCTGGGCGGGCAGGACGCGGCCTCTGGTCCAGCTGGTTGGAAATCCAGATGGGAGGTTTCACTGTGATGTAGCCATTGGTTATCCTGATGTAGGAAGGCAACGTGGTGGTGCTAGAAGAAAACACAAGAGAAGGAAATTACACAGGAGAACCCTTATCTCTGCTCTGTGAACTTTCATCCCAAGTGGTAGCAACCACAATGGCAATTCCAATTATTATTATTATTATTATTATTATTATTATTATTATTATTATTATTATTATTATTATTGTTGTTGTTGTTGTTGTTGTTTGCACATTAGACACCAGGGAGCGAGCCAGAGACTGATAACTGTGGAAAAGGCTCTGATCCAGGATGTCCCTCAGCTTCTGGCTGCTGACAAAACACAGCCAAAGGAGGGACTGCTCTTAATGTATCTGACTTACTGCACTCCATTTTTAAGCACCCATTTCTGGCCAGCATCAGAGATGGTGCTAAATGTATCCTCATGCTGACCCAGGATGACTTTGTTCTTATGTCCTTTCTTCCCACCAAAGGTCTGAAAATTTGCCATGTCTCAGTGACATGTCTTACTCACCACGGACCACATACTGAGCCCAGGAGGGTCCAGAATACATTCCTTCCCTGTTTCACAAGCCCTAAAGAACTTCCCAGGATCCCCTTACACAACTGATAACCTTGAGCAGGGGAGACCAAGCAGGTTCATTTCTTTTCCTGGCTTTAAGCCATTTTGGATCAAATCACAAAGCCAAAACCAGACTCAGTCACTGTTAGGTTTCCCTTTCCGTGGATTTGCCTCAATAGCAGTGTGATTGCTTATTGATTGTAGCTTGAGTTAGTACTTTGATTTGAATTTGCAGGTTGGGATTCATCATGACTCCCATGACACTGGAGGTCAAAAAGGTCCATTTACGATTGATTTGGAAGTTTAAGTTGTAATCTCCATTTCATAAAATGCCCCCACTGCATCCATTACTGGATGATCCATAATCCACCAGTTGTCAGGGAGCAGCACAACCGAGCATGCAAACTGCACAGGGTGGATTTTGGACTTAAACCTAAGACATTCTGCTGAGAAGTGAGGAGAAAAATGGCAAGGTCCCCTAAAAAAAAATGTGACACTAATACCTGTAGATTCTCTAAATCTTCCATAAAGGGGATTTGGAGGCACTGAAAATGACCCTCATATAATTTTTTAATGGGGTAAGAAGCTATGAAGTCCTATAAATATTTAGCTGCAGTATCCAAGATCTTGACCTTGGAAGAAAAAGGTTATGTCTTGCATAATACCAGATAAAAGGGATAACATCTTACTTCAGATTCATGCACAGAAACAGAATTTAGAGGGACTTTAGAGGCTTTTGACTTTTTCTGTCTAAGCAATACCAAGATAGATTTTAGCTGAGATGCTTCAAATGTGCTGAGTCCTTCACAAACTGAGAAGATCAGAGCCCACCCTGAAGAGGGCATTGGTCAACATCAAATCCCAGGGACAATCCCTGCACATTACACTTCACCCCGAGTTTTGGGAGAAGTCCCTTCATTTCTTCCCTCATCCTTTATACTGTCACCACAGCTTCTGGGTGGGATGGTTGTTCTGCAGCTAGAAGTGACCTCAACTAGTGTGCAATGAATTAGAGTAAAAAGAGAAGGCAATTAAATTAAAATTTAATTGAGTCTTCAATTAAAGACATAGGAATTGCTTCATGGGAGCAGATAACCCATCTAACCAGTATCAGGATTCTGACACTGAGGAGCAGTGCTTGTTCCAGAGCAACAAACTGCTGTGAACAGAGAACTTTGGAATCAAGGCTTGTTGGAGAAAGTTCTCTGAATTTCCATGGTGAATGGTTGGTTTATGTCTTGAAGTGATAAGACACCCAGCTTTAGAGTTTCTGCTATATTGCATCAAAACTGCTGCACCCACTTAATACAGAGAGCTGATCTGTGATAAACTAATGCTGCTCTTTCCAATCTGCCTGGCAGGAATGGCACTGGATTAGGAACTGTGTGGCCAAGCTCCTGTAACATAAGTGACATCACCATGAACAGCCTTCCCACAGTGAACAAAAAGCATCATTCAAGCAAGCTCCTGACGAAAAGAGGCACTACACACTCTGAATAATCCAACACAAATGCAGTCATGCCTCAGTTTCTGATGCAGATCTCATTTATCCTGCTGAGTGATGATGTGGTGCACAGGTCTGGCAGCACTGACAGTGGGATCACAATTCAGGTTTTTCCCTATACCTGGTTTCCCTAAGGTAAGCATGGGTAGGTGTTTGTCCTCATCTTTTCGTACTGATTGTCACATTACAGAACTACAAAAATTTGCCCTAAACTGGATTTTAAATTACAAGGAGGGTCTGATTTGAAATGTTAATTAAAAAAAAAAGAATCACCAAAATGCCATTCAGACTTCCAGTTTGTGTGTATCCTGCTCTTGACACGTTCTATGGGCTTGCTCCTCCAGTGAGATTTAAGTTTCCCTTGCACAGACTGTCTTCCTACTCCTCAGGGGTGTTCTGTGCACACAGGCTGGCCAGGGACCTGTAAAAGCCACTCATCAGCCAGCTACATCGAAGGGATTCCTAAAGCAACCTAAAATCAACATTTTATGTTTCTGTATGATGCTTCTGTGTTCTAGTCAACTTCCATAAATGTTTTGGTTTTGTTTTTTGGGGGGGATGGGGTTTTTTTTGTTATTGTTGACCACTTCTCCATAGTTAATGAGGTTTTATTTTCTGTTTTCAAGACATTCCATTTGTATAAAAGCATTCTTGTTAAGATAAATACTGTTAGGTGGGGTTGTTTGTTTTCAAAAACTCCTTGAGTGCTTTACAAGAGAAGAACAGTGTGTTTCCACTAACGTGTACAAAGCATTTGCTAATAGCAAATGAATCACAGCTTATCCATAAAAAACATTTTCTTAATGTACTTTTAGCTGACTGCCAAGGTGCTTTAGAGATATTTAAAGAGAAAGATCCCTTTTACCAAATGCTACAAGTCCTTGTAAGACCTCTGGTCCCAGTTTGTAACTAGGCTGTTTCTGCAGTGAATGGGGAGAGAAACCTTTCCAGAAGCTGGCCCACCTCATTCCAGTGCAGGTCTCTAGGGGGTCTGTCTTACTCTTGCTCGGGGTCTTTCACTTCCTAGGCATTACAGAGGGGCCCTGGACAGCCAGGCTGGATTATAACTTAATCTTAGAGGTGGCCCTGGTGTCAGGAGATGACTTCTGCAAACTCCCTCTGAGCACGTTTGCATGTGCTTTTAGGACCTCACTGGCCCTTGGACTTTCCCTAAGGATGAAGTAAAGTCCCCTGAACTCAACCAGAAACCTTCCTTGAGGAGGATTTGAGCGTTCTTGAAATGAACATTGAGAATAATAAAAATGAATCACAGATCTGTGGGATAATAATCGCAATTATTATCACGTCTTCTCTTGCCAGACCAGGATATTCTGTATTTCAGCCTTTTGTGTCTGGTAAAAATATCTTTAATAAAACATTCCACATGATCTGTGGTTAACAGGCAACCACTGGCTCCGCTGTTCATACCTCTCTTTTGCTTCTGTGTATGGGATTGTTTTAAAAACTTGGAAGACTCCAGGTAAGTTTTAGCCAAATGACCTGCAGTATCATATTCATGAGCTTGTTCTTTTGATCAGATAATAGGGCAGTTTTTCAAATCAGTGCATTACTCATACATTGTCTTACCATCATTAGAACGTGTAAAACTTTCCCCAAAAGTGGGGCCTCAGGCACAGGCTTTGTGCACAGATTCTACTGAATGCAATTACATGTTTCAAGTCCTCTAAGCTGGGGGTGTGCTGAAGCACCTGGATGATTTGGGAGCATTTTAAAGCTGAAAAAATAAAACAAACAGACAAGCAACACCCTGAGAGAATTTCTGCTCTGGTTTGTCTTGTGAAGACTTTGAAGGGAGCTCACAAACTAATTTTTAGCATGACTCGGTTCATCCATGTAAGCAGGGTTCATCTGACCACACCACAGCAGGACTCAGGTTAGGACCAGGAAAGACTTTCTGGCCCATCTGCCCCAGACACAGGAACAAGATCTAACATTTATGTCTCATTTATGTCTCATCCAGTCTTGAAAAGACAGTAATAACAGTGACAGCAATTCCAGAGTCTATCCAGACATCCATTCCAGCATTTCACCATTTCTGATGACCAGAATTACTGCCTAATGTTTCACCAAATCTCCCTTGCTACAGTGTAAGGTCACAACTTGTCCTGTCCCCATGGACAGCTTTATTCCTCTCCTCAGCAGCCTTTCATGCATTTTGAAGATTTAACCACGTTTCACCTCAGCCTTCTCTTTTTTAAACAAACAATTCCTTCCACCTTTCTTTACAAGTACTCAAGTGCTTTCCCTCTATCCTTTCCTCTGCTCTGCCCTGGCTCTGATCCATGTATTCTCTGGAATGAGATGCTCCAAACTGGAAACAATAGGCCTGGGTGAGATCCCACCAGCCCTGTGAAGGTGCAGTAGGTACCACAGCCTTTATATCTGCAAAGTGCATGAAAAACAGGCAATCTCCAAGAGGACAGACAGTATTGGCACTGCTTTTTGCCCCCGAAGTCCAAACCACCATTATGGTCCCAAGAACTGTTCTGCAGCTCATGGAAAACTGATGGTTCTCTGAGGGGGTGAGGACCAACCCAATTATTGTGATATTTCTATCCATTTTTAATCTGCTGCCATGCCTTGGTCCCAACATGGTTCTGTTCAGGGTGGAGGAAGTAACCCTTTCAAGTATAACTTACAAAGTGTTTGGGGATTTTTCTGGATCAAAGGAGCTATGTAAACACAAGACAACTATTTTTAATAAATGTAAGCAAATGTTGACTCAGACAGCCTTTCTTACAATAGCATCTGATGAAAGAAGTTAGATTGAAACCTGAAAAACGCATGTTTCAGTTGAAAACCTAAAAAGCTAGTAAAGCGAAAGAAAATTTTTGAGTAAATACAATAATGACTGTTTTGCATTTGTGATTTGATCTTAACCTTATGATGGCTAGAGGTTTTCTTAAGTGATATTAAGCATATGCTTCCTGTTTCTTTTCAAACAAAATTTGCCCTACTTTTTTTCCCCCCCTTTTTATTTAATGAACAGATGTGAAAGGACTGATCACATTATTTTTCTGGTGATCAGAAGTAATGTTCTGCAAGTGAAGACAATTATTCTTGGAACTAAGCAGGCCTATTTATGTCACCAAAATTTATTCATCAAGATTTGAAAAATACATCTGCTTAAAGTGCTGGGCCCAACCCATTGCAGTCTGTAAATGAGCTGGCTGGCAAGAAGTCTGACCACACATTTGAAGGAAAAGAATAGGTGCTCAACCAAGAGTTAACAAGAATATGTTGGGAGGTAAAAAATTCACTAGAAAAATGCCACAAGGATTTAACTTTGAAGACAACTAGAGTAGCCTCTTAAAGGGAACATGAAATCCCCATCTCCCAAAATGTTCATATTATTATTTCATGTGTTTCTGGAAGGAATTCTTTAGATTAACACAGGCTCTATTCCCCCCATCGATCTCTTCATCATTACCTTCCTTTACAGACACTGTTCTTGCAGCCTGAGGGATAAATCCTGCAGGATGCTGAGTCCTGTGGTCCCACATGAGCAGGACTGTGAGCACACAAATACCAGAGCTTCCAGCACCAGTATTCACATACTTATAACTCAGCACATCCTAAAGCTCTTTGTGGGACCAAGGCCAAGAGGCTCATGCTTTCACAAGGTTCAGTTCATTAAAAAAAAAATAATAATCCAAGCTGGATCTGATTAGGGAATCCAGTTTTTGGTCCAGAGGAGGCCACTGCTTATTTGCAGTAGTGTAGTAAACTGCCTTAGCATGTCTGAGTGAGTAAGCACTATCACACACTGGTTTGGGGCCAGCAGAGAAGATCTGGCATCAGCCAAAGAAGAGCCTTCTCCCTGCTGTTTTTTGGTTACCCCAGGCTCACTGGGAGCCTGGATCTCTGGCCATGTCCCACAGTGCAAGCACCCACCCTCCCTGTGAGCAGCACAGCCCAGCCACGTGAGGGACAGAGGGGTCAGCAACAGCAACGGGAGCATTTCCACAGCCCTTCACTGTCCACCTGAGCTCTGCTTCTGATCACACTCAAATGGGAACCATCTCCATCTGAGAGCAGTGTCAAGGTCTGATCCTGCCTTTTTTCAGTGCTCTGGCTCCTCTGGAGACTGACACTGAGCAATTCCCCTGGCTGAGGCAGGCACCTGTGAGCCTTCCTCCTGTGCAGAGGCAAAGGGCACTGCAAATACCCTGGCAGAGGTCTAATCCCCCACCCCTGCTTGTTGCTAGGACATTTGCCATGGCTCATATCTAGGAGAAAGAATAGGATACCAAGGGAAAAGATGGAAAGGGAAGCACAATTTTCACCAGGCAGTGGCTCTGAAAGCGTGAGCACCATGCCATGATCACAAGCCACACTGTCACCAGGCACTGAAATGCAGCCGGGGAGCAGGACACTGCACACAAGGATGGGATACTTAAATGTGCCCTTAAAGAGAGTCACAGGCAGTCCTTCAGCTGACTGGCCTTCAGTGGGATTTAAAAGGTGGCATTAATTGTGGCTATGCCATGCAGGCTTGCAGCCAGAGCTGTTCAGCTGTCTTCCTGCTACAGTTTATAGGAACAAGATATCTCCAGGGGACAACCCTTTCCCCACAAAGGCATGGCTCCAAGGTTGGCAAGATGAGCTGCTTCTAAAGATCTCTCTCTCTGGAATTCAGGTCTCCTGAATCCCAACCAAGCTCTGGCCCCACCAGGGGCTCTGACTGGTACGGATGGGTTCCCAAATCCGGTTGGGACAGCAGGGTGGGGAAGAGGAAAACTGCTGACTCTGCAGTGCACAGAGGAGCTGCTGGTGGGATACCAGGTCCCCTCTGCAGTCCTGTAGCAGCTGCTCAACACCAGGCAGAGCAGGGCTGCAGCTGCTGTCCCTTCCATGGGGTCTTGGCTCCGGAGTTTGACACGAAGGAGGAAAAGGTAGCTCACTTGGATCAGGGGCTCCAGGGGGGCCATGATGGTGTAAGCAGGAGGAGGCTCAATGCTGAAATGCAGCTCAGATTCCTCTGGTGCAGTTATGGGCCCCTCTCAGGATGGGCTGCGGGCTGGAAGCCAGGAGATTTGGTTTTTATCCCCAAGTCACCCACTGAGGAACCATCAAAACCTCGTTAAATCACTTTACTGCTACGACTCCCCTGACGCTGCTCTGAGTCAGGACCTTGGAGCCTTGGTGTGACACCACCAGCATTAACACAACCTGAAGTGTTTTGCAGGCTCTCGCTCTGATTTGCAGGTCCCAGTGGCTCAGGCCACCTGCAAAACATCTCTGTGATGACAAACTCAGCCCTGGAGAGACACTGCAGCGAGGCTGAGCAGGGGCATCCTAAAGCCACAGATGGGTCACATCGTTAAGGCAAAGTGGATCATTGGCTGTGGGGCCAGGGAGGGGCCAGGGATGGGAGGGAACAGGGATGGATGGGCAGTGGGGACTGCTGCATCTGAGACAGGGAAAGGGGGGTTTGCTGTCACAGCAATGCAGCCTGAGGGCTGGGGAACACAGCAAGGCAAAGGTGGACAGGAGGATGCATCCAGCAGGTAGGGAATGAGCAGGTGAGAAACAACTCCAGCACAGCCTAAGGGCCCTTTTCTGAGGTGAACTTCTGGTTTGTGGGAAGGATTCCTGCACCTCACAGTCAGATTTGGCTTTCCTCAGCCCCAGAGGAGACTGTGCATGGCCCTTCTTCATGTCCCGCCCCAAAGTCCTTTAGGAAAACCCAGGGAATACAGATCCTGCACCCACACCTGTGGCTGTGGCAGAATCAGGCCTGCTGCTCCTTTCCAGACAACTGCAGAATGGTGTAAAAACACAGAATGTTGTAAAAACCAATAACCTTTGAAGCACACCCTCTGAGTAATTACCCCATTCCCATCTAATGACTAAAAGATGTTATATTCCTCTCTGATATGGCAACAACAAAGATTTTGACCTTATTAAAACCAGCCCATCAGGAAACTACATATCATCCTTAAAAAAAAAAAAAAAAGGTAAAAAAAGAAATTAAATTCTTTAAAATCCCTGTGAACAGTATTCAAGATACTGTAGCTGAAGACCCATGATTTGTAGTAGTGTCTGGGTGGTCCTGAGGCAGGAGATGACAACATTAGCTCTTTCCTTTGCCCTTCTAAGAAATGCTTTGATGATTCTCTAATATCCTAAGAATATCCCCTGTGATTCTGCAGTGGGACGAGGTAATCACAGAGCCAGGATAACGCATCCCAGTTTTACCCTGGCCCTGGCTAAGAGGGGATGGCTCAGAGCCCTTTGTTCCACCAGCTCTGCGCTGACATCTGAGCCAGGGTGTGCTCAGGATAGCCTAAATAGTGATGTGAGCTCCCAACCATCCCCAAATTCCCCCCCACCACTGCACACATCTGGCTGTGTACCTGATTTGTGTGTGTGATTAAGGCACTCATCGTCACAGCTCAAATAACCCCGGACTTGTTCCACTGCTCCTTGGACAGACAATGACTGCATTATTGCAGCCAAAGTAAGCAAGAACATCAAGGGCACAAACACAGATGGGCTCAGAACTGGAAAAACCCTGCCAGTGAAGATTTTTGGGCAACCTGCTGCTGCACAACACATAAGGAGTTAATTTGATGGAGCTGCAACCAGGTGGTTTTGAACCAAATCCCAAGCATGAGCAGAATATCTGTTTTTTTGCCTGTATTTTGCAAATTGCCTGCTCTCACCAGTACAGCCCCACATGCAAAATAATTTATATTTTTGGGGTGGTCAAAACTGTAATCCATATTTTACATCTCGGGCTCAACCTTTCAATTAATTAGAACCAGAGTGACCTGCTCTGTCCTTTCCTCTCCGTACTCAAGTGTTTGTTTGGCATTGTGTGGGCCCTATGGCTCAAATATTTTTTGCAGATGCACAGAATTAACCATGCATGTTTAGATGTGCTTGGGGAACACATACATTCGTAGAGATGTACATACTTGACCCTGTCAGTTTTTTGTTAAACACTGTAAAAGATATCGACTTTCCCCTCCAGATTTTAAAATGATTTAGAATAGGTGGTAGTGGGGAAATACCTAACACATCCTGTCAAATTAAGTATTTTCTTGGAGACTGTTCTCTAAGATAAAATTATTTCAGCTATAGAAATGTCTGTGCAATGTATTAAGGAACAGAATGAACAACCAAAATATAAACTACCTTAAATGGATGTCCAATATACTGAATTTTTCCACTTGATTTTAATTTTCTTTTTCCTTCTCCCTGTTCTTTTTCCATCTCCACATAACAGTTTTTCTCTTTGCTAAGTCTGTATCACATCTTTCTTTCTAATTCACTGGGCTCACTTTCTTGCTCACTGCTTGTATTTTTCCAGTGTCTCTCTTAGTAAGAATAATTAAGGTTGGGTGAGATCTTTGAACCTGTTATTTGGAGCAGTATTTCGAATTCAAGCTTGTACCACTGAATAAAATCACTGGCCCCTTTTTCTTGCCAATAGACTCACATACAAAATAAAAGCAAGGTTCATAGAGCACATCTATCAGGCACATTGAAGTGCTGCATTGGCCACAAGGTTTGGGTTCCTCCTGCTGCTGGCAAAGCAAATACGGTGACAGCAGTCACAGCACAAACTCCTTCTCCTCAAGCACTTCCAAACCCTCTGAAAGCCTGGAGATGCCATCGTAGCTCATAAAAAGCTGCTTGCTGGCCTGTAGGGTTGGAAGGACTGAAAACCTTTCCCTGCCAGGTGTCACAACCCAGACCCTGAAGTATCTCTGCAGACCTGAGCTGCTGAGAGCATGGTCAGCAGCACGTCCCTCCGTGGTTCTGCTCATGAGGCATCCCTGGCATCCAGCGGCTCCCAGGCACCAAGCCTGGCTCCCTCAGCCTGGGCTCAGGCCCCAGGTATAAAGCTCACTTTGTTCTGTTAAGTTATTCAGGAATTGTGAAGAGGTGATCTGAGCGAAATCTGAATTTGGCCTGGCATTTTCATAATTGCAGGAACTCGGCTTTTAAAGCAATAAAACCATATGAATTCAAATAAATCCTACTTCTCCTTCATCCCAGTGAGTAACTGGACTTAAACCAAAGCTGCCCTTTGGGATCCTGCTGGGTTTCCAGCCCACAGTGCACCCCATGCTCCTGGGAGTGCAGGGGAATCCAATTTCCTCCTGACTGACTCCACAATGAATCTGTCTCATTAGATACCACAATATAACTGTGGTTAAACCCCTCCTATAAAGCAGCTGCCCACCACAATAGTAATGTGGCCTTACTCCCTGTCATACTTTTCCTCACTTCATTTTCCAGGGCATGAAGCTCACTAGTCAGAAGGGGAATAGCACAGTCAGGAATAAATCCAATATCCCTTAACTTTTTCCTCTGGGCTAGCACTGACAGCGCTGTGTGTTTGCACTTCCACTGAATTTTAAAGACATTTCTCTTTCTTTATGGTAAATCACTGGAAGATGACACTTTTTGTATTTTATGGATTTTATATAACTTTGCTAAGAGGAACAGCAGCAGGGCTTAGATATTGCTAGATATGTAGGGCACTCAAATAAAAAATTCCAGCTTGGGGTTGTGGCTTTTGAGCAGGTTTATTCTGGCATTTTTTTCCCTTGCCAAAGGAAAAACCTCTGTATCCAGAACTGCAATACAGGGAGTGCAGGTGCTTTACTACCCATTCATGTGTTTGAGGAATCCAACTCAGCCTGGGCATGAGCCCATTCAGCACTTTTTAGTGTCTGCAACTGCAGTCAGCCTTGAGTTAACACAAACCACACTCCTCACCCACCCTAAACTGCAGGGTAAACGTGCTACTGGGTATTGAATTTTCTCTGCCTGTTAAACCAGACTACTTATTTTTCAGCTGAATGAACATAAAGAGTTTTGTAGAGCTGTGTTAAAATGCAGCTCAGGTTTAGAGGAATTACCTGAGGGTACTGAGTGCATTTTCCCATCTTATCTGCTTGATAAGAGCCAGATCACTTTTATCTGTGTGTGTGTGTGCAATAGATAATATGCCATGAGGAGTCATTGTTAAAGACTCCAAGAAGCCAATGTTCAGAACATCTGGCTGGTGAAAACCCTGGACATGGAAAATATAAATGTCAAGGCTCATATTTATAAATTGGAAGGGCCATGACGACATCTGCTAATGAGCTTTCTTCCAGAGCCCATCTGCTGTACATGGTTATTCACAGGCAACAACAAAAACGTGCATGGATCACATGCATGGCCTGCCCTTCCTCTCAGGAACACGCTCCAATAACACACAAATGCTCTGTTCTCACAACACAGAAATACAAGTGTTTGCAAACCTCACAGCAAAGCATACCAGACCACAGTGGGACACACACTGCTGGAACAGGCTAAAAATAGCTGGGGAAAAAGCCTTGCATTAACACAGAAGACAGTCAAACTCACTTAGCGTTAACTCTTTGAGTGAAATAAGCTCCTTTTCTGCCTCCACTACAGGAGACACTTTGTACTACAAATCTAATCCTGAAGACTTGTTTTTATGACTGAGTTTTTTAGTTGTGGATGGGAATTTCAAGAGTTTAAACAAAGTCTAACCTATTTGACCACGGTACCTCAATACTAACCTTTAAACCAACTACAGGTAAAGGAAATAAGATGTCACATTTGTAACCACAGGCACCTTTTCTTCAGCTTAGTGCCAAATTAGTGCATTTCTGATGCCTGAGAAATATAAAACTGATCCAATGCATAAGCACAAAGGTTTTGCTAATGACTAATTATTGTAGATGTGTAAACCACAGTTCACCCCAATGCTCTTGGCACTGGCCACCCCCACAGAGGCTGCCCACAAGGCTGCCAAGTTGTCAAGAGAAGGAAAAGCATCAGCAGAAAGAGCCTGGACTGCTTTGTGATGTCCATGAATTTAGCAAAGAATGGATTCCGTGCTGTCTGTCCAGTCTGCAGTACAGCTGGACACACATACACCTATATAAAAATGGTAGGAAAAGCAAAGATGATGAAGTAATGTGGAGGAGATGCACATCCTGGTCAAAAAATGAAGGAGAAGGATGCCTAGCTCTGCCTCCCACTTACAGCAGTCTGCATCAGTGCCAGGTGACAAGGATATACGAGATGCAAGTGACACATGTCCCCACCCCAGAGATTCTGCTGAAGGCTGCAGGCTCCAAAATACCCCACTTTATAGGCATGGACAGACTGCAGAGCCAAGTGCAGTGTTTGTGTGATCACAGCCTCCTGCAAAGTGAGCTCAGAGAGGTGGAGGTGAGTGCAGCAGATGGAGATGCAGGAGGGGTCCCTTCCTAATCCTTTCTCCAGGGCCCAAACAAGCATGTACAGCCAGAGTTTAGGAAGGCAGGTAGAAAGAGCACTGGAGAAAGAGAATACTTAAGCAGGAAATGGAGAAAGATGGAACTGAAAAGTTGACAGGTTGTAAAGTCCTGGCAGTGGATGAGGAAATGAGGCTGCCCTGGCTGAGAAACAGTTCAACAAGTGGGGATCACAGAAGAAGAGATCATCCAAACCCAGCCGCCGCTGCTTCTTAAATGAGTCCTGAGAAGACATTTTGTTTGTGCTGCATCAGACAGATGTCAGGCAGCTTAACAAAGTTAGCAGTTGTAGGCCTGTGTCCACCCCCAGTCAGAAATACATCAAGCTGGGAGAGATATAAATAGATAACATAGACTATCTTTACTCAACACATCTTAAATGAGAAGTAGAAAACAACAAAGGAAAAGAAAGCTCTTCATAGGGTTCATAAAACATCTTGCACTGTATTTTCAATCTTAATCAGCATTGAGGAGGAAAGAGCAGAAAGTGCTCTTGGATATCCAGTGCTGAAAAATACCTCATTGTTCAAAAATCCTAACTTGTGTGCTCCAATTTTGTTACTCGTTCACCTTCAGAAATATGGATTTAATATCCATGATGGATTTAAATTTCACTAAAATAAAATACCTAATGCATTACCAATAGAGAATTTAGTTTAATGAAACAAAACTGAAATCTATACACAAATTATGTTTCCAAAAGACTTCTGTGTTCTTTAATGATTTTACTTTCAGGTATTTATAGCTTTCATTAAAAGAGCGTTTGCACACAGCTTCATATGAATTGGTCATACTGGTGCTGAGACACTTCAGCAATAGTGAAAGTAAACATGTAAGGCTTTTACTTGTTTTTCTCTAATTTTATCCGTGTTTGTTTCATCCCACAGTGGCAGCACATTATTAAAAACAACAGAACAAAGTAAAACACACGGATCTTTTTGTGTGTTTAGCAGGTAAAAGTGAGGCTGCACATCTTTTCAGCCCCATCTGGAGGATAACAAATTAGCTCTTTGACTTTACAAGGGGAAAGAAGTTATCAGTCACAGCCAGCTGACAGGGAAGGTCTATTAGCACGGAGATGCTACAGGTTTGGACATGAATGTCAGGACTTCCCGTCGTTACTGAGATGCATTAGAGAGCTGTGTGCTGAGGCCAGGTTCCACAGCTTTAATTAATATATTCTGTGCACTCTGACCAACCTGATAATCCAAGAAACCTCAATAAAAACCATCTAGGGAGGGAGGATATGTCATCACCGTATCATTTGTTACAGTCAGGAGATTGACCTTGTGTTTTTACTGCGCTGAGTTACTCCGTGCTCCTGTTTTACTCACTGGAGGGCTCGTGTACCTGGGGCTGTGCAAAGGGCATGATGACAGCACTGCCAGAGCCAGTGCTTCTTTAAAGGAGGCATTGAGCCTTCTGCTCACCTTAAAGGGGATCAAATGGAAGCAGGAAAAAACTAAGGAGGGGAACATGCAGTATTCCCTACACTTGGCTCTCTGCTCAGGAGGAGCAGGGGATGCCTTCACAGAAGCAAGATGGCATGTCTGAGAGAGGCAGGCAGTGCTGGGAGAAAGAAGGACCAACTGATGCACTGCTGAACTGCCCAAAATGTCTTCTTCTGGACACTATATATCCACCAGGGTTCAAAAAAACTGGGCAAACTAAGACCAGAATTTAGGCCAGTTCAAGATATGAAGGTTCACCTTCCACAAAGGAACCAGGAGAGAGCATTTGCCCAGGAGGTGTTTTGGGACCACTCTGTGTCCCAAAAGCTCTTGCACCCAAACTGACAAACCCTGAGGCTCTTCTGATGACTGTAGATATTTGTATGCCACGCCCTGAGCCTGGGGGCACTCACTGGTAGGGCCTGTGATCAGGAAAGATTCCTGAGAAGGAAATCCTGCCGGGAGAACAGTGAAGGAAATGGCAGACAGAAGTGCTGGAGGAAAGTCTCAAGGGGCCACACAATCCAGTGAAAGCCCAGCCAGCAATGAGGTGGGACAAGGGAGGGAAGGTGGGATTCCCACCACGCTCCTGCTGCTCCTGGCTGCTGGAGCAATCCCACAGGGAGACACAGAGAGGTCCTGAAGCTGTGTCCTCATCCCTGGTTGAACACAGGGCAATCAAATGCAGAGGTGACACAGGCTGGAGGAGGCAGTAATTCCCCTCCCCATGAGCATCAGGAGGCACTCCACGAGCAGTGTCCTGACCAGGGAGGCAGACAGGAAAATTTAAACAAACAAGGCCCCAGTGATGGAAATTTCAAGCTCAAAGCTACCATATGGAGGGAAATCATCTGACCACAATTTACCTGTTAGACTTCAAAGGTGTCTAGGTCTCCTCTAAATAAAAGCAGTCTTTTCTTTAATGAAGTTAAGTACTGTATTTCAGCACCATGTGTTGTGAAAAGGAAGCAATTTGGATTAATTTACTGAAATTTACCTTTCAGATGCAGTTAAGTGGAATTAAAAGTTTGTCTGAGTTGACAGAGTTCTGTTTTCCATCACTGCATTGTCTTGAAAGAAAGGATAACAGGCTAAGTGCTTAAATTCCATCCAAACTGATAAGGTTCACTCTGTACAGGCAAACTCAGTGTAGTTTATTACATATTGTCTCCCTTCATCCATCACTGGTATACATTTTTTCCCCCTAAAACAACTGCTTCTTCCAAAATAAATTGGTATTTGTGACGTTATTGCATTCATCTGGGGTTGAACAGTCTGCAATGGGCTATCAGAGAGCTGCCATTTCTACTTACAGGGAGAATTCATTTCAGTTCCCACTAATGGAAGCTTTTGCAAGGCTGACTTACATCTGGGACAAGAATTTCTTTTTTTTCTCTTCTGAGAACAATTCTTTCCCCTTAATTTCTTTCCTGTTGAAGCGTGTGTGTCCTTAGCCTCTTTCCAAACACCACCTTCACCAGGATCTCTTCCTTGGCAGTGGGAATTAACTTACCTCCGTTCTACTTTTTCTCTTCCCACCACTGTACTTCTCTCTTTCACATCCCCTAGCTGCCATTGCTCCTTCCAAACCTCACCCCTCCTGTAAGCCCTCACAGTTAATAACTCTCCTCCCTCCTTTTTCCCAGGAGCTTTCCTCCCTCCTTGCCTTAGGTCCCAGGATAACTCTCCCCAGCAGCTGAGAGAGGTTCTCTCTTCTCCTGGACTGGTTTTGCTGGTAGCCTTCAACCATTTGCCTGCTACAACAAAGGTGCAATCCTGACCTGCCCTTCACTGAGCACTCTGAAACCTCACAGCCATTTCTCTATTCTTTCAATTAAATGAGCATCTTGTCATGAAAAGCCAGTGAATGATCTGTAATTAATTATTTATATTTAATGGGGAAGCCTAGCTAACACAGTGTCAGCAGGAACAATGATACTCTCTATGCCAAACTGCAGCCTTGCAGTCAACCATTTGCCTGCTACAACAAAGGTGCAATCCTGACCTGCCCTTCACTGAGCACTCTGAAACCTCACAGCCATTTCTCTATTCTTTCAATTAAATGAGCATCTTGTCATGAAAAGCCAGTGAATGATCTGTAATTAATTATTTATATTTAATGGGGAAGCCTAGCTAACACAGTGTCAGCAGGAACAATGATACTCTCTATGCCAAACTGCAGCCTTGCAGCCTGAGGGTTTTGTCTCCCCTCCCTGCTGCCCCAGCTGGATTTTGACTATGAGAGATAGCCAGGGTTTGAGTCTTGTCTATGTTCAAATTTCTCCCAAGGACAGACTTCAGATCTGCACATTTCTGCACAATCAAGTAGTTGAAAAAAAATCTTGCTACTTGAAATCTCCATTTAATTTTGATTCTTGACAAGCCATTTCAAACAGAAACTGCAGTCAGGCAGGACTTTTTCAGTTTGTTTAGATTTTAGGGGAAAGAGGCAGAAGCGAGAGGAAACCACACATTTCATCAGCATTTTTTATTTTTTAATAGCATTCAGTGCAGCCAATTACCCAGGAGATCAGCAAATCTTAGCTCTGTCAAAGACAGGGAGGAGACAGAGCAGAAGCTTTCTCATCCTCCACAGCAGTACGAACCCTCCAACACACAAATCTAAACTCTGTCCACCCAGGGGTGCCAACTCAAATGCCTCAGCTGTGAAGGCTGAACAAAAAGAAAAGGACAATCTCCAAGGTACAACTGAAAGTAAATACTAATAATGATGTGTGGTATTAAATGATGACTCATTTTTCACGAGGCCATTTCAGATTGCAGCCATAAGCTTGGATCAGACCCGAATGACTGTGAGAGCTGAAGTCTTAGTGGAACCATTAATTATGGATTTCCTGGCTTTTATAGGTTGGAGTCAGATCTTTGATGTTCCTTTAAGATTGTTCTCCTGTGTTCATTTCCTTTGTTTCTGTGTTGGTAGCTTAAGAAAACACCCTAAGATTTCCATGGAAGTGTATGAGATCGCCTAGAAATGCGTAGTCCATAAAAGCCCTGCAATTCATGGCTCATAAAGTCCTCTAATCCATGGTCAATAAAGCTTTGGAAAAGAGCTGCATGAACCACAGTCATTTCACAGTTCAATGAGGTTCATACAGGAATCAATAACCTGGTTTAAATTCGCCTGGATTTGTCCTCCACCTGCATATTTCTCTTTGACTTTTCAGGTTGAAAGGCAGCTCCAACAGCTGAGTTCTGGGGACCTCGCATGGAAACAATGAGCTTTATGCAGCTTTCCCCCAAAAGCCCTAACAAAGACCTAAATCCCTCTTCTACTTTGTCTCAAAGGTGAACAATTCAAGTTTCAGGTGACAACTGGCGAGTTAGGGAACTGGAAGAACAACCATTTGGAAATACAGGGCCATAGCTCAAGTTAATAATTAATGCAGAGACCTCAGTCCACACAGAACATGGGGGACTCCAACTGAAGTGTATGCAATGCACACTGGATTTTTGGGACAGGCCAGAGTGAGAACTGCCTAGTGCACCCATTACCCTTCAAAAATGAGTGCTATGTCTCACTGCTGAAACATTATTGAGGCAATGCAAAGAAGTCCACGTTTCTCTCCTGCACAGGTAACACTCTTATTGCCTGTATAATCACCCACCCTGCTTGTTTCCTCCCAAAAATGATCACCATACAAGGTCTGGTCACAGACACACATTTCTGCTCTTTTCTTGCCAATCAGAAAGGAACCAGTTGGAGAGAACTCACTGTTTATTGCTTTGTGCAGGGTCCAGCTTGCAATTAATGCTGATGAAACCCAACTGCCAAAAGCACAATATGCAGCAGCTGGTTTATGAAAGTTGAGCCCCCATGCAATTTATGGGGAAACCAGAGATGGTTGTGAGTCCCTGATTTAGTGAACTTGTATTTTTTGTGTTTTGTATTTTTTGTTTTGCTTTGTTTCCAGGAAAACACCAGAAGTTACTCCAGAACTGTAGAAGCACTAAAACCATCTGAAAGCACTAAGGCAGGCTTCCCTTCTTCCAGCCTTTCCTCATTTCTAGGCCTGTGATCTCCCACTAATATCTCCCTGGGATCTTTCAGCAAGGCAGGCAACACACAGTGTCTGGTTCATCACCAGCGTGGTGGGAGCGGAAACTTGTGTTTCCTCATCCCAATCTCCACCCTTGTGAAATGGAAATAGAGGCATAAAAGGCTTTGATTCAGGTGAAATCTCACAGGAGCACAGAGCAAATAATTTAACTCTAACCTTCAGAACTACCTCTTAAATACCTTTCCTAGGAACATTTAATAAAACCAGCAAAAGGTGCAAAAATCCATAAGCGCCACTTTAAGCTCCCAACTGCACATTTCCACTGCCAATATCCAATATCCTTTCTGGATAGATAGGATAGGGGTAGGAGGATTGTGCCCAAGTGCCAGGCTCCCACCAGACCTATTTAAAGACCTCACTTGTACAACAGAGGAGGAACTGGACCACAGACCCTTGGGAAATGCTGGGACATCACATGACACCACAGGTCAGCAGCCCCAGGCAGAAGGACAGAAAAGTCCCTTGTATTTGAGGCAATCAGCTATGGTGAACCAAATGCCACCTAGCTGATGCTTAAACATCCTCTGTGGAGGGGATCCAACCACTGAACACACAGTGTTGAACAGAAAATACATGAATCCTTCTCACAAGGCTGGCACTGACCTCAGAAACAGCCTTATTACATTAAGATTAATATGCACCACCTTAATAGCAACCCTTACCTCATTCACCCTGAGAAAACAATAAACTACAAAAAATGAAGTAATTGCTCCATTAAAAAGAATGAATAAAAATAATAGCAATAATAATAAAAATCTGAAAACACAAATATGTGAAGCTTTTCTTCTTAGCAAAGGGAGAAACCTCTGAGAGACTTTCAAGGAATTTAGGTGCTATGAAAATGGGAATACATAATGCTCCAAGACAATCATTATATGTGTCGGTGAGCAGCCAGTTCCCAACATATTACTTAGTTCCTTTTACTTGTTAGAAGATCAGTAAATATTGTGGCTGTTTATCTGCCCATGACTTGGCCTGGATAAAGGCACTAAGAGCTTTAGAGGTGGGAGAATAAATTGCCCAGGAATCCTAAAAGCACACATTGAGAAGCCCTGGTCAAACATGAAGGCTCTTATTCAAACACTGAATGGGAGTTTTTAACCTCAGACCAAAATTGGAATAGCCATGGAAAAGTGCCTACCTCCATTCTCTTCACATAGAGGATTTAGTTAAGTACTTCATTTTGCTTCAGTTTGCTATTTTCAGCTCAGTCTGAGATGTTAAAACATTTCAGTCCCACAACACAGTAAAGAAGGTTGAAAGTCAGATTTGTCAGAATCTTAAAAACTCACGGGAATATTCTGTATGGCTGGAAAATGGGCAAGCTTGTGATGAAAACTGCCAGTACAGATAGGGAAAGAATTATTGAAAGAAAAAGGACAAGCACAGAGTATTTTCTATTGTTCTTTTCCTCTTTTCACTCTGATAAGTCTTTGTTTCTGTGTATTTTAAATATTTTAAGCATTAACTCTTTTTTTCCTCTTTACTTTTTGATCAAACATGCCTATGAGTGTGCCTATTTTCCCCCTAGCTCTTCATTAGGCTACCAAAGCACCATCTCACTCCCTGTGTCTCCCAGTTAGCCTTTGTCCAACCCTCTTACAGTCTAATCAGCAAGAGCTGGGATGTGCAAGGAGCACTGAGTGAGGAGCCAGCAGGAGGAGGACAGGGAGCCCACCAGCCGTGACTCACCTGTCTTCTATCCGAACCCAGAGGTCATTGAACTGCCTCTGGCGATGCTGTTTGTGCTGCTTCTTGTGCCATTTCTTCTGCCTGCCAAACTCCTCCAGCTGGCTGATGCTGTCAGGCAACAAGAGGTGAGGAGACAGGCTGTCTTCTTCGTCCATCTGCTGTGGCTTCAAGGAAGGAGATGCCAGTGGGACCTGCTCAGAAAGCTGGACCGGGGGCAGGGCTGTCACTGGGAGTCCCTCCAAGGCTGGGCTTGTCTTTGTTGTCCTTGAACTGCAAAACACAACGTTTAAATATGAGTAAAGGAGGAAGGTGCCAAAACAAAGGTGAAAGCAGAAGACTGCACTGCTTGGTGGGTGCCCCTGACTGCTGAGAAGGTGCACAAGGCTTTCGCTCTGGGGCACCAAGTAAAGATAGCACTGGCATTTCTTATGAAGCTTTAAAGTAAACGCTTAACTGAAAAATGGGGAAAAGGCAACAGATATTCCATTGCTGTTTTCTGGCATTTTAATGACTTTTTAGAGGCCTTAGAGTCTGTTGTAGGGATCAATGTTGCCTCTCCTGCTGGCCTGGAGGGCGAGTGACAAAACTCTCTCCAAGCTGGGAAATTACTCTCTTTGAGGAAAACAGATACTTGAAGAGAAGCTGATCTTAAATAACAAGATAACACAAGTTATCTCATTATCTCTTCTTTTTTTGTTGGCTTTTTTTTTTTCCAACTTTGGATACCATCTGTAGGAAAAAAGTCATTGTTTTAACTGCAACAAAAATTATGTCTCCTCATCCAATCAGGACATGGAAGCAAGGAAGCCTAGGCTGATGACAGAAGTATGGAAGCATGGAAGCTTGGCAGCTGGGATGGGATATGTGAGACCTGAACTCCAGCAGGTCATGAAGAAGAAAGGGGTAAATGATCTGTCCAAAACCTCCTTGAAACAATTCTGCCAGAACTCTTCAATCCTGTCTGAAGTACTACCACCTCTCGTACATGACTGGAATGATGCAGAAAAAGACCTTTTATTTTCATCTTCTAGAGTTTCACTGATTTTAGAACAAAGTCAATATAAACTCTCTCCTTTGGTATGCAGCCACGTGAATTTATTGTGAGCTAAGATAGCTGAAACAAAAATCTAATAAACCAGGGCTGACAAAGTTATTTTCCCCCCTAACTTCAGTAGAAGTTCATATTCAGTCTTAATTGCAAGAAATTTTCCTGTCTTTGGGATGGGCCAATGAGTTGTACATACAGAAAATGGGAGAGAATTAATAGGCAATATGAAACTGTGGTCTGCAAAACTATTTCTATTACATGGATGCTATGACTTTTATGACAGAAACAATTAAAGCCACGTGAAAAATTTTGCCTCCTGAGTGAAACCAGTAAGACATTTTAATGAAAAAGTAATAAAAATCCTAAACTTCATTGGTGACAATGTACAAAATGTGCCGCAAGTGAAACCACATGTTTCATTTATGGAACATTTTGTTCTCTTCCAAAAAAGTCACATCTACGACTAATGAAAGCTTTTTTTCTTTTTGACTTTCTTGAAGTCTGTTACAATATCAGTCTTGATGGTCACCTCTATTTCCACTGCATTGTGTTTCATCCAAAAGTCCTTCCAATACCTACTGATAAATAATTATTGTTACTATGAGACTCACTGACAAATATTACAGTAACTTTGTCACTTGTAGCCAACTCATAAGGTTCTTCAGAGATCATACCAAAGATAGAGAAAAAAATAAATTTTTCTAAAACTAATTCTAAAATTCTTCATGGTTGGTTTTATTAATAAAACACACAAGAAAATCCTTTTTTTCCCTTATTTTCCCAATAATTCAGACTCCCAGTGAGTCCTTTCCAAACTCATTCATAGTCACTCCATGCTCTATTTTATATCACAGATAGATCTGCTGGTTCTGAATTTTTTTCCCCATTAAGACTTTCTTTCATGTTTCATGTCAAGGGTGAATGTTCCCCAGTGCAGCAATTTCCTTTGAGAGTTCTTGGTGCTCTCCAAAGCCTTTAAGAATTCCTCTGCTATGGCACAGGCTCATGGCTGAAGCAAAGCCATCTCCAGACTCATGTAAATGAGTGTTTTGCACTGGGAGGTGTCTCTCAGGCCGCAGAGGAGAGTTCTTAATTTTTATCCGGCCATGATGGTGGCTCAGCAAAGTATCAACATCCAAACGCAGCCTGGAGGATAACACAGCGAGAACTTGGACAGGAGAGTTTAGGCAGATAGGAAGGACCTGGACCAAGCACCTACAGACACCACATGGGTCCTGAGATGGCAGCAGAGACCGATGGGTGGCAGGAAGCCACTGGAACTGAGCTGTAGCCAAGATTTCTGTTCCCATTGCCTTCCTTCTCCGTGCCTCGTGCTCCGATCAGTCAGGAACTCCCTGAGATGCTGCAGGCAGGAGCAGCCCCCATGTGCCAGCCCAGGGCTGCTCTTTGATTCCTTGAGTGGTCCTAGGGATATCTGAACACGTACTTTCCACCTTTTAACACCTACTATTTTCTTACATGTGTTTACCTTGCTCTGAGCTCCCTGTAAACTGGAACCAGTAGAGAGGTGTTTTTATGGGTTGAGATTTTACAAACCACTTAAGACGACTGGCAGCTCCCTTCTTATTAAAATTAATGACTTTGGGCATCTAAATCCCAGTGGTGGCTTTGAAAGTTTCTGGCTTAATTGTTTCCACTACCATCACATGAGCCACAGGTTGTAAACTTGATATTTCAGAACATTCTTTGGGAAGAGAATAAATAAACACTGGAGAAACGTTAAAATGCTGTAACCTAAAGAGGGTTATAAACTAACCACCAGCATGTTAGAGTCGAATCAGGGAGAATAGATCTTCTGTGGCAACTGCATATTACATTTGGTTGATATTTGTTCCATTATGCCTGCACTAATATTTTTTATTATTATTAGTAACTGCTAATAACTGCACCAAGACCTAAGAAGGACTTTGGAAAGCTGTATGTCGATGCATGCTTGCTCCTCTAAATGAAAGGAAAGATAGTTTTAAACTGATCTAAAAAATCAGAGACAATAATTATACTATATTATATATAAAAATAATAATTACAATAAAAATAAACAACAAATATTATGAAAATACAATTAATTCATTATGAACCTGGTTCTTTTCAAATAGGAGTGTCATCTTACAGGACATTCTACCAGAAGGAAAATCAAAACAGAATATGGATATTTAGTCCAAATATATTGCAAGAATATTTAAAAATGTTAGTTTAATGAAAGAACAATTTTCTATAAGATGATAATTTCCCCACTGATTTCAGTAAAAAATTTATTAATACAAAGTGCTCAAATTTATTTATATTCTGGATTTTTCCCCTAAAAAATAAAGGCAAAAATCTGCCATCTGCAATTGGATACCTGGACAATCGATCTTTGCATTACGTGAAGCTTTACTGTTAAACTCAACTGCTCATTTCATGGACTATTTCGTGCCTTTCCCCTGGTCTCAGTCTCTGTGCACTCTGTTAGCACAGCTGCACTGTATGAAACCATGGGGATATAATGGACTTTTTTTTCCATTCCTTCACTACTGCTGAGACAGCTTTTCAAGATACATAGTTATTTTTAAAGTCAGGGAAAAAGCAAGGCTAGTTTTCAGTTTGTGAGGCCACAGTGCCTTTTCTGAAGAAAGAGTGAGAAAGTGCCACCCAAATATCTTGGTCCACACAAAGATCTCAGAGTTTTTAATGAATAACTTGATACATTTCCAGGCTTAGAGGTTCCACCCATTTTAAAATGTATCATTCCCACCCAGGGTGGTCTTGGAAAAATGAAAATTATTTCAGGCCCTTAGGTGGGTTTTTCTCATCTCTGACCCTTATTTCCTTCCCAGGGATGTGCAGTCCTGCAAAACAAGCTCTCTAAAACAACCAAGTCCAAATGAGAAAACTTTGGAGTCTCAACAAATATCCTACGTGGCTTGGTCCTAAGGTACAGAAAACAGTGGAAACAGGAGAACATTTATTCTTGCTAGTTCTTGAAAACGCTTAATCCACAGACAAAGACCTCTGTGGTTTTCTTTCACTTCTGGTGAAATTTGCCATCCTTTTCTAATTCTTTCCAAGAATTAAAAGAACAAAACAAAACATGTAAGTTGTTTGGACTGAGCTGGATGCTCCATTAGGCTGTCTCAGCATTTCTTTCTCTGCCTTGTGGTTTGCAGTGTCACTCTGTGCTGGCACTGACCACTGAAAATTGACTCATTGCTGGGATTTGTTAGGGCTATTGAGTGGATCTGGTCAGAAAAATGACATTAACACCACGATGTCCTGCAATATATTATTTTCATAATTGCCAGGGTTAAAACTGCCCAGGTCAGGCAGGGCAGACCCCAGTCACGCCTCTGCCCCTGACCTGCCAGAGAACACCAGCAATGTTTGGACTGAGTCCCATCAAGCCTCCCCATGGGCTTCCACAGGCCCAGGGAGGGACTTGCCCTTGCTGTATGCCTTTGCTGATGATACACATCTTCCAGACAACGAAATCATCAATCTAATTTTTTTTTTTAGCAATCTTGCGGTAACATCTCTGTTCCCCCAGAAATGTGCAGAATCCTGCGAAATCCCAGCCTGCCAATTTGTTATTTGCATCCTGACTTTGCAGCACGAGCAATGGAAAAGTTTTGCTCAGAAGACTGCCATGGCTTCCAAGCACAGCAGCATCACTGAGGTTTTCTCGCTTCAGTTCTCAGAACTGTCAGACAAGGGGGGATTTTGTTTCATCAAGAGAGAAGCTGCGGTGATAGCAAGGAATGTGTGATGTGGCAGCTTTATCCTCATGCCACCTTTCCTGGGATGCAGCTGGCCAGACAGCGAGTTAAAAGCGTTTTATTGTGGATGGATTCTCATAAATTCCAGTTGGGGTGTCTTTGTGAAGGCAGGAATTCGCCAGCCCCTTGCACGCACCCTTGCTCCCCTCGCCACAGGCCACAGAGACATCTGCTCCTGGCTTTGCTTTCCCTACACATCTCTCTGGGAGAGTCATGCACACCCCCAAGATGGGCACCACAAGGTCCTGTCCCATGAGGGGTTTTGCTTTTTTTTCCCCTCTTCCACACTAGGATGAAGCTCAGACTTTCAAAGGTCTTGGGAGAGAAGCAAAGAAAGAAGAGAAAAGCAGGCAGAAATCCTAACCGACCCCAGCACAGCTTATAGGGCCTCTTTCCAGTGATGGGAAGTGTGGATTGAGAGCACAGACTCACATAACCAGCTGACACCATGGACATAACGTCCTTCAAGATGGAAAGCATGAATATATTTTACTGCAAAAGAGAGTAACTGCAAAGCAGAGATCAGAGAGTGAGATTCTCCCCATACTTAAACTTTATCTGAGCTGCTTCAGGCTAAGTGCTGTAAATTACTCATAATGTTTTTGGGCTCAAGAGACAGCAAAAGAGAAATCCCTGATTACTTCTGTGAAATCCCTGATTATTTGCTCACCTGATCAGCTTAATTATAATGAAGTTATTTTATTTAGGATGTAGTTGCCTTAGGCTTGTACACTAAAGTTAAAACTTCTTAACAGAATTTGGAAACAAAGTTGTTTTTTCATTTTTTTGCACCGTAGTCAACTACATCTCATGAGCACTTAAATTAGGTTAAGTAATTAAATTAGATTACAGTCCACCCCAAACTTGGATGGTATCTCTGAGCTCTGAATCCATGTCAGACTATTTCCCTGGGAAGAATCACTGTTGCTCAAGAACTGTAACCTTAGTTGAAAAGTCAATTTAGTCTTCAGTATACACATGTATATATGTACAACTCTGTGCATAAATTAAATGAAAAGTTTGTGATGTGAAGATATTCACATGGACCGTAATGTTTTTCTTCCCACTTTGAAAAACTATAAAGTAAGAGGAACAAGCAAAACTTTTGTTATCTATTCTGTTTCATTAGAAGTAGAGCTGGTCTAAGGCACAGGAGAAGAAATGCAAGCTTTCTGCACTTGAGAGGCTGAAATGACTGAAAAAAGAGAGGGCAGCTGTAACATTTGTAACGTGTCATTTCCACATTTTCATGTGAATTCTTTCAGAAAACTCAAAATGTTTCATTTCAGCATTTTCTGAACAAAGCTTCTAATTTTTTTAGTCTTCTGTTTTCAAAGACTTACATGCTACAAAGTGCCCTTTTTTGTTCAGAAATTGATCTCAATTAAAAAGAAAAACCCAACTAATATATAAAAATGACAAGAGCCAACAAAACCCAATTCCTGCCTTCAAAAGCATCCTCAAAACGTTCCATTTCAAATTGCTCTGAACTTATTTTCCCTTCTCGATTTTTTGGTTCAGTTCTTGAACTGAATAATCCTTTGTTTATGCATCTTTCATGAAAGCTCTGAGAGCTGCACACTCCAGCCCCAGAGGATGGGCTGTGCCCTCAGAGGAAGGATGGGTTGACCCTCCCATTTTGTTTCCATTTTCCACATAAATAACAAGTACGAATTCTCTGCTCATGGTACACAAGCCTCACCTCAGGCTCTATTCCCTAAATCTCCACAGTCTTATTACCACAAACCAATTTAGTGCTAAGGTATTTCTGCCTGGGTAGTTCAGCTTAATCAAAATATTCACAGTATAGATACCTTTGGTGCCTCGCTGTCTTATGGAAGTGACACTTAAAGCTCCTTGGCTAGAATCCCTATCCCATAGGTCCAGATGGGCTTTTTCCTGCTCAGGCATCCTGGTTCAACATGGGAGCACAGAGATATGCAGCTGTCCTGGGACACCTGGAAGTCTTCTTCACAGAGGAGAGAGATAGGCCTTCACATTCAAATTACAACTCTGTATGTCCATGCAGCACCCAAAGGCTTGCTACATTAAATGAACTGAAATGTTTTATTGTCTTACAATAAAATTTCAACTGCTGAGTTTGCAATGAATTTTAAGAAGCTGACTGACCAAAAAAAAAAAAAAAAAGAACCCAAACTGCCTTCTTGATTTGATTCCACAGTAGAATTACAGCTAATATACAACTGAATGTATCTTGCTCATTTACAATCCAAATTGAGCTCTGCTCCCAGATTGTCTCCACTGGAAATTAGTTTCCCTTCTTTGCGGGATCCTCCAGAGAGAACATATATCTGCAGAAGTCCATATTCTCTATCATAGCTTAAAAATAAAAATTTTCACTGACTTCAGACTGAAACTAAGGGCAGATTATTCAGAGTTTGTCTGGTGCTGTTTCCTGCACTTCCCTCTGATGCTCTGGAAGTTGAGTCCTAGCTGGAGTGAGGTACTGGGTGGATCACAGATCTGTGCAAGCACAGCAATTCTGTTCCTGAAGTACCTGGTTCAGTCGAGGCTCTTGCAATTGCAAGACTCAGATAATGTGGGCTCATAAGTAGCTGCTATCACCAGAAGGAGAGAGACACAGAGCACTTAAATCCAGGAGCAGGCCTAAGTGTGGAACCAAAGAGCCATAAGAAGACAATGTCTGCAAGAGACTCCAGATTTCTGTGACACTAAATCCGCTTTTCTTCTCTGTAGCAAACACTGCAAAACATCTGATCTGCTCAGCCATTGATGGCTGCTGAGCTAAAAAAAGGAACACAGAGTCACTCTGACTTTCTCCAAAATATTGTTAGAGCCCATTGGCCTTGCCCATATCACAGTGCCTGAGTGTTTCCAAGAAAAGAACAAGACAGTTGTCAGGATCCCTGTTCAGGCAACACTTCAGCCTGTCTGTGGGCATTTTCACTGCACAGTAATGGACAGAGCCCTCCAAATGTGACGAAAGGAGAAGAGTTCTCCCTCCAAACCCCACTTGCTTTAATGTCTAATGCTGTTCTGTCAACTCTAATGCTAATGAACTTCACATAATGTCTCTCTGTGTATTAGCCTCATGTCACAGAGGGTTCCATCTCTGCATCAAGTCATACTGATGGAACTGCTTGTATCAAATGCTCATTTCTGTCTGACAAAGCCATCCTTTACTAAAATTCTTCATTAACAAAGCATGCACATTGCTGCTGAAACCTAAAGGAAGAAAAGGTTTTATATCCTCTTTTTGAGTTTGCTAATTGAAACTTATGAGACCAGACCTTGAATAGCCAAGAGGCATCTGAGGCCAAAGGAGAGACAGATTTTTAATGAACTCAGGCAAATCTCACTGTCTAGTTATAAAGAACAGGCTCCAGGTCTTCCTTCCTTAAAACAGAAAAACTTGCACTGACTTGCACTGGCAGAAAACATCTCTCCTTCACTGAAATGTTTGTGATTATTATTTTTATTGGTGCACTTAAGAATCCCAGAATTAAATTATGCATGATCATTATTTTTATTGGTACACTTAAGTATCCCAGAATTAAATTACGCATTCATTAAAGAGCTCCATCTCAGCAAGCTGACAGACAAAGGGTGTGAGACAATGACACACAGTACAAAGGTGACAGCCCCTGCAGCCTCCCTCCCTAATTTGATGGAGACCTCATTGCATAGGAGCTCTAGGGGCTCACCTACCTCCATTATATGTGCATATCTGTTTGTCTGTGTGCCTTGAAATGCTTTATCTAAGTGCCAGCTGCACGAGGGGGTATCACAGCTGAGTACTTGTAGCAGTGTGTTAGCTATGGAAAAACATGCAACATAACAAGTGTAACAGACGTCAGGGACTCATCAGGATTATGCCTGGCATCCAGCACAGGTTCCAGCAGCCACGTTAGCTTCTTGTCACCACACAAAGCTGAACACTGAGAGGGACCAAACGAGGGCTTCTCATGAGGTGGTGCTGTAATACAGCTCAAACTGCAGGAAAATCAATGCTGTTGAAATGATGCCCACGTGAGATGTTTTAACTAAAACTGCAGGATGACTTATCTGTCTCTCTCTCTACAATGAGACTGAGTGCTTGGGGCTGCCCCAAAAGCCTGTTAATTCTGAACAGAAGGGGAGGCTACTCTGTCCCTCTGCTGCCTTCCTTTTCTAGTAAGAATTCATCTGACAGCCAGTCGGAACTGAATTATCCCAAGTAGCACACGGATCAAAAAAGAGTGTATGTCCTTATTTACGTGAAAATAAGCATGATGAAGTCAGGCTTTATGAGGAAAGGTTCAGCCCTTTCCTATACACCACAGCTGAACAATCACGGAACCCATAGGACTCCTAGACCTCATCAGGTATGTTGCTCACAGACTGACCAGGGCTTCTTGGAAAGGCAGGAGAGGTAAAGAAGGAGGCAAGTGGAACAGTGCACCCGAGTAGTGAAAGAAGAAGAAGAAAACAAAATCAGTCTCCAGCTACATAACCTCATTTAAACCACTTCTGGTTGTCTGTGGATTTCATTTGATGCCTTTCTCTGACATGAGTGGGAATTGCTGACCATTCATCAATGACTACAGTCAGTATGAATGCTTGAATACATAGGAATTGCTCTAAATTCATGGCTGTATTTGTGAAACAAACAAATGAAACCCTTGTTACCTCTGCTTTCTTTCAAGTCTATGTCCCTTCTCCTTAAGGGAAATGTTTCTAAAATTGCCTCAGCGATTTAAAACCTCAGTGCCTGCAAAATGTCAATGGAGGCTGCAATTCCCACCTAAAACTTAATCTACATACAAATTTGATATAAGTGCAAAATTACCATTTTACATTAGCAAGAAACCCCATTCCTCTAGGGAAGAAAGATGATTCCTTTGTCACAAACTTGAAGCAAGATTTGTATTGACAAAATGGTGGCAAAAATTGGATCTGTATCTAGTGCATTCACTGACTGGAGGTCAACAAGTGGAACCAGACGCTGCTCCTGGGAAAAGGTCTTCAGCCTAGGAGGCACCATGGAGGAAGGATGGAGGCACCCAGCAAAACCAAACTGGAGTCAGAGGTGGGGACACAACAAGGTCCTTCAGACCTGCACTGACAGGACAAGAGAAGCAGAGGGAGAGCCACCCACGGACCTGGACCAAACCACCACCACTATTAGCCCAAGGTGTAATACAGCCTTGGTTCTTAGCATTGCTGACTTCAAAAATCAGCTTTTTCTCTCCAAAGTTCATGGAGGGACTTCTGCATCTTCCTTGTAATGGAATATGATGCCTTGACTCTGTGGGTGTCAGGAATAATTCCTTAAAATTACTTAAAATGCCACAAATGCAGGCAATGTTACACTACAGCAGCAGAGATTTACTGCTCTCTTTGTAAAATCACAGAATTGTTTAGGTTGGAAAAGACCTTTAAGATCATTGAGTCCAAATGTTAATCCAGCACAGCAATGTTCACCACTAAACCATGTCCCCAAGTGCCACATGTACGCACCCTTTAAATCCCTTTAGAGATGGTGACTCCACCACTTCCCTGGGTACCCTGTTCCAAAGCATAGCAACCCTTTCTTTGAAGAAATTTTTCCTAACATCCAATCTAAACCTCCCTGGCACAACTTGAGGTCCTTTCTTGTTCTCCTACTGCTTGTAATTTGGGATAAGAGACCAACTCCCACCTCAGTAAAACCCCTTCAGGTAGCTGTAGAAAGCAGTAAAGTCCCCCCTGAGCCTCTGTTCTCTGGGCTAAACAACTCCAGTGAGTTTATTTCTAACAATGTTTTCTTTCCCTTTCAGGAATCAGGAGGAGACAATACCACTAAAGTATTTGAGATCCATGTGAACCTTGTTTATCCACTGTGGATTGGGATTTACATTCCAGGGGTATAATGAACCCAGAGACGCAAAGATGTGGGCGCACAACGTTATTAAATCCTTGAAGATTACCCCAGCTTCACTCAATAATGGAACCTTTCCTTAATGTCTCTGGCATGGATATGAACTACAGCAGCTCTGCCGAGGCTTTATCGTTTTTCTTCAGTGGAGGGGAGAAGTGTTTATCTGGGAAGCGTTTCACATCACAGACAATAGGAAACTGTTCAGCTTTCCACAAATAGGCTGGTGTGCAACTTCCAAGCACTCTCCAAGGAAAACTTTGGAACACTGGCCACGTCTTTCCAGCAGGGATTTCATGTAAAGTAGGTAATGCCCCACATCCTTCATCCTGATTTATTCCTGCTTCATCCTCATTTCAAAGTGCTGAACACTTCAAACACAACACGAGGCTCATCTCTGAATGTGCACTGTGATCACTGGGGACTCCAGATTGGTATTGGCCCTTCAAACATAAACAGGGATGTGCTGTCCCAACAGAGGAATTTCTGGGACTGCCTTTATTTTTGCAAGAGTAAATTGGAAATGTGAAGCTGGGGTCTTATGACAGCAAATCTAGTTGCCAGACAGGGCACTGGGTACTAAAGCACTTGGAGCCTGTCTATGACTTTGCTGCTCAAGTGCTACAGGTTAGCAGGAAAATGTTACTATTCCTGAGCTGACTGGAAATCAATGGAGAAAGACTTCAGTGTGCTCCTTCTCACAAATGAGAGCACCAAATTGGGTCTTTTCCTCTGCAAGCTGCGAGCAGCAGAGAGGGGCACTATGGAATTGTGAACTGCTCTCATGTTCCATACAGCAGTAGGAATGGGAAATATCTCAAATTTAGTCCTTCTGTCAACTCTGACTCCCAGTAGGACTAAATGTTTTCTTGCTGAAGTGACAACCAAATGTTTTCTCGCTGAAGTGACAAAAGTTATGAACATGGTGGGTGCAAATTTACACTTAATTCTTGATGCTGATGAAAAACTCTGTGCTATGGTGAGGCTACATGAGGCAGACAGATGGGCATAGCCAGGTCCACAGTGGCCACGAGGGTGTGAATCCTCCAGGTGCTTCTCCTGACCAACAAGAGCCTCTGACAGTGGCAGAAGACCCAGTTTTCACAAGCAGAACAACTGCATTACGTGTGGCTGCCAGCCTAAAGAAGAGGCCAGTGGGGAGGCTCAGACAGTTCAGTTTCTACCAGACACTCTCTGTGCCCCAAACTTGCTAAATCTGCACCTATGAATCCTGAAACTGGATTACTGTAGTGGCGTGTTTTCAGCAATCACAATTGCAAGAAACTGTCTTTATTCAGGAAGTTCTTCCACTATATCACTTGACAGCCACTGCAGCTACACCCATCTGATCCATTTCTCCTCCCTCCTTTTTCTGTTCACAGGTCCATTTTTCATTCTTCCTGGAATGCAGAGCATTTGGGACTGTAGGTGGAAAACCAAAATCTTTCAACACCCACTAATAGAAATTTGCTTTATTAATTAACTTTGTGGGAAGAAAAAAAAAAGAGAGAGAGTTGATCCTCTGCTCTGAAATCATGAATCACTGTGGAAGAGAAAACATGTCCTCTGAGGCACCTGAGGCCACTTCAGAATGAGTGACTGAGCTGCTTCCTTGGAAAGTCCTCAGTCATCAAACACAGCACTTTAATCCCCAGGAAATGGGAAACACATTGGCATGATGTTCACTTGCATGGAGCACGAGGTCCAGAGAAGGGTGACACTCTGAGGATTCTGGAGATCAGTTTAGCTTGTGGAAGGATTTTAAAACCTAAATGCTTCTCTGAAGTATATCTGATCTGGATCTGGGTACTGTATTCCCAACACATGATTTCCTGGATGAATTAAACTCTTAAAAAACTTTACAGTTTGCATATGAATTTACTTTGACTTCT
The DNA here is from genome assembly GCA_013396995.1 of Dicaeum eximium. Taxonomy (NCBI): domain Eukaryota; kingdom Metazoa; phylum Chordata; class Aves; order Passeriformes; family Dicaeidae; genus Dicaeum; species Dicaeum eximium. The sequence continues at coordinate 2,249,345 of VWZP01001339.1, read as the reverse complement.
CATAAAAATGATTCAATGATCATGACACAAAAATGCATTCTGGCTTCTAAGGTATTTATTGTGACAAGTGCTTCATAAATTCACCATCCTTAATTTACTGATATAAGAACTTAAGTCTTTTTGGCATTCCTGCTCCTTCTGCTAGCACCTAACTAGGAGGAGAGGCTGATGTACAGGGATCCAGCCTGACTCTTCACCATATTCTCCTAAAGGGACACCCCCACAATCATTTAAGAACCAAAGCTGGGCTGTGGCCAGCATGAAGTCACCTGGCTTGGCTGAGATACCATGAGTTGTTTTATAAAAGTGAGACTATTTAGCACAAAAATGGGCACGAAATGACACAAAATCACACCCCATATGTACATTAGTGTGACTCTCTACTTGTGGGGCAATTCAAAATGGTTTCAGTAAATTTCACAGCTTGCCACAAAAAGATCCACCCACAGGGAGTCATTTGGTCATGCCATCAGTCACATAATACTGTTCTGGAGGGCTTCTAACCCCATTTAAACTCCAAAGAATGTCCTTATGAACACCTGATCACTCATGAAAGATGAAACTTAATTCTCAGCAAAATTCTCTGTAGAACACTGTATCCTTGATTGCTTTTTCCTAAGGGACTGTTATTGAAGGAACCTTAGGTGAAAGTGTCAGTGAGAAAAGTCATTGACTTCCTTTCTTCCTGTTCCTTTTTTAGGAACCTGTGCATTGTTAAGAGCTCCCTGAAAGCTAAATTGCTACACTCATGCTGAAACAAGCATCTCTATCGATTGCAGCACAGCTCACAGACCTCTTGCTGAAGGAAAAGAAGTCAGCTCTGGACGTGGAAAAGCTCTCTGTCCTAATGTGTGAGGTCTCTTTGCCTGACAATGTGACAGTGAAGGTAAGGGAAGTCGGCACTGCAAAGACAGAGTGACAGCAAACAGACCACAAAGTTCCCCAGATAAACGACATCTTTCCAATCACACAACAGCACTTGATACCTTTGTGCCCCTTGAGCTGTTACAAAGTGCAGCTGCACTTCAGCCCAGATTGGTATCGCCGGGGTGGAGGCCATCAATCCACAGGACAAGTGCAGCCTGCACACACAAACAAAGCCACACAACCTCACTGTTTCAATGCACGGCTGGGGAGGGGATGCTGCAGTTTTTCCAAAGGCTTAAATAAGCCTAGTGACACATCTCACAAAATGACTAACCATCTAAAACTTGATTAGCCACCTAAAGCCAGCCAGACACCTCCTGCAAGCAAGCTGGGCCAGTTGTGTAAAGATGCCCATGAGCACTTCTGGAAAAGTCAGGTTTTTTATTTGGACTACAGAAGGCATCTGCACAACTGTGTGAACATTTTTCCACCAGTTCCCCCATGGCTCCTCACAACTGAGGATGGGAGAGGATCAGCAAGCATCTCATATTAACAATGACCTCTAAAAGCTACTGGCACTGATGGAAGCCAACAACTTCAGCGCAAGTTGGATCAGCTTTATCTCTAAAAACTATAAACCAAAATTTTCATCTCATACTCATGACCTGAGGTGAAAAGATCTGTGTTAGAGTTGGCTGGAAGCAGAAAGAGGATGAAAAAATCAGCTTCTCCTGTGGAAACAAGAACTCTGAAATTTGGCTAGGAAATAAGGTAAGAACTAGCTCTGAACTTTTGAAGTCTCCAAGGCTCTGTAAGTTTACTATTAGAGAGTTTATGGAGTATGAGATACAGATCTCCTAAAACTGATAGGCGGCAGATCAGCAAAAAACCCTAGAAACCTTAGCACTGGCTTCAGGACAGCTCAGAGAGCAAGCTGCCCTTGAGCAAAAAGAAGCAAGCCCAGGTTTCCCAGAGGCCCCATTCCTAAGGAACAGAATTATATGGAATATGAAACAATTTTTTTTCAAAAGAAACCAGAAATTTTACCAAGGATAGAATCTGATTATACTGCAAAGTGAATGTCCCACTGGGAGAACTAGTCAAGCATGAAATTCCTGAGAAGTCCTGTTCTGTATTCTTACTCCAACACCATGAATTATCTTGTTCTTTCCCAGTTTTTGGGTTTTTTTTGTAGCAAGTTGCTAAATTCCATTCTCTCAGAAGGTGTTCAGTGTCTAAAGATGGCCTAAAGAACACACAGACACACTGTCCCTAAGTAATGTGTTGCTCAGGAAGAGACAGGATAACTAAATTTCTATGGCTGAGAATTTTAAAGTTGACTTTGCTTCTCTACCACATTTTGGACACCTTCATCCATGTTTTTCCCCCTAAGAGTTACTTTGGCTGGCTCAGGCTTTGTGGCTGTAAGGTAGACACAGAAACAATTAAACTGCAAACCAGAATATTTTAAAGGCACACAGGAACATGAAAATGTAATGTGCATATTTTCATGGCTAAGTATTTTAAGCATTGAGTAGTCATATTCTCCAATGTTAGATGAGGCAATAAATTCACCAATGCATGCAGATGAACCCCATTTAATCCCTATGCACCTCTTACTGTAAATTATGCTGTCAGAGAACCCCCCTAAATAATGGATTCACCTTTCTTCTCAGGGAAGGGAGCTAGTGATGGGAGTATGATCCTCAGGCTCAGATCAAGTGAAAGATCCAAAGGCTTACATGAGGTTTAAGAAGAACTGCCACATCTCAATGGGGAGATTACTCCACCTACATTAAAAAAAAGGGTGCATTTTCCCCTGTATCAGAAGAGATGGGATCCAGAATCTACCTTTCTCAGTTCTTTTTTCCTCAATTAATTTTGTTGTTTCCAATTAAAGTGTCACAGCTCTTGTAATATTTTTTTCCACTTGTGTATTTTCTAAATGAACTTCTATTTATTTCACAACAACTTTAACATTCTCCCTAACACATCCCAAAAATTAACAGCTACACAGAGTGGAGCAATCCTGACTAGCTGGCACCAGAAAGCTGAAGCTGTGTAGGCATCCCAAAGAACTTGGCAAGTACTGGGAGATTCCTGAGAGTTCTGAGGGCATCTGTAATTTTCTGGGATCTCCTAAACTGGGTTTACCAAACTGGGGCTGTGGGGAATGTTATGTCAAACATTTTTCCCAGTTCTGTCCATCACCTTGAGAAGGTTAGGGATCCTGATGGAGTGAAATGGCTGCGTTTGTGGGGGAGCAGAGAGGGTTGCCTCTTCCACCCTGAGACAACAATGAGGAGCAGAGCCAAGGTCACACCTGTAGGATGCTACAGGAGAAGGGAGGGAAGAAGCTTTTTGCCTCAGACAGAAGGACAAGGAGTAAGTTACAACAGCAAAGACACATTGCTTCAACTGGGACAGGAAGTGCAAACATAAGGAGCAAGGGTAATTAATTTCTCCAGCAGAGCTCTGGGATTTTACAATAAACTCTCAAACTCTCAGATAAGCAGACATAAAGACTTGTGCTGAATTCTTCGATTCGTCCTGAATTCCCTGATTCTGAAAGAAGGCAGCACTGATCCCATCCTGGGAGAGAGCAGCCTGATAGAAATGAGCACTGCTGCACGTTCTTCTGGCCAAGAGGATGCAGTGCAGCACGTCAGGGCTTGGCACATGGCAGAAGGTCAGAGCTGATTCTGAGAACCCAGCAACAATAGAGTCATCATGGACACAGGTGCTTCCTGGGTTGATCTTGCAGTTTGGCTGTTTCCAGTTAAATGTGAAGCAGCTGTGGCCCTTTATCTGCTCAAGCCACTGGAATCCATCTAAAGGGAGACTTTCTCCCATGTCCTCCTCTCTCCCAACCCCAAGCAAGCAGCTCTGTTTTCTGGAGACAGAGAGGAGCAGGGACAGCCAGTTGGCAGAGCTCCACAAAAAAAAAAAAAGTTGCCTTTCTTATCTCAGGGCAAAGCAATAAGATATTGATTCAGCCACTAATTTTCCAGTGCCTTTATCTGGGGACAAGGATGACAGCCAGCAAAATAAGAAGCCAATATGAGCACTGCTGAAGGCTGTCACGCAAACAGATTCAGGACACTTCCCTCAGGCAACAAAATGAACAAATTAAGCCAATGTGAGAATAAGTTCCCAAGTGTTTATGGCATTGTTCTGAATGATGAATAGAACAGGGTTTCTTTTACAGAAAGGGTTTGAGCTTTAGAGAAGGTGTTTTCAATAGTCAGCTGGTGGAATTCTGGAAGAGGCACAGGAAGGTCAACACTGGGCCACCAGGCACATCAACAGGAGGAGCCAGGAGATTTCAGAAATCCAGTCAGTAAGAGTTCCCAAATAGCTCCACACCAGCTAAATGTACTTTATATAAACTTTTCTTTGCCAGTTGACTGATTCTGGAGCCATCAGACCCCTCTATGTCTTGGCTATCTCTTCCAGCCAGACAAGATCTCACTTTATTTTCCCCCACTACCTTAGGAAAGGGAGGATTTGGCTCAAATTTATGCTTGTCATTAGACAACAGAAATGTGAGACTCTGGGCATTCAGTTTGGTTGGCTTAAAGAGCAGCCATTTCACAACCCATTTCGGACAAAAGAAGCCAAAAATCTTCTGGCTTGACCCAGTCTGTATGCAACTGAAAGCACAAACAGGTTTGGTCTTTGTCTTGTCTGGTCTTTGTCCCGTTCCACACTTCCCAAGGCATTTCTTTTTCTGACACATAGGAACAGCAGTAGTTATTTTCTACGAAAGGGATTCTCTTGTCCTTTTCTAAACCCAAAATGGATGGCAGACCAGACTATACTCCACCTATTTATGGTAATGCTGCTGAATTATTGTTGAACAATAAAGATCAAATTACTAATCATGTCAATAATAGTCATAATTATACTGTTCTGGGAACAGAGAGATTAAAGAAAATGACCATTTGCTTTTCTGGCAAGGCAGCATTGGTAGTAAGTGGAACATGGCATGAGTGTTTTGCTGAAGTTACTTTCATATAATACTTTCATATTACTTAACCTGACAAAAATTGTCCTGCAAATCACTGTCAAGGAATCATTGATATTCATCCAAAACCACCCTCAAGTTCAATCTGATACTCTTTCAAACGTTCCTATGTGCCAGCTCGAACTGTTCCTCTTCATTCTTCTGCATACAGTCTGTCCACAACACTTTTTTAAAAATTCCCTTTGCTAAAACATAAGCATGCAGCTGCTTCAGTTTTTTCTCCAACCCTGCATTTTTTCCATGTGCTATCCACCCCCCTCAAACTTCACATTAGAATCCAGCTGATCTTCCCTGAACACTATCCAATTTTTCAATTGTCAATGCCAGAATGCAATGCAGTGGGCTTGACTCCCTTATACAACTTATTTGGAAGTAAAGCAGAAATGTCTCTTTCGGGCTTGAGCACAAAGAAATACCTCTTGATGTATGGCTCCACAAGAATCAAGATGAAAACACCTGCACCTCTGTAACCTCTGTAACTCACAAAATAATTTCTGCTTTGCAAGCAGCTCAAAATTTGTTGAGATTCTATTTGTTTATTCTATGTATATATTTTGTTACTACAGTCACTACAGTAAAATTGTTCCTCTTCTGGGCCTTTCAACTGTTTTTATTTCATCTTTTAAAAATGAAAGAGAAGATTAAAAAAAGGAAGGCTAGACAAAAACGCAAGGTTCCTTAAGACACTCAATTACACCAACATGACAATATAAACATAAACAACACAACACTATTAAGTTGTTGTGCTATCCCAACGTCATACTGTGGCTAGACTGTCTTTTGGACCTCACTCAGAAGTCATAAAATACAAGCTATTCTATTAAAGAAAGAGACAAAATGGTTTGCAGCAGCCTCCTCATTTCTAAGGGGGAGCCCCAAACACTTCTGATAGCTACAGCCCCAGTTACAGGAAAATGACAATTCAGTCCTTGATGTGCAGTTTTCAGAGTCTTTTCTTCTTCTAAAGGGAGAAAGCTGTTTCTTGTGAATAGATTTAAATTTCTACAGTTTTCTGCTGTTTCTGCACCTTGAGTAATTCAGTCTAGTGGCAACTCTGGAGTTTTTTGCCATGCAATTTATTTTTCTTTATTTATTCTCATCTAGAACTGGCATACCTACCTTATCATCAGACCAGAAGAAAACTCACAGAGCATCTAATCCTTATGGGGGGCAACCATGTGTTCTCTCTCTACTCCATCCAGCATTTCTGCAGAACCATTTACCCTTTAATAAAGTTTTGTATGTTCAATGTTCAGAGCAGACCCCACTGGAATTAGGGTTCCAATCCAGGCAAACCTGCCCTCCATGATGTTCTGGATCTGGGAAGAGAAGTCACCCAGCGTGGGACCATTCAGCTGAGGACACACACATTGATCTAGGCAGAGTCCAAGGCCTCTTGCTTTCAGGTGCATTTTCCCCAGGGACTGAGAATTTTAGGGGAGACATCATGAACAGGAGACACTGCTGCCAAGGTAGGGAATGTGCACATACAGGTGCCCTACTCTGCAAATAAGTCCACATTAAGCACTGGCTTTGAGTCAAGTTTCCTGCCCCATCCTTTATTTCAGGTCTGTGATGATGTGTACAGACATAGCCTCACACCAGAGAGCAGAGACTATTCTTGGACTTCTCTCACACTGCTGCATCTTTAGTTCTTCTCAAGGGCTTCCAACAGCCAATAAATTAATAGTTTCACAATTTCCAGTTGAAACACTTTTCATGGAAGATGATACTTTCAACTAAATGAAAATTGCTGAAGAAAGTGTCTGCTTCCCTCAGTGGAAAGTTTCTTTGTCAGAAACATAGGAATGGTACACCTCGGCTGTTCTGCTATCGTTTGCTTGGTTTTTCTGTTTTGCTAATTTTATTTTGGTTGGTTTTAGTAAAAAATTTCCAGCTCCAGACTGTTACAGTGTTTACTACTTTTCCCTGCACCATGTTGACTTTTCTCTCCCTGCCAAAGTGCTTCTCAAATCTCCTCTGAATAAATGCTCTTACTGGTGGTGTTTAACAGCCTTTTCTTCCTCTTTCCCCTATTGTTATTTAAGACGATGCTTTTATTGCTCAACAGATTCCAAGAAGCATTTTGGATAAATGCTCTGTCAAAGAACACTTATGTACAGTTGAGCCACATTATATTCTATATGAATCACTGCGGATGTTTCCCAAACAAGGTTAGATCAGCCAGATTTTCCAACTCGATTACACACAGCTTTTTCAGACATGGTCTACTACCTCTGCCATTAATCCTCCTCACTGAGACTCACCTCGGTTTTGGACCATGTCATGTCTGCCCACCAGGGACAGGAGCATGCTGCTAACACTTTCTCCTAATGAGGATAACAATCCTATGACAGAGTAGCCTTGGCCAAATTTTATCTGCAGAATGTAGGGGAAAGGCTGATTTTGCAAAGCTAGATGGTCTCTCACCAGCCCTCATGGTTTTATTGTCTGTGATTTCTTCAGACAGAGACCTCATTTAAATGGCCAGGAAAAAGAAAAGTCTGTGGGATGAAGGAAGTCTGTTTCACCAGCTAAGGACAATTTTGCGCATATTTTATTTTATACTAAGATTCCAAAAGCCTATTGATCAGTCCTTCTTGCCTGCTTTACCTGACCAGATAGATGGAGAAGCTCAGGGAATACTGAATTGCTCTCTACCTGCCCAACACACTTCCAATGGTGCATCTGCCACATTAAATGTAGTCCTTAGGAAAACTGAAATTCCACCTGAAGAAAAGCAGCCTGACAGAGAGGTCGGCAATGGAGAAGCTAGAAAAACCCCATGGAGAGCAAAAGGAAAAACAGCTCTGAGGGAAAATGAGCCGAATTAGATGTTTCTTTAAAGAAACCATGGCACTTCTGAGCTGGTATAATGAAGCAGCTGTGATATAAATAATGTCCCCAAGTGGAAAAAACCCACAAAAATACCAGCCATTCAGGCTCCATATGTTTCAAACTCACACAATGGATGCTTTACAATGAACTTTTTGTCTGGAAATTGGGTGGGAAAGGGAGGCTCCTCACCCACCTCCTATACTAATGCAATAATCTTGCTTAGTCACAGAAAAAAGGAGAGAAAAAAGGAGAGAAAGTGATTAATAATCTGTGGGCAGCTGCTTACTTTCCAATTGGTTGTCCAGGAGGGGTGTGCTCCACTTCAAATCCTGCTTGTCTCAGTACATCAATCACAGTGTTGTTACCCAGGAAGTGACCTAAAATACAGGTAGAAAATAGCACTGTCAATCAAACTACTACTCTCACTTGCTTGAGTTTCTCCTGTTGGAACAGCAGCTTTGGGAGGCAAGGGTACCAAAAACTAGACCAGAGGGAGGGACAGCATACAGCCCAAACACTTTCTTCTTCCACCTTATTTATCCCTCCCTCCCCTCACATGGCCAAGGGACTGAGTGGATAATAGGAAACCTAGATGGATTGCTAGTCTTGCCTTCCACTGTGACCATTTTTAGTATGTACACTGATTAAATAAATTTCCAACATGCAGATCGGAATCACCCTGCAGTGGCAGAAGGATATTACTAGGGCTTTGACTCATGAAATGGAACAACTTACAACCCTGACCATCACTGTTCATGACATCTGCTAATGAAGAGACTCTGAAGCTGCTGTACTGCATGTTCAGCACTTGTCTGACAAACACCACAGTGATTTAGGAATTGCCTCATCAGCCATTCAGCCACCTGCACAGCAGGGCTGGGAGGAGCTGGGATGGTAACCTTATCTCTCCCAAAACAGGACGATTTAGTCCTGTAATTCAGGGCTCTTTGTTAGAAGTGTAAAGGTCACATTCCTATTCACAGAAGTAACAAGGAGCCCAGTAAGTACTGCAGTGTGTACAGGCCTTGAAAGAGTTTACTTAAGGAGGTCCCATACACTTGAAATCTGAACCAAATCCCACCGGAGTCAATGGAGCCCTCCAAGGGCTTTGGGCACAGACTCAATAAGGGAGTGTAATCCAGCCAAAGCTTTCAACCTATTGTCAGAGTCCCACACTGCTTGCAGGATGGGTTGGATATATAAAGTAAGGAAGCAAGAAGTCCACAAACAAGTTTATTAAAATCCACATAGCCCTGTAACCTGTCTCCAACTGCAGCCATGAGTGACACCAAGGAAGAACAGAACAATCCTCCTCCATTATATCCATTAGCTTCCAGCTCTGCAGGGCTGGGTGATCCCCATTTACAGCCAGGTCACTGCATCTCACTGCCAGCTCTGAACAGACCAATTCACCTGGAATTTGCTCAGGCCCCCTTGTGCTCTATGACCTGTGGCATCTCAGAGGAGGGAGTTCCACCACGGATGGGGTGGAAGAACTCACTCCTCAGGTTTGCTGCTGCTGCTTAGAGAGTGTGTGCTTGCCTGAAGCACAGAGAAAGTGTTTGCAGGAGATGTTTCTGACTGCCTGGCTCCACAGCAGAGCTGAATGTTTTGCACTGAAAAAAACAAGGCAGGCAAGAGGTGCCTGAGTCCCCCTCGAGGACACCGCTGTGCAAGGAGCTGGTGCAGTCACCAGCAGAGCCATCCCCAGGATTCTCCGCCCACCCTGCACAAAGTCCTGATGAATTTGAGAGCGTTCAGCCCCCAGGATTTGCTCAGCCTGCATCCCTCTGCTCCCGCTGCCAACAAGGGCGCTAACTCGCCTCAGTTGTTGGAACGATGGAGCTGTACGTCTTTGAGTGCAACTTGCAAGCGCTGGTAAGAGCTTTTAGCCAAAAGACATTTCTTTAAATGATTAAATGTACATTTGCAGAGCCCTAGTGTGTTCCAGGATTCCTCCACTTCCTTTTAAGAAAACTCAAAATTTGATTTTCCCCTTTCTAACTTACTTATAACAAAAGCCAAAGCAGCAAAGAACAGTCCCAAAAATGCGTTATACACCCTCAGAGATTCAAGAAATGAGACATTTGTGAATGATTAACTGGATTTGATCATATCCTGTTTTTTTATGCAGTGGCCAAGGCAAACAAAAGGTCCCCATTCTGTCACTGGCAAAGTGACCCTGAGGAACCAAAGTCAAAGGTATCAGAGTCCGAGATGTTTCCAAGTCCACTGTATTTTCCCTGAGCCAGAGTCTTAAATGCCAAAAGATTTCTTAATGTAAATAATTGTCCTGAATCCAGCATATCTTTGACAACATGACAGCACAAGAGAAACCAATTTTAACTCTTTTAAACCCAGGGAAAAAAGTAACTCTGCAAAAGCTCTGTCTCCTCATCCACACAATGGTAGGTCAGTCAACAATGTCAGCCCCTCAGTAGAGCCTGCAAATTCTTTCAAGTGGATGAAGACCAAAAGTTGACAATTCCTGGAATTCCTGGACTTCCCATTCCTGCCCTCTGTGTGGATACCACACTGAAAGGTGCCAGCTGCTGGGACTGGTGATCTGCTGTGCAGCATGGAAATAGGGCTTGGTCTTTTAATTTTGCCTTTCCTAACTAGAAGGAACGCCAGCTTCTGTTAAAAACCCCTCAGCTTCAGATTCCTAAATAAATTAAAAACTTAATTACAAATATCCACACGAACATCATAGTTATTCATTGTATGTCCACAACCCAACACATACTAAAATATTTTCAATGCTCCAGTTCAACTAAGAGAACAGAAATAAATAGAAATTAAAAAATCAAAACTAAAATCCAACTTTGAGCTGACCCCCAATAATTTTCTATTCCACATACAGCAACAGAGCCCAAAATTTGAACAACTACTAGGAAACAGCATGAGCAAGTCTTTGCAAAACTTAACCTTTAGATTCTGCTTAAGATTTACCTCTTTGTATTATCCCACATACATCTGGGTAAATTACCACCCATCTCATCACCAGCTTGCCCTGTTAATGCATCCTCCCCACCCTGACTGAAGATTTCTGAATTCTATTTGTCTTAACTTCTCTGTCCAGTCAGAATTCACATATTAAGGTTGGTTTTGTATCCACCTGTTCATTTTACATCATGGTAATGCTGTTGTAGCCAACTCATGCACACCACAAGCAGCCTGAAGTCATATTCTACTTCAGTGATTGAAAACACGAAATGATGCATGCTCAGACCAGCAGTCTTTCCCACCGAACACAGACATTTCCCAGGAGTTATCTTTGCAAGAGTTATCCCATGGCAAGGAGTTCCTCAGGATCAGAGATGTGGAAGAGGAAGGTTTAAGGAAAAAGGTGGCACTTGAGAGGTCCAGTGTCGGTAGGTAACGTGAAACACAAAAGGTTAAAGAATTTCCGGAAGAATTGTCTTGGCCTGCTTCCTGCTGTGAAGTGCATCATAATTATCCTTTCCAGTTTTAAAATCCAGGAGAATCTTATATGTGAGAAATATCTTAGATAAAGTAACTCTTCCTCGTCACCCACAACTTGAGATGAGGACTCACTTGTTAGATATTGACAACAACAGAATACTTTGACAGCCTATGGCATGTGATGAAAAGACAATAACCTGCATATTAGAGACAATTAAGCTCAGCATCAGTGAAAAACATCAAATTGCTGCCTCTGGCTGCTCATATGTGCAAACAGAGTATGCAGTAACTGTCATGTTCTTTATAACATCAGTGGATTCAATTTTTAAGTGGATTTATAGATATAAAATAAATTAGGTTTATATATCTATGTGTATGTGTATGTATGCTTCTGCTTAAATATTTTAAAAATTTCTCTTCCTGGCCCGGAAAAAACCTTGAGAAAGCATAACTACTGAAAATTTAGTGCATCTAGAGACATATCAGACAGGCTGGAGAGGCAAGGGAATGATCTTGCATTTCCATCACTATTCCCTCTTCAGTCTAAACCTGAATAAACCATTCCTGGAGTATTAACCAAATTTATCTTGACAGCTGATGAAAAGTGGATCCGAGAGGTCAGAACATCAGCTGCCTTGGGAAATCCATGGAAGTGGAAAAGGAGAGAAAGCAGACATAAAAGATTTTCTACATAGGAACCTGAAGAGAAAGTCTGTACTTGGGCATGGAGATATGCAGAGCAGCCATGCCTAACAGTTTAAGATTAAAAATGTCCAGGTGTGGATACAATCCTCCCACCCTCTGAGGATAAGGAGATACTCATGGGATTTGCTTGAGGACAAGACCCAGTGCTAAACACAGTAATTTTGTAGTTTGAACACAAACACAAACACGGTGGAGTGGTCAGTGTGGCTGCTGCACTTAAGAGAGGGTTTCTTACTAAATTTAATGAGGCCAAGATTATTCTCCTTTCACTCACATCTTGTTTTTTCGAGACAAAGATCTGGAGACAGTGGAGGAACACATTATACAGCATGGCTGCTAACATTAATCATAGCCCTTCCATTCCTGGTTTGCTTTTTTATTTTTAATTAAGAACTGTGCTTTGGACTACAGAAAGCAGATCCATGTAATGTGTTTCCTTATCTCCCCAAGGTTTCATTTTTCACTGGAAGAAAGAAAGAATAAACTATCAATTAGGGCTTATTTTTACTAAAAATCAGGTTAAAAAATACATGAAATATACGTGGTTTCCTTAAAGCACATCCATGAACAAACACACAGCTGAAAGAATGCACTTCTTCCTTTCTTAGTGGAATATCCTGAGGCAGAGAGAAAGACACTTCTCAGCCAACTCTTGACAGCCATGTATTTTCTAATTGACCACATAAACTAAAGCTCTCCATTCCAGACATCCTAGTGACCCTCATCAATAACCTAAGCATCAGGTTGCATCTCTCAAAAGTTATATGAACTTGGGTGTTCCTACACAGAAAAATTATAACCATGTTTTGATGACAGAAGCAGAAAAAATGTTTTTAAGCAAATGTTATGTACTTTATCTAGGTTTAGAGATCTACTACAAATTACTTTGTCTATTCTTCTTGCAATTCTTTGTTCCATGGCTTAGAAGGATAATGGGGTACAAAGGAGCAGGAGATAATTCCCTCACAAAGGACCTCCATTGCCAGAGCCTTTGAAGTTGTGCTAAAAAAGCCTTGTTAGCCATTAGCTGACACACAGCAGAAATCTGAACTGTTTCCATGCACACTACAAGCAGAGCTATTTTCTGCACAATTAGTCATAAAAAGGGCCAATGTAAACTGTGTCGGGAGGTCTCAATTCTTTACATTCTCCACACAGTGAATCAGACATTATGTATAACGTTTTGTTGCCATTTAGACCTTGGGCTGCTCTGCAATCAGGAGGCGGCAGCCTCTCTTCCTCCTTCTCCCTCGATGCTGATTCTTAAGCCCCTTGGCAGCACCACAGTGTTTATGGTAGGAAGGTTTCCCAAGAATTAGTGCAGGGAAAAAGGCAAAGGGCTGAGAGCTGCCCCCTCACAGTCGGGGTAAATACTTTGTGGTCCCTTTGCCTGCTGCCTCCAAAACTGCATCTCTGTTTCTCTTATTCTACAGTGGTCAAAGCTCAGTATTTTGGAAGCTGAAAGATGAATTTGTCAAGATGAGGCTGTAGTAAGAAGCTACAGGAAACACTCCAGGCAATGACTTTTATCTGAAGTTGCTGATTTCTCCGCTACAGCATTCCAGTCTGACCCAGAGGTCTCTGGGTAACAGCAGGAATTTACTGGGAATCACATGCCATCCCACATTACTCTCTTCTGACAAGACAGATGTTCCAGAGACCCATGGTGAGGAATCAGTTTTGTGGATAAACCCTCCAAATTTTTAATTCCCTTTCGCTCCTTGTCCAGCATATTTCTTTGCTAATGAGTAACATGCTTTAAAAACTGGAGGCTCTTCAGCCTTCCTCATGATGACCCTCACTGCCAGACAATTGCTCCTCTTTGTTCTTGAACCACTTTCTTCCTTGAAATCTCACTCTAGTGGTAAGGATGGTCTTGAAAAAGTATCTTGAATGCACTTTGACAAGGAGCCAATGCTGGATTTGTGCAGATCTTGCTTTTGCAAGTTGGATCTGGATGTGTCTGAAAGATTCTCCTAGCCTGAGTAACCCTCTGATGTAAAGTGTCTTATCAAGGAATGACACCAGGTAATCCTGGCACCAGGATTAGGTGGGTGATATGCAGCACCTAGGTATGACTATGATGTTAGGACAGCCTGAATATTTTGATTTTAAATTTTACTGATAATGTGAACAAAATTCATGCTTGTGGGGATCCAACAGGAGAATGAATTTTCTGGAAATGGCTTGCAGGAACCCAGCCTACCCCAGTTAGTATGAAATGTAAGCCATAGGATGAGACATGCAGCCCTACCACACCAGATCACATGTAATGAAAACTTCCTAGAGGCTGGTATTCAGGTTTGAAACAAGAGCTCTGTGGGCTTTCCAAAGAGAAGGAGACTGTGAAAGGCCCCACCTTCCAGAAAAGTCTGTCACCCCAGGTTGCTGGCTTTTGCTCTGCTTCAGGACATGGTTTTGCACTTGGAAATTGCAGCATTATGCAAAAAGCTGTGAAGGAGAGCTGGAGATGCAGGGAATGAGCTTTCCTCCTCCCCTGTTTGGCAGGAGTGTCCGAGCCCAAAGCATGCCTTAAAAAATACCTTGCACAAGCCACGTGCAATGGTCTTGTAAAGCAGGCTTTCATCACAGACTCCTTACATCATGCCACCCGTTCTCCAAGCAGATGGAGAAATCATTCTGCCTCTCGTTTGATGTTGTTATTCTATGCAGTTGTGAGGAACTGACTCATAGCCACTTTTGGACAGTCACAGGAATCAGAGCAATAACACATAAAAAGCCAAAGCGTGCAGCATTTCAAAAGTCCAGCAATCCTCCCGTGGCTCCCCTTCATTCTTTTCTTGCATGTAATCACCTCTCTCCCCTCTCACCCGAGTGCACTTACAGAACGAGCTCTGGAGAAAGGCTGCACCGTAGCCAGAGGGAGAATGGAGAGATGAGGGGCCAAAAGTTGAGGGGGTTATTCCAGATTGACGCCAGGCTAATAGAGCCCAGATTTGTGCTTCCCTGGGGTGTCTCAGAGATCTGCAGTGCAATTCTATACTTGGAGCATCTCAATCTGAGGGACAGACAGATTCCCACAGATTTCTATTTCCTTGCTGCCTCCAGGTATAATAAACTCCCTGTTTCTGATCTTCTTTTCTGAGCAGCCCTTCTGTTAAGGGTATGGAGCTATTGTTGATGTGCTCAAATGGCACACCATGGAAATCCTTCTCCAGAAGCACCCTGGAATACAGTGCACACTCAACAGGCTCACCATGAGGTGGGACAGAGTTTACCAGTTTGGAACTGGCTCCTTGCTGGTACAGCCCTCTGTCTCCAGTTTCAATGCAGTGCCACAATGTGAGCTCAACAACTCAGTTCTCTGCTGTCTTCCAAGTCTTGGAGCACTTTCCCTAGCAGACTTGCCCTAAACATATGTGGTAAACAATAAAACTACTTTTTTGGGGGGAAAAAAAGCGCTCCATTTTCTTCCAAGTCTAAACCAGCTGTTTCACTTTCACAAGCAAGAGCTGAAGTGAGATCACCTCCTAAGAATCTCCTCTGGCCTCTGGGTCAGTTTGTAGCTGCCTCAGACATTTCCAAATGAAGTGACTGCTCTGTGCTAGTGAGAGGATGGCACTCCCACAGAGCAATTCATTCCAACATCTCAAATACTAGGTTTGGGAAGAACACCAGCCCTCTGTGCAAGTCTCTTTCCATCTACCATGTGAGCTTAAGGAGCTCCTTCAGCCTTGGTGTCGATCAGACATGGCATGGTGACCCACCAAGCCACCCTGCAAGGCTGAAATAGAAGTTTGATTTACTTTGTCCCCAGGTTTTACTGTGAGTAAAGGCAGGGCTTACTCAGTCTGAGATACTGCATGGAGAATGGTTATTGGCATTTTCCTCTCTAGCAGAATGCCACGACTAGATGTGGTTTTCTTTTTTCTCTGTTTTTGTTTATTTTTCTAAGGTGCATGCTCCTCACTGAACCATTTCTACAGACGGGTGTGACTGGAGATGTGTGCCAGTCATGCAGCTGTGTGACAGGGGACGTCTCTGTGTCCCTCATGGGACCCTCTCCTATGGATAGGGTCAATGTAGCAAATCTTGGGAACTTCACCATCCCTAACACTGCAGCAGAAGAGAAGGAGACGAGTCTGAGGAAAAATCTAGAGAAGACCCAGCATCTCTAAGAGCCTTCCCAGGGTGCTGGAGGCATCTCTGGGACCATCAGATCCCCCAAGTGCAGACAGTCTGGTGTGAAATGCACTGCCTTCACATTCTTTGCCAGTGGTCACCAATGCCTCAAGCAATGAGGAAACTGGTGAGGAAAGGCAGCCTCTTTTGGTACCCAAGGTGCCTTATTCGTGCATGTGCAGCCTTGCTGAAGCAGACAACCCTCTCCCACCTGAACCACAGTTATCAGCTCTCTCCACAGAAGCTGCTGCCAGCCCCTGGACAGCCGGGCAGGGCAAGCAGCCTCTGAGAGAAGTGTTTCATATCCCATTGCAAATCCCCTGAGCCATCCCCAGCTAGTCTGGAATGTACATGGACCTGCTTTCCAAAGCCAGGCACAGGAGGGGGTGGGGAGAGAAACCAGATTCAATCTAGATTCCCTAACTCCTGCCTTCTTTGCAAAGGAGGTAACTGTGAACATAGCACTAAAACACCTCAGGGACGTGGTGGAGTCTGAGCTCAGGGCAGCTCCGGGCCTTGGAAAGCTCCTCAGTCAGGAAAACAGCTTTTTGCAAGCAGAGTGTCTCACTGAACTTGTGGAGGCATCTCTGAGGCCCAGCAAGGACCAGAGCATGTGGGACATCAATGGGCACAGCCACTGTTATAACACACAACGTTGTTACAGCACACAGCCAATGCTATAAAATGCAGCACCTTTGCTTGACTTGGACAAAGGCTTCTGGCAGGTAATAAGGATGCACTAAATGGCTTTTTATAGGAAATAAATAGACCTGAGGGCCATGGTCTATCATTGCAGGCTCAGCAGTGAGCTGGACTGTTGAGTCTGTCCTTTTTTGGCCTCATGGATGCATTTGGCTCCTACAATATATTGTGTCCACAATGTAATCAAGCCTGCTGTGAAACTGCACTTCACTCTGTTTGCTTTGAACCTGCTGCCCCTAGTTCCTCTAGTTTGCACAAGACAGCTCTAAACTGAATTAAACAGAACTTTAATCTGCTCTAGTGTGAGATCAAACCATTCCAGGAAAGTTATTTGGGGGCAATGTCTGTTGAATCTGTGATATTACTTCAAAAGATGACAAGACAAGTTGTAATTTTCTGTTTGAAAACCACAAATCAAAGCTCCCAGTTGGCAGGACATGGATCCTTGCTTGTTCTTTCTGGTTTTGACCTCTCAGTCAATTATTCTACAGACTACACTGCTTTCTTCATCTATTCCAGGAGCCCCTTTCTGGTGGTTTATTTGGATTGTGGATGTCTCATAAGTGAAAAATGTGGTGATGCCTTAGCACAAAACAGAGTGATTCCTTAGCAAATTGCCAGCCCCTGGAGTTTGTGGACACAGGACAAACTCCATGCTGGAGCAGAGAGTACTGATGCTTTCTACCCTGCAGACATAGAAAAACAGAAACCATTTCACCAGACTTTTATAAAAAGGAAACTCTTCAAGGAAACCAAAACTGAGCCTCCTTAGTCAGGATTTTTTTTATCTATAAGAAACTTCACATTGTTAATACTGACTGCGGTTTGTTCTTTTCCCAGAAAAATCCAACCGGCCACTGGATGTCACTGTTGTTGCAGAAAAACACCCCGGAAAGTTCACAAATGAAGCTGTGAGTAAGGTGAGGTGTCACCCCTCAAAGGAAATGGTCTTTTCTTCCAGGTTAATCAGCGCAGCGCTGGTAGCATCTGGGGGCAGAACACCCTTGATGGTCTCCATCAGCAGCGGAGGGCAAGTCCTCTAGGGAGCTCAAGGACCTTGACTCACCTGTGCCCAGGTGTGTGTCCCCTCCTCCTGCTGGATCCCCTCTGGTTTTGCTGAGACACGTCCCTGCTGAGCACAACAAATGTGACCTGGTCTCCAGTTTGGACTCAACCCTTTCTCTTCTGCCATGCAGAGGAGCACACCACAGCAGGCATGATTCCCAGCTTGTCCTTGATCATGGATTAAAGGCAATTACACGTGGTGCTGCTCTGTGGTTTTGGCTGGCGCTGCTCTAAAGGCAGCTTGGCGCAGCTGCACGACTTGCAAGGGTTGAGCTAATTGCTCGTCTAAAACTGCTCTGTGCTACGTAGATCATTTGCCACCTCACAAGCTACACCAGGCATCTCCAAATCCATTCAAGCACACAGTGGAAACCTGCCCTGAAAGACCATCCTCAGGCTGATAACTCAGCTAAGGATTCCTCTGCAGCACCATAATGAGCCCTGCCAGTGCAGGCAAGGGGCTTTTTCAGGGAGTGCTTTGAGGCCCTAGGCTGAGGTCCCTCCCATCGAGGGAAAGCAGCAGAAATAAGCCCTAAGAGTCCACAGAACACTTTCAGACCGGGTCAGATGGTGTTTCTGTGGCATTCCAGGAGGTGCAAACTCGGACTTGTTTCCCACCTTACACTCCAAGCCCAAGGCTTGCTGCTTGATTCATGCCTGTCCTGACATTGGGAAGCAAACGCCCAAAACAGGGCAGGTCACACCAACAAACTCTTGCCCCTGAAGAGAAAAGGAAGGCAGGAACACGCTACAGATATTTGTGAAGCTGCTGAATATGATATTACAAGACCCTGAGATACACGTGGTGTTGGAAGAGATCTGGAGCACCTACATCTGGAGCTCTGTCTCCTTTGAAATGCAAAGCATGCCGAAGATGTGGAGTAATAGGACACTGGGCTAGAAAGTACCCATTTTAGTGCATCTAAATGTCATAAACCAGGATCAGCTCTGCCTGGGCATGACTGATCAGATCAGCTTTGATATCAGATCAGGATGTTGGCATAAATTAGAAAAAGGACCTACAGAGGACACTGATAGTATTAGGAGATTTCATGGCTGTGTATTTTCTTAATTATTTTTTTCTTTCTTTAAGAGCAAAACAGAAGAAAGAATTGCTTTGTGAAGGACAGACACTCCTTTGGGTAAAGATCCTGTGGTGGAAGGACAGGGAGTTTCCAGCCAGCAATGACAAATGCTCTACCAGAAGGGTCAGTAAATCTTATCTGTCAGAGAGACCATTTGTGTAGTGGGAAAGAACAGAACACAGTCCTGCAGTAGTCAGAGATTCTCAGCTGCAAAGGTGCTGTATGCATACCTATCACAACCCAGCAGATGAGCTTCATCCTGCAAATGCTTCCATTTGTAAACTACTCTGGGCCTGCAAACACTTGTATTAAGCCCTCACATCCCCATGGACAAAGGATATCTTGCTCACAAATTTAAAATTTAATTGACTAAAAGTCTTGGAAAGCTATATTCCTCAAATACTAATTCGTATATGCTGTGTCTATGGAGTTGATCTTATTATAAATTTATTCCCTATTAGACTATCAAATGGGTCTCTACATTCCACTCATTCCTAGTTATTTTTATGAATTTCACCCACAGAGATCTATTCTCAGCCACACGGCCAAACATCCTGACTAGTTTCAATTTAGGGTTTTTTCCTATATAAATACACAGAATTTCTATATACATCCATGTTTTGAACAAGCAGAAATATTTGATTTGAGTCCCCACTGCAGTACTCTGGTTTTACACTGGTATAAACAGTAGTGGTTTCCACTGTTATCTCCTGCTGCCCAACTGTTAACACTGGGGAGAAGGAGCAACAATGAAGGCAAGCACAATTTATCTGAACATCCTCTCATAATATTGGCCCGGGGAGCAGACTGCTAACCAAACCAAAAAGAGGGAGATTCAGGGCTCCCGTGAAGTTTTCCTGACACAGCTGTCCACTCTGACACATGGTCACATTCAAAAACTGACTAGAGTTATTATGGAAGTTCAGAAACCTCAAAATATACACAACAGCTTTTGAAAAACATTGTGGTTGTGTGGGTTCGAGCGTGCTTGAGGAACATGTCAAAATCCAAACAAACAATTCCCGTCTTCACCCCTTTCTGTTAACACACGAGCGTGCGAGCACATCACCAAGCTTGCTCTGTTATTCACAGCCCTCATTAAAGAATAACAGCCCCTGTTTGAGTACCACGAGGCAAAATTGTTCGCACATGTGGACCAAGCAGACACACCAAGGCTGCACCCTTATGGTCTGTGAGTGACAAGCTTAATAAGATTACGCTTGATCTTTCTCTTAATAAAGCTGGATGACATTCAAGCAAAGCCTGGGGGTTTTTTTAATGGTACATTAAGGGAATCCAGAGTTTGGCACAGCTGGAGGCCTGAAGCATCGAACCAAACTTGGCACTGCCAGCATTCCCGTATGATCTCAGACCTCACATAATGAATATTTATATCTATATATACAGACACACACATATATTAAATACCTATCATTAGCTGGTCAAGGTCAATGCTCTGGCTAACAGAGCTGGATGTAATACCAAGAACGATGATGGCTCTTTTTTTTTTCCTGTGTTATGAATCACACAAATTAAGCAACCAACAGTTTATAGAGTCTGCAGCATGATGGACTGCTTTTAAACCACACATACCGAAGGGAAGGAGAACAACTCCAAGAAATTACAAAAGCAAAAGAGAAGTGTCATCACCTTACTGTTTAAACTTGAACACAGCAGAACACGGAGACTCCTGCTTAACTTTAATAACACCAGCAGCCTCAGCCAGCTCCAGGGAAGCAGTCATTTGCTTGAGATAAGTCAGGGATCGTGTGTTTTGAAGCTTTATGGGTTAGAAGCTAAATAGTGTTAGCTGAGTCATACTGATTTAAACCATCACTGCAACTGCAAAGATTACAAAAGACAGTTCATGAAGAAATCACTCAGAGGAAGAGGAATTACTGAATTTTTATTTTAAAAATATTTTATATATATAAGAAAAATAATCCCTCCCCAACTAAAACTTTACTTTTGGAAAAGGAAAGCTTCCATAAGGACAAACTGAACATTCCCAACTTCTCTTTCCCTCATCTCTGTTGGCTATGCCCTCAAGCTGAGTGTCTGTGTATTAAGTACCAGCTCTACAGATAGATCAGTGGATCTCAGGATTAAACAGAGAGTTCACGATGGAGTTATCTAGATGTACACGGGGTGGAGATGGTCTAGACTCTGTAGTTCATCTGCCAAAATAATCTTTTTTTTTGACAGCCAAAATAGTTCCCAAATTACATTAGGAATACGGATGAGGAATTTAAGAGTACTGGAATACTGTCCTCTGCTGCTTCCAAAACAAACCAAAATTTTTTTTTAAATCACAGTTTTATTTCAAAGCATGCAGCAATGATTTACTGAAATGGAATATTCGCATATTTAATTTCAAAAAGAACACAAACATGGACATTAAATTAAATACTTTGCAGAGCCTGAATTTTCTTCCAGGCTTTTGTTTTGGTGAGCAAATGAAAATGTTTTTGTTTAGCATTGACCCAGTATAACTTTTACTTCAATCATCTGGTTCAGCCGACAAAACAAGACATAAATCATTTCCACTGCTCTAGACTGAGTCCAGGTTTTGTTAATGTGGATGAATTCCTGATCCTCGGTATCTCTCTTTTCCTTGAGATCTACTCGCAGTGAATATGGTGGTGGCACCTTCCCTGGCTGTTAAAGTCATAGCCACGGACAAGAGGTTCAGGGCCAGAATACCACTTTGCAGATCCCATCTTCTTCCCTTAAAGTCAGTAACGAGACTCCCACTGAATCCAAGGGAGCTGATCAGAGATTTACACTGCAGAAAAGTACATGAGGAAACTCTGCTTCCTTCTGTCTTCAACTCACAGCATTCAATTTGCTTCTGGGGGCTGCAAACCTGTCCAGTCTAGCTCTTTACTTTCATTTACAACTCTTCAAAGTTTCTCCTTGTGTGCAACCTGATCAGAAGCTCATTGAATTACATGAAAAATGCCCCAAAGGCATCTCCTGTGCAATGTGGGGTCCTTACTTCCAGCTGGTTTGAAGGCTCCAGAGCTCCAGAGCTCTGGGCACACGCAATTACAGGTGAGCAGAATGTGAACAGCAGACAAGATCCTCTTGCCTAAAGAGTGGCCTCTTGCCTCTTGTGGCAAAAGTGTTAATTCTTGAAGGAATCCAGCCCATAATTATCCAGTTAAATAATTATCTGCTCCTTTCAGTGGATGAAGCTGAGATAATCCTGACTGAAGTAAGAAATTCACTGCTGGCCTTATTGGCATTTTTGTGCCCAAACCCTGTAGAACTTTTCATGCAACTAAACTCCACCTATGATACTCTCACACTATATTTTGGCTGACTGTTCTGGGCTATTATATAAGCCCTTTGGCACTGGCCTATCCCAGATTTCTCCCAATTTCCACACTTTTTGTCACAGCCAAGTTTCTGCAGGAAACAAACCACTTGTTTGAGGCCAATTAGCTCAAGGACGTTAAAAGAAAAAAATATCAAAAGGCTTTGGGTCAGTGACAAGAGCAATAAAGAGGCCAACAAAACGAAAGGGATTCGTTCTGAACATGTTTTTGACTTTGTCAGAGCCAATTCCCAATGGAGTGAAACAAGAAAAACATTGCTTGAGAGACTCGAGATCTGTCATGAATTCCCAAGGCACATTAGGAAGTCTCACTCTCCCCTCTGTCTCTCATTCCTTTCTGAGGTACATCACAGACTCCAGAAGGAGGATGGTAAGTCTGTACCTCACCCACCCATTATCATACAGAGGATGATAAGAGATCTGTACAGTGGCCCCAGACATTCAAAGTCACAATGAACCAAGGGTTAGGGAATCCCACAATAATGTTCCACAGTTTCTCACATTTTTGGGGAAAAACAATAGAAATCAAAATTCCATTTGATAGTATTTTCTTTGTGGATGAGATACTGGGATTGCTTCTCTCAAGAAATACTCACTTGGATCCCTTGCAAAGTAACTGATTTGTGCCTCTGCTGCTCCATCCTTACAAGAAGCATAATCTCTTTTCCTCCCAGAAGGACACACTTGTCCCATTACGTGCCTATATGCTGATAAATTTGGTGATGACTGAACTCTGGAATGAACTTCAGGATACTGCAACCTCTGTCTTTCCCACCATCACCACAATGCTCATCACTGATCCACGTCCAGCGTGAGGAGCCCCACCAGAGCAGCAGACACCTCTTTTTTCCGGACTTGGAGACATCAGACTCACAGACTTGTCAGCATTAGAACCAAAGCTCACCTTTCAAGTTGTTTGAAGTATGAATTCAAAGGATTACTAAATATCAGTCTTAGAAGGAATAAAGCTTCTATAGGGAGGAAAAACATCACTGGTTTCCAGCTGAGCTTTCTTTAATGACAGACTTTGCACTTCCTAATCTGTTTGGAAAATAAATGCCACATGGCATGTTAATATACTGAGCAAGGGACAGTCAGGCTCCCAGCAAATAATTCATAATGACATTTTTTGGGCTAGATTTTATGACACTCTTTGTAGGACAATGCCACGAGTTGGTCTTGAGTATTTCACCATGAGAACAAAATATTCCTCCTGACATCTAGCTCTGTGTTCATGGGTTCATTTTTTCTGATGATTAATTCTGAGTTCACGTAGAGTGTGTTCAAGATTACACGGATTCATATTCAGTTGACCATATCTGAGAGGATTATTTTAGTGTGCCCCAGTTTATGGCCCATGAAACATGATCCCTCTTGTCTCTCCATGTCTCTCCCTTGGCCAGCAGTATTATTCTAACAACCAGTGCTGGGAACTTGTATTATCAACATAAAAGCAGAAAACAGCTATTTTTCTCTACCAAAACCAGCTCTCATTCAGTGACCTACACTCGCTTTGCTCTCAGAGCCAACAGCCAAGCAGAAGACATCAAAATATCAAAACGTTTTGAAGAAAATACCCTTAAGAATAAATCTGCATTTCAGGTTTGCCACAGTCTTGATCACTCCTGGAGCATCTAGCACATATTTCTGCTGTTACCAGGGATACTAACCTGAACAAGATGAAACACAGTGGAAATACCCTGATGCCACCTGAAACCATTGTTTGTGTCTCTGAAGAGCTGTGACATGTGGATCACACTGGAAGGTGTTTCCATCTCTACCCAAGAGACTGGTGCTGGCAGCTCAGTGCTGATCCTGGCAGCCAGCAGGCAGATGTGTTGTCTAATAGTTTTGGCAACTTCTGACTATCTTTTCTATCATGGCATCATTATCTTGAGCTGACTGCCAGCTGGCCTGAACGGTGCTGGATACATGAAATGCAGAGAAGCTTTCAACTGACACCACCTTGTAAATTATACATAGCACTGTTATTTCATGTGCAGCCCCCAAAGATCTCAGAGCAGTTTAAGGACAGAAATCAGGTCCAAAGCTGTGACCCTTACTTAACAAGTATTAGCTAATTAGAAAGCTGTCCCACTGAAATAAGCAGAGTTCCTCGAAGAAGTCTGTTTAATGCGCAGCTGCACAATTTAAAAAATGAAAATAAAAGTATTACTTACACTGGGGTTGTTTCTCAAAGCCACAGTTCTACTATATCCCCTTGGTGCTGTACCAAAGTAACAGAAATATGGAGCATTCCTATTCAAAAAAACCCCCATTCCTGGTCAGTAACACAGTTACTTTGGAACCAACAAATAATCGTTTCTCCAGATCTTCAGGCAACCTACAATACACTTATGTTTTGTTAAGTGGCCTAAGTTCCCACAACTCAGTAGCTGAACCAGAACTTCTGCTGCACACAACCTCGCCTGAACCAACAGGCAGCGCAACTTGCTCGTGAGAAAGAGAGGATTTGAACTAGAACCTTTTAAGTACAATCCCTCCAGCAATGAGCCGTAGCAAGCTGCTGTAGTTCAGTATCATCACTGCTGTGACCAGAGCTGTGGGATTTTCTGTTGGTATTATCATGCATCCCTTCCCTCACGTGTCACTGCGACTGCTCGCAGAAAGCAGAGGTTATATGCACTGTTCTATGGGAACAGAGAGCGCCTTTCACAGCCCCTCAGCAATTTTATTTTCCTTTGACTGATGCTGTCAACACGTTATCTGAAGTCTGCCTTGAGAGCAAGGGCTCGGTGAGAGTGTTTGCATTGCACTTGTGCGTTACCTACACCCCACTCGGGCACCCTCTGCCCATCACTCACCAAGCCCACTTTCTGATCACTTGACTGCCATTTGGACAAAGCCCAATTCCAGCCCTCTCCGAGCACGCTACACAGTCAAAGAAGGAAATATAGTCTTTTTCAGTTCAGTTTTCAGCTGAAAGTCAATGAGTTGTCTGGTTATTGGTCCTTTTTTGAAAAGAGAGCTTTTCTGTAAATGCTATGCTTGCAGGAAAGATCAGAACCTGCTTTTTTTCTTCACTCATTTTGGGGAACTTCAATATGCAGCCTGCAGAATGCTTCTCTTCCAGATAGGAGTGAGACTATCTTTCAGTAACTAATAAAAACAAACCATACACTTTATCAACAGATCCTGAGTGCAGTACTGCTGTGCAGTAGCAAATCAAGCTTCCTTTTTGTTCTTGTCTCTAAACATCATTACTGTAGTTGATCTATTAATGGAATTCCTTACCTGATCACAGAAAAGAAAGCACACCTTAATGTTGACTGGCTGACAGTCTATGACAGTGAGCAGCAAGGAATGCTCTGTGCATCTGGAATCGCAGTGGAAATGCATCTCATCCAATTTTCCAGGAAACAATTTGGCCAGGACATCAGAGCACAGAGTCTCTTTGCTAAGTGTGCTACTGGAGCATTACTCACAGCATCTCCTGCCCGAGGCTTGTGAGTCACCACCAAAGAGAGGAGGGACCTCACTGTCCCCTGACAGCTCATGGGGGAATGGCCAGTGCAGATGTACGAGGCAAAGAATTACTCCTGAGCTGCCAAGGGCTCCACCAGCACTCGGTTTTCCCTGCCATGGCTTTCTTCCACCTGTGGCTTGTGACAACTGAGAGCAGTCAATGAACAGCATGAAAGGGATTTGCCAGCCCATGGCACTAGAGTGATAGAAGTGAGAGGCAAGGACAGGACTGCCACAACAAGGATTTGTTTCCTTTCTATTGCTGAGCTCCTTTTCTGTAACACTGCTTTGCTTTGTTCAGCATCCAATACCTGGGTCCTGAAAACTAATAATATTAACAATTCCACATCCACACAAATGCAGATGTACTATACACACAGATACAAAAAGCATGTATATATTTTCCTGTAGAGGAAATATGGTATTTATGCTTTATAAGATGAACAAGGAAAAGAGAAAACCAAGAATTCTGGGCTACTGCCCAAACCACACAGCTTTGAAATCAGCGGTGCACTGAAAAAAACCCCACACAACAAAAAAACCCCTACGCTTCCTTCCAAGAAAAGTGTCTAAGTTTTCCAATTTGTTTACGACTGATGTCTACTCACAAGAGACTAAATTGCAGGCTGGATGAGACTGGACTGGCATACAACACCAAAAACCTCTCCTTCCTGAACTGGGGAACAATATCTTAAGTGTTTGTACGTGGAGGCAGACCTAGTGTTGCAGAACTTTTCCCCCAAATTGCTCTATCTGCTTTTAATTTCCAATGAATGAGCAAACACATGTGTAGGCTACTACTCTTCCAGACCAAGGCTCTTTATTCTCAGAACTCATCTCTCTTTTCCTGACACCTGCTCACTGCTCACTCTGAAATACAGTCCCGAAGTATTCAAGCACTCAGAAGTATTCAAGTTTTTTTCTACCTGGAAGTCTCTTCTTAGCTCTGACTTTAATTAAGCTGTATTATATGTGATGTAGAAACAAGTGAAGTTAAAAATATAGTAATTAAGGTAACTTGACTCTCTAACAGAGAAAGACAGGATCTACAGCAATCTCTAAATGCTTAACGTAGGTGAGGAATGTGATACAGTTCTGCACAGAAACAATATCCAGATGATACAAATACAACTGCAATATATCTCTGATTGCCCCAATCTTTAAGTAGTATCTAACTCTTAAGAATCTGTGCTAGTATTAGTGTCATTTTTCTGGAAAGCTCAGTTATTGTCTACCACAATGGAAACAATCCTTAGTATCAGCTACATCTTTGCTCAGCTTTGCGCCAAGGAATCACTTTAGTGAATCCTCCCCTAAGTCCCAGATCTGTTGAGATATTGAAAGTAGACCTAAATTGCAAACACTATCACCTCCCACTTCCAGATTGTAGGCGCCAGCCCAGAGGCTGGGCTTGGAAAAAAGCCTGGTCTGTACCCCAGGAGCTCTGAGGGAACATCACCTGCTCCTCACATCCCACTACTGTTTTGAACTTAAAGCCATCAGGGAGTTGTTTTTCCTCTGAGCCAACACCAGAGGTGTGCTGGGGTGTCAGACCAACTCCTGCTAATGGCTTGTTCTTTCACCTGGGTTTGCCTGATGATGCTACTGCAAATTCTTCTTTGGTCAGGAAGCCAGGGCCAGGCTGCAGCTGAAGAAATGACTTGGACTTTCACCTGCCAGTCACCTGCCAGTCATTGCTGGGGTCATTGCCCAAGACCTTGCAACTTCCAGATTAGAGGTGGGGCTTGCTGGTGGGGAGTTCTCCATAGCAGGACAGCAGCATCATATAGCTCCCTGCCACCTTCCTTAATGCAGTCTCCAAACATTTCTGTGCCATTCATGTTTTTGTTTTGGTGTTTTTGGTGGGGTTTTTTTAACAGCAGAGGAGGGAATTAAACTGTCCTCATTTACCCAAGGCATAAAGCTTGGCCCAGAGCCAACAGATGGCCGGTAGCAGAGTAGGAATAGGAAAGGAATAGGAATACAGCTCTCCTGAGACTGATGTCCTGAGCTCTAAGAGGATGCTCTGCACACTCAGATGAAGCATGGCCTGATAACATTATGTATGACCATTTCCCTGCTTATGCTGGGCCTTTCATCTCTGGGACTTCACAGCTCTCGCTGTCCTGTGTTTAACCTTGAGCTAAGCAGATAATTTATGGCCATACCAATTCCAAAAAATGAAAAGGAAAAGCTGCAGTGCTATGTTTGAAGTGAAGTCTGGCAAGACGTCCTGCTCTCTCTCCACAAGTCCTTTATGGCAAAGCCTGAATCGGTTTCCCGGGATGTCGTATATCTGGCATGAATCCCTGCCAGGCAAAAATCTTGTCTTGTTTAATTAGCTCTCACAAATTTTCACCATCCAGCTTTCTCACTGAGGTCTGAACCACAGCTCCTGCTGTCCAGACACCATGGGGAGCGAGACACCACGTCCAAGGCCACTGCTGGTGGCCCGGCTGTGAAAACGCCTGATGGAAACTCATCTCATTAAACTTTCGAAAGATGGATGCTCTGGCATTGGACCAGCTCCGAGCTCTCAGCTGGAGTTTCTGCTGGCCTCCAACTCTCTCTTTGTAATATTTTAGGGTTTGCCTGCTGGAAAATGACTTGTAAGAATGCTCTCTAGTGCCAGTGTTTGGAACCAGAACTGTTTCCAGCATTCCCGAATCCTGGGATGCTCAGAGCTGATGTGCTGACTCAGATCACTCGAGACAAGCAAGTTAGTGAAAAGTTCAATCCAATGGTAATGAGATCTGGTGGAATTAGACATCTGTATGATTCATTCCGTGTTTTGTAATCAGTATAGAGTGTTAATGTCACCCATTTACTCCCAAACCCCAGCTTAGAAAAAGCAGGGCTAGTCAAAGCAAATGGCTCCAAACCTTCTAATGTCAGCCTCTCTTCTTTGTGGAATGAGTGGTTCCAGATCTCTGCACAGTTGCCTGGCAGTTTAATCCTATCCTCTCAATAAGTATTTCTTATTCATATTGATTATTAATTGGTTCAGCCACATGATGTTTCCCAGCTCCCTGCAAGAGAGACTGACACTTTTTATCGAGCATATCAGCCAAACTTAACCCAACAGGTGTTGAGATGAAAGCTATGATCAGGAAATACAGACATTTTGTAAAAAATTCAACAAGTTCAAAGGGTTTTGAAGATTCACTGACAGTAAATGGTAGGATTTGGTGAATCTAAAAATCATCAGGGTTTTCCAGGGCCCCCTGCCTTTTCAGCTACCTTCTGCACACCACAGAATCTTCACCAGTAATTCCTGGAAAACACGTTTTTGTTTCCTGAGCTCTGTGGTCTCCATTACATAGCTTTTTCAAGGCCTAATCTGTCATGTTTATAACCTAGAGAGAATATGTGATGGAGCAAGAAAGCTTATGGCTCTGGTAATCTGGAAAGCCCTCTGGCACACAAGGGAGTAACACAACACCAGGGCTTGCCACAAGCATACAAGGAGCTGGATGTGTCTGTGCATCAGGGAATGGAGGCTTTGCTTTGTTTCCTGCAACTCAGTTGGAACAAGAGCTCTTCAAAGCACATCTTTCTCTTCAGTTTTCATAGGAAGGCAAAGTTAACAATGAACGACAGTCACTCCAACTACTCAACAGGCTTGTCTTCTCCATCAAGGCAAAGATTTGGGGCTTCTGAGGTGATTTATCTTATTTCTTTAACTGAATCCTACATATCATGCCCCAGTTTTTTGTACAAATACTTTTATTTTTCCCCCATACTGCTTGTAATCAAGAGGGAATCTTTACCTATTCCTGCCTGTACAGTTTGATATTTCCCTTGGATTTTTTAAAAATTGTGTCCAGCACTTTCATAGGAAAAGAACGACTGCTAAAAAATCCATTAGCATGGTTTGGCCAGAGTCCAAAATTTCAGCTACCAAGAATGTTAAATCCTCCATCTGTTTGCTAGTTAGATAATGTTACCTTTGAGCTTTCCTTTGGCTGCTAAAGACACTTTATCTGCCTTAAATGTTGCAGAAAATTACACTTCAGGTCAAAGCCTGTGTGCCATTAAATAAGGTGGGGGAGGGAAAGGTTCTTGCTATAAATTTCCACCTTTAGTTCCTCCTAGCTCTTGGTACATTCAGACACAGAAGAGTCCCGAGCTGAGTGTAATCATACTAATGACCTGGGTAATTGATGGTGAATGATGGATATGTTGAGCTGGACTCTAATCCACTCTTAAATATTTGCTTGACTTTTTAAAAATCAAGGGAATACCCCAAAGGGAAGGAAGTTCTTTTGCACAGGAGAAGCTAAGCAGCCACGGTGTGCTCAAGCGAACATTTGGCTAAGACATTACCTCGTGCCTCAGCTGGGGATGCAGCCTGGGCAGCGAGGCCCAGCTCGCTCTTCAGTGCCAAGTCCTGGCTTTAACATCCATCAGACACCTCCAGGGAGAGGTGACTCAACTGCTTTCACTGACGTGATCCCACTGAGGGCAGGCCAGGAGGTGAGCTTGCACAACCCCTGCCTCCACCATTTATCTCCTCACTTCTCATTACAGCTGATGGGACGCACAGCCGGCCACCCTCTCCCTGAGGAGCGTGCTGGATGTGGAACTCGCACGATTGACATGCACAGGAGATTTCCTTATAGCTTCAACCACAACCTCTTCCCACCCACTATTTCCCCAGAGAACAGGGCTTGCTCCTAAATCACATCATAACTTTCCATCTGTCTCTGACCCCGCTCCGGCTCTCCGGCCTGGCGCATCAGGTGCCTTCCAGAGGAGTGCTGGAGATTGTCCAAGCTGCCTCCTGTGCTCCCCAAGGAGGCAGCAGACCTTGCTGAGAAAAGCTAACAAGGAACCACTAAGCACAACTGCATGGGACACTGACAGCTACTTATTAAAACAAGACCTCAAACCCACAGAAATTCAGATCCAGTGCATATCTCCCTCTGGTTAGGTCTCCACACTCTCCAGGGGTGGGTGGCTGGACAAGATCGGTCAAAATCAGGAATAAATGGTTAACCAGAACATAAAAACCTGAGGTACAATCGGTCAAGAGCAGAGGCAACTGTTTTAGGTCAGCATGAGGATCCTTTCATCCCATGCTCAGGAGGACAGCCCTGTGAGGCTGGCCTTGCCAGTCAGTAACTCCTCCTGGGTAGCAAGAGGAGCAGGGATGGAACTCCATGCCTGAAACAGGAGGTACAGACCAGCCTGCTGCCTCTCTGCAGCTGGGAGAAAGGTTTCCATCCAGCCTTGACAGGAGTTTCCCACCATCCAGCCAAGTTTCCTTAGCAGCAGCTGGGGGACTTAACTTTTAGGGCTAGAAAGAGATTTCTAGGCACAGAGCCCCATCTGCAGCAAAGTCAAAGTGACCCTGACAGCCACTGTGGGAGGTCAAGAGAAAAATGCCTGGAATACATGGAGTTGTCACTCCATCTTCCCCATGAAAGAACAAGCTGGCAGGCAAGAAGACTGTCCTGGCTGAGCAGAGAACTCTGGCTGGAATTCAGGAAAAAAAAAGAGTTTATGACCTTTGGAAGAAGGGACAGGCAACTCAGGAGAACTACAAGAATATTGTGAGGTTAAGCAGAGAGAAAATTAGAAGTGCCAAAGACTAACTAGAAATTAATCTGGCTACTGCAATAAAAGACAATTAAAAAAGCTTTCTATAAATACATTTGCAGCAACAGGAGGGCTAAGGGGAATCTCCAGCCCTTATTGGATGTGAAGGGAAATGCAGTGACGAAGGAAAAAGCTGATGTACTCAATGCCTTCTTTGCTTCAGTCTTTAATGGCAAGATCAATTGCTCTGTAGGTACCCAGACCTCTGAGCTGGGAGACAGGGTGGAATGAAGCCTCCTTGATGCAAGGGGAATGGTCAGTGACCTGCTACATCACTTCAACACACACAAGTGCTAAAACGACCTCATGACCCTCTACAGCTCCCTGGAAGAAAGTTGAAGTCTGGTGGAGATCAAGCCCTTCTCCCAAGCAGCAAGGGATAGAACAAGAACAAATGGGCTCAAATCTTGCCAGGGGAGGTTTAGATTGGATATTGGGAAAAATTTCTTCACCAAAAGAATTGTAAAGCCCTGGCACAGGCTACCCAGGGCAGTAATGAAGTTACCATCGTGGAGGTATTTAAAAGATGTGTAGATGTGGCCCTTGGGGACATGGTTTAGTGGTGGGCTTGGCACTGATGGATTAACAGGTATACTGGTTGATCTCAAAGGTCTTTTCCAACCAAAACAATTCTAAGATTCATTAAGAACTAAAGAAAGCACCAATATAAGCACAAAAGGCACAGAGGTGGGAGGACTGGAAAGACACTAAAAAGGTCATCCTGCAGCTCAAAGTCACAGCTCCAAATCTGTTCTCATACAGACCAACTACAATTCATTAGCCATTGCTGTAGTTGTGAGTGCCTTAGGGAAAGGTCCCTGAATAATTTGTAATGGAGAAACATCTGCAGAACAGTTGTGCAAGAAAGGCAGCTCCCCAGTCTGCATGGTTCCCAGATACACACAGCGTCTCAGGGATTACCAGTCCTCTTGAGCATATCAAATGCATGAAAAGAGGAGCAAAGATAACAAGTGCCTGGATTGTGCAAAGGCTTTCTTCAGTAATAGACCAGCATTGTGGAAATGACCACAACCAGTCCTGCTCCTTCCACAGAGGAACCAAGCCTGGTTGCTACCACTGACCTAGGAAGTGTGAATGAACCGTTTGTTTGGAGAGAGATGAAAGGAATCGTGCAAATGAAGCTTGTCTCCATCACCACGACAGATTTACTTCTTCAAGTGGCCTCAAGTAGCCTTGGAAAGGAAATCTGGAATGTTGTAACATTCATAAATATTTGACTGTTCTGTCTTACCTTGAAAACAGGCAGAAACTCTATCCTAAAGAAAGCACTCCCAGATTGAACAGTCATTTTGTTAAGCAGGCCATGACCTGGGGAACTAGGTATTGGTGACATTTAATCTGTATCTGTATCTATGCACATGTACAAACACACACAATAAAATGCAGTGGTTGTCCCAAGGAAAGCCTGGCAAGCATTTGAAAACAGAGCTAAATCTAAGCTTGGCTACTTATACTTACAAATGAAGTCTTGTAAGTTTTAGAAACAAATCAAAAATATTTTAAACACACTAGAGGCAATAAATCATTATTTCTCCTTTATTTTAGTTATCCCCAGAAATCTAAAATATTTTTTTATTTTCATTAGAGCACAATATCCAGTGTTTTAGGTGTCTCCTATCTGATCTAACACCGATCAGTTATGGCAAACTCCCACCTTTCATTCAGACTTCCCACATCGTCACCACAGTTGAATTTGAGAAGAAACAAACAAGAAGTGCTTGTGGAGAGAACAGTGAATGGGTATTTTAAGATGCACCATGTAACTTGATCTACAATTTAAAATTTGCACCACTGAGCAGATCCAACACAAACCTCTTCTGCTCCTGTTGAGATGGAGTAATTCAGTACCTGTGGTGCTGCTGGCAGCTACAGAAAAGGAAAAAAAAAATAAACTCACAGAGTTTGCTTCTTGAGACACTAAAGAATCTGAACACACTCACCCAATACAAACCCCCCCTACTTTCAATGCGCATGAACTGTATTTAAAACAGCTTGTTTGCTCAGCTAATGAAAGATGCTGATTCTTTAACTGAAAAAGATGTAATTTGGATCCACAGGAGATTTCCTCTACCAGCTGGTTTTGAATGCTGTGGTACTCTCTCCTCTGGGTGCAATTAGATTGCTGTAACCTAAACAGCCCTTCCACTCCCATCACTTTAATGTCCCCCAAGATGATAAACAGCATTAAGGTCTCATTTCTGCAGCCTCTACATCAAGAAACAAGTATGATTATATGTATATCTTAAATGCTTTTCCTTGTGACCACAGAATGAGCAGCAATTATTTCACTGAAATGAATTGCAAAATCTGACACACTCTGCTTTAAGTCTTTCAAAGCCATATTAACACAGGAGCCACATCTTATTCAACATAGTGTGATACCAAGCTCAGTGGAGCCAGGAATCAGTCTAGCCTTCATGTCTATCAATAGGAATAATAAAGAGGAATGCCAAATAGGAAAAGCATTTGTCATACCCCAATTGCTTCTTTTATGAGAAAATATACTGTGCATTTATTACCCTGACAGATGTGCAGATACTGATTCTGCTTTTTCCATTTCACAAACATTTCAGTAAATCAACTAAAAAAACCTAACAAGCAAATAATTTAAAAAGTAAATAAAACAGAAAACTGGTTTTGTTTGTCCATGACAAATGTTTTGAAATGTGTTTATAAAATTATTTTTCATCAGTTAAATAACAGATTAAATATTTTGTTCTTGGGCTTCTATATTCTTCTGTAATATACTTCAAAATTTTCTTTCATAGAATAATAAAAATCAAAGTCCCTCATTTTTAATACATCATAAGGCATATTTGAATTTTCTGAGATACAGAAAAACACTGGAGAAGGAAGATCCTTCCATGATTTTTTCCAAACTTGACCCAAATTACTATGGCATTGCAAAACAATATTTTTAGGCAAGAGAACTAGTTCTACTTTTAGCATAATTACGTTGATTGAGTAGCACTGCAATTGAATCTGGTTGCTTTCAGGAATTCTCTCTGGAACAAAGGGAAAATATAAATTACCTAAAATACTGACATTGTGTATCAAGAATAAAACAAAATGAGCACCTTAAATCTGTAACTGATGGGAATAATTTAAAGACACTATGGAACTATGGAACAAAACCCCCTTTTTGTAGTAGCTTTGCTATTGCTTTCTGTTTGAAAGACAGGCAGCAAACTCCTCAGATGCTTTTAAAAAGGAGCAAAATAGCAAAGGAGTAGTAAGAGCAAGAAATAAGAACTTACTACTCTGGACTTTTTTGGGGAGGGGTGAGATAACTGACAAGGTTGTAATATATGAATGTGGGAAGATGTATATTCTACAACTGGTTTTGCATGGACATATATTTTACACAAACTATTTATATATGGGTATAGACACATATATTTTATATATCTGTATGTGCACACTCACAGTTTATAGAAAGGGGGTGTCTGAATGTTAACAGCTATTTTTTCAGTTATTTTCCTTTGCTATAATTTCACTAATGAAAGAGAAAACAAGCTCTTCTTTTCTGTTATTTCTAAGATACACAGGCATCAAAGGCAGGGGAGGAGATTGAAGAAGAGGTGGAAAAGCTTCAGATGAAGATTAGAGAATGCCCTATGATTCTTCCATCTGAGCAGGAAAACCTTTAAAAAATGGGCTTTGTTTCAAGAGGAAGAAGCCTTTTAGATTAGCAAATCTGTTTTTTTTTTTAACCACAAAGAATTGCTTTAGTGGTCTTTTAGGTCTTCACTGGACATGCAGCACAGGCTACACTGCAGGGTTGCAGAGATGAAGTGCAAGTTCTCCACCAAGCTGCAAAGATTATCCTGAGAAAGAGCAAAGACAGATGAAGATGGAAATTTGCCCCAGCCAGAGCTCCAGCCATCATGGAGATGTTGTTTTTTATTAACTACAAGGGAACATCAGATTTATGAACAATGCTATTGATGGGACATACAGTATATTTCACATGAGATTAAAGAAAGTTGGTTCATTAACTAGGTTTAGGTAGAGAGAGAACCAAAATGATTAATCAGTGGAAGACGAAAAGGAAATCACATTTCCTAAAGTAAGCTCGCTTAAGTAATTTTGCTAAACACTCAAAAAATTTAATTGAACAAGTGAAAGAGTCTGCAATAAATTAGGCATGGAATCAGAAAAGAAGATTAAATCTGGACCTGAGAAAAGGAAATGCATTTAAGTTTCAGTTTCCTTCTGCTGTTAAAGTACTTGGTACATGCATCGCCAACACTCTTTCTTTCCCCCCTTTTTTCCAGTGGCATCTACAGCATTATAGAGTGCTCAGGATACAGGGGAAACACAGTAAAAGTTCAAGGTTAAGCCAGTTCTTTTATCAGGTTAGGTGACTTTGATTGAAAGAGCTAGTTTGGAACAGATCCTCAAAGAAGAACAGGATATGCTATATAATACTCACTGTGTAGAGGAGATCCTTAGAAAAGGAGTTAGATAATTTGTGGTGGTCAACATGACATTAGAGAAAATAAGTCAAAAAAGAGTTGTTTCCTTCCTGACATTATTCAGCATCAGTTGGTAAAATGGCTATTTACAGTATTAAGCCAAGGGAGATTAAGTTCCTGCTTACAGAACTAGAAATACATAATATTAATAGAAAACACCTCAGACAGTTTGAAAATTGACTATACTGAAAGATGTCAAAAAGGAGCTGTAAAAATGGAGAACCATCTGTGATGGGAGCTTTTTTTAGCAAAAAACATTTATAGGGATTGGTAACAAGCCCAACACTAGTCAACATTTTCATCCATGATTTGGAAGTTCTCGAAATGCTGCCAATAAAATCCACATGCACGAGACAGACTGTCAGCATGACGAATCCTGAAGACATGGAGCCATCTGAACAGATTTGCCTCTTGAAACGAAGCAGGCAGGAACACAGCAGAGATTTTTGCAGATGGGGATTCCAGGTAGAGCTCCTGGAAGTTGAACCTTGATGCTCATTGCTGACCCCGCTCTCGTCGTCCTGCTCTCCCGGGCTGGATGTACAGGATACCTGGCTCAGTATCTCAGCATGGTGAGACTGAGCTGAGACCATCCTGCACAGCTCCAGGGATGTGCCTTCAAAAAAAGCATCTTCAGGAGCAACGTGACCCAAGAAAACTGTTGTTGTGGAAGGTGGCCCCAGTGTGGATTTTTTGATGTCTAATAGCAACTGAGCACACACATTCCTGCTTTTCCTTCATTAGCGCACTACCAGGATTTCCCTCCCTTCCTGCCTGTGTGTCTTCAGGTAAAGTGCAGATCTTTAAGATCTTTAAGACTCTTCCTGCCTTTATGAAATGAATGGAGAGGGAGAGGAGGGGGATCAGGCAGACACAAATGCACTTTCAGTACCTAAGTCTTCTTTTCTTAAGAAACCACAAATAGAAAGAAGATAACAGGAAATTCAAGGGCCAGGAAAGAAGCTTTGCAGTAGGAGATTAAGTAGATTGGAAAATGTAGTGTGAGATGGACTGACTGCAGTTATGCACATCTTTGCTAGGAAAACTTGTGGAAATGGACAGATTCCTATGCTTAGCAGAGAAAGGCACAACCCAGTCAGAAGTGAGATGAGACATATGGCAAACAGAAAGAAAGTACTTCATCTATTTATTTATTTAGTCAGTTACAAGTAAAAACTACTGGAAGAGCTCATCAAACAGGGAGGTGGAGAAAGATCCTTCCACGTCCTTAAGATGACTCCAGATGCCATGAAGACAGATTTTAATGGGCCCCACATTACTGGTTATCTGCAGGGCAGGAGCATATGACACTGTCCCCCCTAGTTCTGGTATTTTTTGTGACATCTGTTCACCTTAGGGCCACACTGATTCACACAGGATGCAACTCCACAAGGGATTCCCACTGACTTACAGTCTCCTTGTTGTGGACTGGGACAGGGGGAAAGGAAGTGAGACAACCTCTACAGTGCCTCTCTGAACACAGCAGTTCAAGGTAGTTCAACAGGAGAACTGGATCTTCCGTGGACCTGAAGGCACCCAATACCCTCCAACATTTGGTCTTTGCACCTTCCTAAGTCTTTCCATCCTTCCCCCTTCATCCTCAAGACAACCTGACCAGTAAAGCATCCACCTGGGGATGGAGGGCAGCTGACAAACATCCCCACTCCCATATGCAAAGCCCTGCTCAGTGCTGCTCCTGTCAATACCATTACCTCTCCTTCTGGTGTTTCAGAGGGAGGAAGATCGAGCCTACACTTTTCCAGAGTAACATTGCAGAAACACCACTCTGCTAAAGAATGGCTCTGATTTGTCACAGAAAAGGCCTCACAAACTGACAGTTTTTGTCTGATTTTCTCTGGGCAGTGGGGGAAGGAACGTATTTTCTCCTCCAAAAGCATTCTGCAAATTTGTACTGCGGTCAGCTAATTTTATTACTTCTCATAAATGTCTGTTCCTGTAATGCTCTCAAGGTATTTTCATAATTCTACCCTGGGAATTACAAATCAACTTTCTCTTTGATAAAGTAACCTGCAGTATTTTATTTTATTTTTTATGTTATGAACAGCTGAAAATGTATGACATCCCATAAAATGTCTGGGTTAGGCCTTTGAATATTGCTTCTTTTAAGGAGTCTTTTAGCATTGAAGCAGAGAAATACAGTCCTAGGATTGGAGTCTATTAAGCAAAAAGAGGAAAGGAAATCCTTAAAGCCCATGTCTAGAGTGTCTTTAAAGTTGCTTTTCTGTATTCCAAAGGGATCTTACTTCCATTTAATTAAATTCTTGTTTAAGAAAAAGGAACCTAGATTATTTTATTTATTTATACATTTTTGCAGAAGTTTATGATGAAGTATATTAGGGAGGGGAGAGGAGAGACATGCTCCCCAAAGACAATACATATTTAAGTAATGAAGTATTTTACTAGAGAGCCTAAAAATTGGCCTCATGGCCTCAGAGGCAGAGCCACAGCGTCTCTCACATAGCAACAACTGCAAGCAGAGGAAAGAGTCCTCTACACTTAAACAAGCCAGGCTGAATTTTCATTTAATCACCTCTGAAATCACAGGCTGGGGAGCATTGCTGAGGTACTCGGCCAGTTTTCTGTCATGCAATTGTTATGAGAATTTTACAAGGCTAATTTTGACCTTTTTTGATCATTTTATATCAAATTCTGACTTCAGGCAGAACACCACATCTGTTTGTAAATAGAAGAGGCTGCATACAGACATAGCCAGCATTTCTTTTACTACTTTTAGGGATATAAATGACACCCACAGGATTTTATATTTTAAATTCAACAAGCAAGCCATTTCACCCAGTAGTAACTCTGGCTCATGATTGACTCAGTATCTCTGCACTTAGAGAAATAATAGAAAAAAGACATATCTCCCAGAGGAGCATTTCTCAGCATATCCTTCCACCCTCCCTGCTTCAGGGAATTGCTGAACCAGGGGTTACACCTCAATCATAACTTTAATGAGCCACTGGTGAACTTATCTTCTGTGCATGTGTCAGAACTTTCTGTGGAACCACTAGAAAGAGCAATTAACAGAAGAGGGTTCATCAGCTCCCTCCTTTCTTGACACTGTCCCAGCTGTCCCAAAGCAACAATGGCCTACGACTGCACTTTGTCCTCTTTTGCTGAGGTTTGCATAAACAGTGTAAGAGGTAAAACTTCTTCAGATTCCCCTGAAAGATTATTCTCTTCTGTTTAAGACTCCAGATGTTTCATGATATCAGATCTAGCAACAGCTCCCTCTGTCACCTACATTTAGGGGGACAGTGGTCACCTGGTTCCTCACAAGACAGTCCCACAACTATAGCAAAGTCCAAGGGTGCTTCACCACCCCTGACCTCCTGCCCAACCCTAATGAATGTACTACAGACACAGTTTTTCAGATATAAATACCTTAATCATATAATTTCTGATGCAGGACTCACCTAAAAGGTTCCCAACTCCATGAGAATAATTTCCTTTAAAAATGCCACAGATGCAACCAAGCCTCCTTGGACTGGCATCATCACCATCAGTTGCATTGACCGTATCAGAAGAGAAAAAAATGCCCATTTGTCAAATGCTGAGTGTGGAGGCACTCTGCATCAAGCAAATCTTTGACTGAGGGATGATTGGAAAATTTCTGAAAGCCTTTGGACTAAAAGGAAAACTAAGGATACACACACACTGAGTTTTGAGAAAAGGCAGAGAATGCTTTCAACACCCCTGTTTGGAGGCTTCCTCTCTGAGGCTGAACATGCCTGCACATGCCAGGCAGGTTAACAGGGCAGTTAACAGGACATCAGGTACTCAGCACCAGGATGTGCTCAGGGAGACCTCGGGGAGGCTGAGAAGCCAGCATGCTCTCCACTGCTCTCAGCTTGCTTTTTATGAGTGCTGTAGACATTTCCTATAAATCTGAGTTAACCCTATAAGCCTGGGGAGCCAGAGTCCCAGGCTTCGCTCGGGACTAAGAAGGTCTTTGCAGCATTAGCTCATTCTAAACAATCAAACCTGTTTCTTGAAACATTTGTGTAAATTTATGAGGCTCTGGTGGGTGGGAACCTGAAATAGATACCGTGCTCTTCTCTTCAGTGCAAGGATGATTTATGCTGCCAGGCAGCTCCTTGGCACAAAGCCAGAACAGATCGATCAGATGTGACTAACAAATGTTGTAAAACTGAGTAAACCAACTGCAACATGAGCATCAGCTCCCCAGGCACGTGGGCCCTGATGGGGAACAACAGGTGCATAACATAATTACAAGCAAGGAGGAAAACAAGAGGTATGTACACAGAAAAAACCTCCCAAAGTTGCACTCATTCCCATAAATCACTGTGACAACTACAATACCAACCAGGAGTAAGGAAATAAAAACAAGGAGGAAAAAAAAAAGAGGGAGATACATGCTTGGAAAAAATGTCATAGCAGATCGAACAACAGAACAACAGAATTGGAAGCAGCCGTGTTAATCCCTCATGGACTATCTCACCATAATGATTATTTATTCCTTACAAATGGGAATTCTAATCTGCTGATTTTGTGGTTGCATTTTTGTGGCTTAACATTCCACATGTCAGAAGAAACATCGGCCTCCCCACCCAGCCTAAATCCTCCCCTGGTTAAATTGATCACATCTGTGGCACATAAACTGAATAGCCACATGCAAACATCTCATCTCTGATGGGCTGAATCCTGTTTATCCTTAAAAGAAAAGGGAGTCTAATCATCCTATCCTCACTTCTACAATGTGAATTTCTTTCTAAGATGCCACTGGAATAATTTTGTCCACCACAAAAAAAAATCCCACAGAAATAAACCAAAGAAAACACCATAACATTATCCTGGATCCCAGCAGCTATTTAATAAACATTCCTTTATCTAACCAACCAAAAAACCCCAAAAACCACTCCCTCCCTGAACACACACATGTAAGAGATTTGGATGTGATTGAGTTGGAGTGGTGTTCTACTGCCCATTGGTTTCTAGCCAGGACAGCACCCTGGAGCTCAATCCTTCAATGAATCCAGAATTAGCCTGTCTACAATTAGACAACTGGCTTATTTGATTCCAAAATGATGAGAACCAGAGGATCAGCACCATTCCAAACCTTTCTTGCAACTCATGATACCAAGCCCCACCAACCTCACCAAGACCCACAACACCACGGATTATTTCATGGTAATTTCTCCTACCACGAGTAGCCAAGCTTGTCTCAGCATAGGCTGGAGGATGCTCAGTGTCCTGAGAGGAACATTATAGATAAATTAACTTTCTGTGGAGCTTGTTTGGGTGGGGAAGGCTTTCATATATTTTGCTGTAGATGATGTTTAAAGCTCACTTAGATATCCTGCTGCTGGACAGTGTCTTGCCCTCCTGGGATGAGCAATGCAATGCCTGGCTCTGCTTTCTCACACCCTCTGAAGCGTGAAAGAAAAAATATCTCTATTGCTCTCAGGTTTGGCAATGTAGCATAATAAAAACCATTTTAATA
Organism: Dicaeum eximium; assembly: GCA_013396995.1. Lineage (NCBI taxonomy): Eukaryota > Metazoa > Chordata > Aves > Passeriformes > Dicaeidae > Dicaeum > Dicaeum eximium. The sequence goes on along the minus strand of VWZP01001339.1, from coordinate 2,208,073 downwards.
GAAAGCAGCCTCCCAAGAATCACAGAAGATCCATGGACTGACTTCCCCACACGTGCTGCTCGCACTTCTGGTCTTTACCACACAGCCTGGTGGCTTTTCCTGAGCTTTGAGCCACATCAACTGTACAAAAGCCACAGAAAAGCTCCAGCTCTGTGCTTCCCTGGTATCATCTGGTGAACCTGCCTTCCCTGAAACAAAAAGCTGCCAAACTGATGGAGAGGTCTGACAAAGCTGACAGCAGCTCTGCCCAGGTGAGCCAGGAGAGGCTGAGGGGATCGCTGTCCCGCGAGGTCTCACAGCTGGAGGCTCCATCAGCATGAGATATCAAAGCACAGCTGATGGTACAGAAGGGTGTGCCAAACAGCTGAACTGTAGCCTTCCTCTAACATACCAAATAACAAGGCAAACTCAAACTAAATTAGACGCCAAACGGTGGATTAAGTAATATAACAATTGTCATATGTATTAAATTTGGTATTTTACTACACCAGGATGTTAGTAATGAAAACAATCCTTTCACTGCTCAGCCTCGTAAACCCACAAAAGAAAGTGTGTTTGTCAGATCCCTCTGTCCTATCAGCCAGGGGATGGTTTGTAGCAGGAGGCCACATGAAAACGAGAGTAAAGATAAAGACAAGTACAAAGTAGGTTAAAACACTCCTAAATTAGTTGTCTGCATCCAGTTATATCAGTGAGAGCATTTCCAGCCCAGCTGGTACTCAGCTGCTGGAGGACGTGGAGAAAGATGATGAACCAGAATAACAGCAATTTATTGATTAGAAGTTGCACTTCATTAGAACAATTTGCTATTAAATTCCACAGTGCTTTTCTCTTGCAGACCTAAACACCTATTAATTTTCACAATGCACATCGAATCTGCCTAATTAAATAATTTTTAAAGTGATATTTTTCTTCTGGGAAATGCTGTCACAGCTCCAAAACATTTTGCAGATGATGTTGCTTTTGACAAAATTATTGAAAGGGAAAATTCAATTTCAATCAGTTGGACACCATAATGTCACTTAGAATTTTCATAATTTCTAACAGCATTCATTTAGTTTTTTAATAGCACTCACTTTTGAATGACATGCTATTTTAAAATATTAATGTAGATGTTAAAATGATTCCACAGATCATACAGCTGCATGATGGCCAATGTGCTATCTTCACTGCTTGGCCGTGTTTGGTCATCCCCAGGAGGGAAACAAAGTCAGGTTTCCACTGAGGTTCATTTTGGAACAGGCTGGAATTTCTGTTCCAAAACCTTTTAAGCGTTGCTTTTGTGGTTCATCTTAGAGTACAAACATTTCTTTCCTAGGAAAAAGCAGGAAGAGTAACCCCACTTTTCAACATCCTGTGTGTGTGGTGATGATAACAGGATTCATTTCCACTTATTTGCAACCACTGTTTTGGAAGAAGTTGGACAAAACCCATGAGGAGAATTCTCCTCTGGTGCCACAGCCACCGAGATTCCTGCAGAATACACAGCATAGTGATGGACAACTACAGTTTTACCTCCTTTAATAGGCATGATCTGGGGGTTTGCCCAAAACACAGGAATCCTTCCTAGATCTCCTGTTGATTAAACCATCTCTCCATGGAGGAGCATCCTCTTCAGGTCATGCTTCTGCAGCTGGGCACAGGGATCCCAGCACCAGGCATATAGGAATTATGGCTGCTTCTTCACACTGAATTTTTGCATCATGTCTTCGATATTTCAAAGTGAGATTCCTCAGGCTTTGCAGCCCCTGAAGGAGAGTTCAACCATGGGCAGCCCTGGCAGACAACTCCAGCTACAGGCAGTGAAGAACAAACACACAGAAGAACGAGGCTTTGCCTCTTGGTGAAGCAGTTTCCCTTCATGTACTACTCTCTTTACCTTCAATGCTGAGGAAAGCACAGCAGCCACCTCAAAGCTGGGGACAATATAGAGCAAATGAACATGGGAGCACTTTTAATTCAGACAGTGATGAAACTACACAACTATCCAATCAAGACAGAGCTTACCCATTTCTTTATTTGCCCTGACATTCTCTTCTATCATTTCACGTGGCAGAGCTGTTTCATAAATGCAAAGAAAGGGTCTGTGAGTGAATCTGAAAGCTGCTGCCCTGAGTGTCAGAAGATAAGTAAACTCCAGAGCAGCTCCAAGAAAACTTTCTGTAATGTTGCCTTCATATTGCAAATGCATCAGTCGTAGAAATTACACTATGACATGTTATCTGCTTTATTCTTTTCATAGTGCTTCTCTTTTTGTATTGCTTCTCTTTTGAATAATTCGTATAATTGGTGGGAAAGAAATGCCCCTGAACAACCTACCCACTGCAAAAATCCCAGTGCTTGACTATGCAGGAGGAAAATACCTGTGTGAATACAGCAAAAGTAAGGACCCATTTACAAATAGCCCCTTTGAGAGGTAAAAGGGTGATAAAATTTCTTATCAGCCATAGCACCACAGGAAAAAACTCAGTATAATGCCTAGGTTTCAAAATGAGAACTGTGGAAGTGGAACTGGTGCAGAATCAGTACTGAACAAATTATGAGGCTGGGTTGCAAATGAAGACTAGATACTTGCAGAGGGTAATTTAATACAGCTACAGTCAGCTATTTGCCAGAGACTCAAACCTTAATAAACAACCCTATCTGTTTTGTTGTTAACTTTTTTTTTTTTTTTTTTGGCCCAGGTGTTTTTGTTCACCCACTCAGCCTCCAGCAGTCAGGCAAGGAAACACTTTAAGAAAAGCTAGTCAAAATCCCATCTAAAATGGTAAAGGAAAAAAAAAAAGTCCAGGGAGTTCACTGGGTTCGTGGGAAAAAGGTGAAACACATGTAGAGACACCGTGGAGATCTGCAGGAGTAAACTGGCCATCACTCTACAAAATTAGATCCAGGCAGCTCCCACTGCAGGCCCTTGTGTCAGTGTGGAGCAGATGTTGGGAGGAACTCAACTGGTGTGGTGCAGCAGTGAGGGAGAAGCTGCAGAAAGGCAAACAAGTCTACAGCAAAGGAACAACAAGGCTATGAGGAAAAAACCACAAACAACTAAACCCCAAATCCCAACCTTTAATCCGTAGCTGGCCTGAAAATGGTTTTTCCAAGCATTCTTTAAACAAACAAATATTCGTTTTTTGTTCCAGGCACAGGTGTTACAGACTAGGCCATATTTAGGAAAAGATTTTAAAGATATTCCCTGTCTACTCATGAAAGCTTCCCAAAGAATCTCCCTCCCAGTTTTCATTTAATGAGTTATTGGACTTCCCATTTTCAGAAAGGGAAGTGGGGGGAAAAAATCGAAATTATTTGTAAAAAGAAGTTTTTGTTACTCATTTAGAAAATAATATTTTTGTTTAAAAAATAAATTAAAAAAATTTAAAAGCCTCTTTCTCTTCTCATTTTCTGATATTGTAGGTTCAAAACATCAACTGATAGGACAGAAAAGCTGCTGTATGATTTCCAGAGAAAGCTTTGGTTTTATACTAAGGGGGCCATAGGATCTGGAAGAGCAGAAGCAGGAATCCCAGAGCAAGACAAGGTATCTGCTCAGTGTCTTACATTTCCATGATGGGCTGCCTGGCAGGTAAGTGGCTTCTTTAAGCAAATTGTGCACAAACACCTCTTAGCAAGAAAATAAAACCAACCATAGCAAAAGGATCTTCATGAGGCCTGAAAAAACAGCTTTAAAGCTCTTCTTTTCTAGGATTTCCAAGCACTTGTCTATTGTATATTAGACTCTGGGAGGGTGGAGTGACTCAGGGCATGCTCCATGAAAGGCCATCAAGGCAGACTAACTGGTTTGGGCCAGTGCCTGTGGGTGCAAGGGCAGTAACACAGGGCTGGAATTTTGTGGCTAAGTCATAAACGTGAACTGTAATCTCTGTTGAGGATGTGACCCTGTGCCTGATCCAGCCGCCAGCACGGTGATGGGAATTCGGAGATTTTGGGAAACCCTGCCAAGCCAGAGCACACTGCTGCAGAGCAGTGCAGGGCTTCCTATTCCAGTGCAGGGCTTCCCATTCCCCCTAGGAGGAGGTCCCAAACACACTCCAAGAAACCCCCACGGCCCCAGGATGGTTACTCCCTCCATCACACCACAGCCTGCTGAAAAGGGAGCCCTCAACTGCTGCCAGAGATAAGAACATAATCCACGTTCAAGTGTGGTTAAGACATTTCTTCCTGCAAGGATTTGCTCCTCGATTTTCACACAGCAGGACAGACCAACTCAGAGAGGCTTGAGGCACTGGTGATGTGCACAATGAAGGTAAAAAACCCAAATGTGATCAACATGACAGGTCCTTACAATGACACTGGGACATCTAAAGGCTCATACAGTGGGGTCTGCTCCCTGGGGAGAGGAAACACCTTCCTGCACCACTACACCTGGGGTCAGGATCTACAAAATGAAGCCTAGAAAGTTTTCAGCCCCACAGCCCAAACCCCTGATTTTCACCAAACACTCGTTTTCAATGGCAAGAAAAGAAGGGAGGATTAAAAAACAAGCAAGAACTCTATTAACACATGCAAATGTCGGTAAACTAATGAGATTCCAAAACTACCTCGCTCCCAGAAAGAAATTACCCAAATCAGGTCAATCTGAATAATAATGAGATGACATTTTCTCCTCATGGGAGGCCAAGCCTACGCACATGAAGCCACACGTGAAGCCATTTACAGCCCTCTTGTCTGAATGACCACATCAACCTAATAAACTTCTGTTACATCAATATTGTTCCTGTCACTGCACTTAGCATAATTAATGCAGATGCAATCAGGATGGAGAGCAAAACACTCTCTGCAAGCGCCCCCCCAGTGCTGCAGTCAGGCTGGCATTTTAAAAGTGGATTTAATCAAATGTTAATCAGGAGAGAAAAAGTTCAGGCAGGTGCAGCCGCAAATAATCCAACAGGATTAAGGATGTCTGGGTGGCTGATTACCCTGCAGCACAGGAAATGCTCATCGTGAGGAGGATGACAATATGTTTCCATCTCCTCCTTTAACAAGGGGCACTGTAATTACTTGAATATTTATTTTTCCAACGGGAAGCATTTGAAACATTTTGCAACATGTGACCTACCACCTCTCTTCTCCTTGTCTGTGCAAAACAACCTGAAGTTGGAGTGACCCGGTCAAAATGAATTTGTATGAATATTTTCTCCTGCAGTCACCTGTTTGCATTATCATTTAATGCAATTCTATATTTAAATGTATGTTATTTTCCCCTTCAGTAACTTACTATCAGTAATGTTAAGGTACAGCCACATTCAAGAGTTTGAAACCAACAAAACCATTACACCCTGCAAGTCTGGTACTCTAGGGAACACCGTGGATGCTGCCACAGTTTTGCTGGCACCCAGGGAGGAGTTTTCAACAAGTCTGAGCTCCTACAGAGAGCAGGGCGAGTGGATTATGGTGCAAAGCCCAACGTGCAGGTTTGGGGCAGCCCTGGGTCCCTGCCCAGTGTTTATCTGCTGCACAAGACTTGGGCTTGGGGACCTTTTAGCTCCTGGACACCTCTGGGGCTGGTCTATGTCACCAGCTTTACAGCCTGCTCCTTCGGCTCGTTATCAGTCCAGGAGGGAAATGCCAATGGAATAACTCTGGCTGGAGCTGAAACTGAGCAAGAAAAGCTCATTTAGCAAAAGCACCAAGGGAGGGAGGGAGTGGGGCTGGTGAGGGTACACAGACAAGTGTTCCCATTCAGATGCCAAAACACATGTGAACAGACAATTTATTTACATTAGCCATTTTTTGGAAGAAGAAATGGGAAGGGGAGAGGCTGGCTCCACTGTGCATTCTCATGTTCTGCCTCAGCAGAACGGAAGCTGCTGGGCCCCGTGCTGTATCCCCTTGGCACCACACCACTGCCTGATGGTGAGGGGCCAGAGCATCCTGAACAAAGCATCACAGCTCCATGGAGCCCTTCCTATCCCAGGCCACTCTGCTGTTGGTCCAACCAGTCCCATCCATCTCCTTTCACTCCCAGTCCCACCACTGGCCTCTCCATGGCCGGGCAGGCTCCTGCTGGAGGACCAGCACCACCTTCAGCACAGGTGGAGCTTGGCCTGCAGCCTCTGGTTGCAGGGCAGGATGCAAAGCTACCAGGCTTCACCCCAGAAAGCTTCTAGATGCTTCCAGTGCATCTCTCCAGGCCACTGACAAGTGGAGATGAAAGGAAGCCCTGCAGCGGGAGGATGCTGCACTTGCTGAATGGGAACTTACAGAGCTGTGAGGGTGCCAGCAATTCCCCCAGCCACACAGCCTGCACCTGAATGAGCACCTGCAAATAGCCCCAAAACCACACCTGGGCCTCAGTTTCAGACACTTCTCCCAGGGCAAGGAGACATTGTACAATGAAGTTACAACCTGGAGTACTCATTGCATCCCTCAAGGACCTCCTGTGAAAACAGGACTTGGCTTTAGAGCTCAGCCTCAAGCTTCTCTCAGCTTGAGGGCGCTCAGGTTTGCAGCTCCAAGCTCAGGACTATCTGGGTTAACTAAAGTGAAGGTAAGGCACAGATCACTCTATTAGAGCTCATACAAGTGGGATGAGGATGAGTCTTTAAAAGGGAAAAAAGAGCCAGAATGCTCTCAGTGTGATCTGGATAAATGTGCAGGGGCTACATTTATGGAAAAACTCCTTACACAGACTTTGAGGACACCGCCCAGTAGACCCAAGACAAGTTCAGACTAAAAAAACAAGCTACCTTTCAAAGATGGTGGGAATTCATGCTATTTCACCTCTCCAAGGCACGAGCTTATCTTGGATGTATCACGGAAGGGAACAGCTGAATAGTGCCATGTGGCTGATAAAGAAGAGCCAAGAAACCAGACTGATGTCTGGATGCCAAGCATCTCACAGGTCCAAAAGGATAAAAATAGCTTTTCATGTGGAGCCACAACTGATTTTTTATATGTGATATTGTAAAATTGAAGTTTAAGATAAAAACATCATTATGCAATTATAAACTAGGCCTGCTCATGTTGGTATTACAGTAAAGGAATGTAAAACTTTTAAGTGAACTTCCTTCACAAAATACATTTTTTACCTATAAATAATTTTAATTTTAAACAAATAAAATTTTCCTAGAAAAAATTATTACCTGAAATTTTATGCATCAGGTCTTATTTTCAGTTTGCAAAAAAGTAATTTTTAGAAGAAAGGAAAAAAAAAGACCAAAAACTCCCAAGTTCCCCATTAGACTTTAAATTTAGTATCTGAAACAAATTCAGGACTTAGTGCTCCCTGTCTGATCTCACAAACTGCTGAACTCAGCTCCATAAAAACCAGGATGTCTATTCCTGGGAGAGCTCCTTGTAAATCCTTAAACCTACTGGGGACTGGACAGGTGAGGCAAGTAATGAGCATGGGGTTTTTTCATGTAATTTTTCTCCATGTTTCCCAAATTCAAAATACCTCAGGGTTCCCAGTCTTCTCAATTAGCTCAGACACACACAAAGGTGCAGAAACAGCTGACTGGAGAGAATGGGAACCAGAACAAACTGAACTGGAAACTGATGCCATGAGGAGTCCCATGATCCATGGCTGTGGTGAGCCCTGTGAGCATTCCCTGGGCCAATGCTGGCTCACACCAAGGTGCCCCAGGAGCCAAGAGCACAGGTACTGGCTCAGACCCTGGTCCCTGGCAATAATGCACATCATAAATGTGAAATATTTACTAGGGTGACCAGGCTGAGAAGGGGCTAAACTTCCAGCACACTCAGCCCCTTATAAAATCAAGATCAGGAAGTCTGATAGCAGCAGTTCTCTCACCAATCTTACAGGAAACCATTTAAAATTGCAATTTAAGGAAGTTTTAGGTGCACACCTATGTCCATCCCTGGAAGTGGTCAAGGCCAGGCTGGATGGGGCTCTGAGCAAGCTGGTCTGTTGGAAGGTGTCCCTGAGCATGGCAGGGGAGCTTGGGACAAGATGAGCCTCAAGGCTCCTTTCAACCTAAACCACCCCTGGTTCTATGATCCATCTTATCCAGCAAAGCCCATGAGCACATGTTAAACTTTAAGCGATGTTTATGTCAAAACAAAGCCAAGCTGAAGGTAAGCATATGTCTAAAGTGTAGCAGGTGTTCAGGAGAGCCAGCAAAAAGGAAAGGACATCTGCCCTGAGAGTGGAATGTTTCTCATTTTATAGTCCCTCCCAACGTCCAGAGTTGTAGGTCTTGCCTCTGATTTTAGCTACTCCTCTACACTATTTAGCTACAGTTTATAAACGAATAATTGCTTCCAAAATAGAACTGCCGATTTTTTTTTAAATTTTTTTTTTTCCCACAGCTGCATCTATTACCCAAGTGTACAAACATTGTGCTAACAGGATCACCTGACTCAGGTCTGTTTTTTATCACAGCAAACATGTTACAGATCTATAATCACAACCATGCCTCTCAACATGATTTGTGGGAACTCTGTTAACTGTTCATGCTAAAAATAGTATTTATTCTTTTAAATTTAGCAGCATCACAATATCCCATGAGATTGTCAATGCTGGATTCTTGAGCATTTAGGGCACTGCAGTTACTGGGAAGCTGAATAGAAGTTTGGGTTCATAATCCTAGATACACTGCAAGAGCCCACCCAAGCTCTTCTCTCTCTTTCTGGGCTAGGTTGTCAGCTTGTAGCTGATTTTAGGTACATGGGAAGGGTCCATCAGGAATAGGCTGAGCCCACCAGACAAACACCTGGGGAGCTCTGTAGGGATCCTTTCCCCTGATCTCCTCCTTTTGCAGCTCAGTGGCTTCCTGAGCCAAGTGAAATCTTTGGATCCAGTAATTCTCAGAGGATTTACTTCCAATCCAACACCAGCCAAAGCTGGGTTGGACTTAACAGACTTTTTTTGGTGAGAAAGTGTACAGTTCATAACACCTGGTAGCTGTGGCATTAGGAAATGCAGGTGTATCTTAATTTTTATATAGATACACACACACACACACAGAAATATCATACAACATGTTAGAAATGTGTGCTTTGTTTGGAGGGGTGCAAATCCTCAGCTGTGAGCAGCAGCAATGGCACGGAAATAGTTAAGGCCATAACTGGACTTCAGAACACCCACAATCAGTTCCTAAATCTGCCACAGATTTTCTGACTTGCTTTGGGCATATTAATAGAGTCTCTTATCTGTCAACTAGGAAAAATTATGGTGGTTTGTTCCCCTCATAAGGTCCACAGGGTGTACCAATTCCCAGCCCAGATTTTGCCTAACTTTAGGTATTTAACCACAGCACTTTACCAAAGGCTCCATTAAAGTCAGAGCAGGGAGACAGATGCTGTGATAGAGAGACCAATCTCCTAAGAGAGCTGTAGTTTTCTCTGGAGAGGTTTACTTCCTACCTGACATAGTCAGAAGAAATCCTATAATGTCTGAATAACTAATATAATTTGCTGAAGTACCTGGAGTCAGCTACCATGAATATCCAGGTCTTAGCATTTAAAACAATGAGCTGATATAAAGAAAACTTCCGATAACAGCATGGAAAAACTGCATCCCACCTGCTGAGCCACAGCCCAGGGTAACCATCACTTGGGTGTGTATTTATGGCAGTGCCTGAGGATAGCAGATGTGAAACCCACGGGCCAAATGCATCCAGATGCAAAGCACTGGCCTTTCCAGCATCACACTGACTTTCCCACTGACAGTCTCATCAAACTTTTGCCCTGCATGGAAGGTTATACCTGCAGCTTCCACATCAGTTATATGTATATTACAACAACTCAGCTTCTGAAAGATTCTTGTTGGTTTAATAATATTTCCAAATCAGCACTTTTGTGCAGTTTAGGTTCATTCCAGCTTACGTATACTATCAAATCCTATACACACAATCTAGATGTTTTAAATTCTCTTACACACTCGCACACATCCTTGAACACATCCCTACACACTTTTACACTCCTGCACACTCTCTTGCTCTAACCTGAGCTCAGCTACTTTCTGCAAAGCCCATGGCTATGGCACAGATTGATGTTACATTCTCTGCTCTGCTGTTCACGTGCAGCATAGCTTGTTTGTCTCCCAGAGTATGTTTTGTAACAGCCATAAACCTCACCTCAGCAAGAAGCATCTGAGCAATGCTTGGACAGGGAATTGTAAGCAGCCATGGCAAACAGCAGCCACCTGGCTCATGTCCCAGTGCTGTTTCATTCGAGCAGCTCAGTTCTTTGGTGGCCACTTAGAGTTGTATTTTATTTATATAGTGCTGCTAAACCTCATCGTTATTTGTTCATGTAAATTGCCTGAGTAGCCCTGGACTTGGAAGGGAAACACATTTTCTTCCCTGACAAAGAAACAGATGATGTCACTGGCAAATGGGACACATACGGCATTGTGTTTACTTTAGAGCAAGCTCGCTTACCAATCAAGCCACTTGACTTATCAAGCTTTTTTGCCCCCTTCTCTATTATGGGGAAGTCTCCCATCAATGAGAAGAGGATGTCCCTTCTCCACCTCGTGCCATTTCCCATTCCCCTGCCGTAGGGTTGCTGCCCTGGTTGCCATGGCAGAGCTTTTAAAGTGTGGTGCTGACAGGTCACCCACTGAAGAGGTCTGATCCCACCATAATGCACATGGAAATCAATAGGATTCAGTTCCTCCTAATGAAGGCATGAACTTACAAGACAGACTGTCCCTTTGTGCTCAATGAACATATAAAAGGTCTCTAAAGCCAGGCTTGCACTGAAATTCAGCCACATTTTCAAGACTACTGTCTAAGGGCTCAGGCCTTTTGAAAATCCAGGCCTCAGCACAGCCTCTGGTTACGGAGCACTTAACATCTATTGATCAAAGAGTCAAATTGTCTGAAGATTTTGGATACATAGAAATCTGTCCCTTGGTACCACATGTCCTGAGCCCCAAGAGCAAAGTCCTCCAATTAAATTTGCTGCAATAGATCATGCACAGTAATCTGCTATTGGAGAATGCTTCTGGAATAACTCTTCCTGGGCATGCTCCAGCCACCACCATCCTCCTGCAGAACGTACTCCAAAAGCAAGTCATAAACTCAATTCCCTGTGTTAACCTTGGAATCAGAAATGGACGTTAGCTTCTGTTTTCCACACCCCAAATGAATCTAGCCACCACCAGGCAAATAGCTATTTGCAATGAAAAAAGTGTAAAGTCTCACAGCATAAAATACTGATGCTGCCGTGTTGTGTTTGGCACTGGAATGGGCTGCCCTGGGAGGTGGTGGATTTTCTGTCTCTGGAAGATGACTTAAGGAAAGGCTGGATGTGGCACTCAGTGCCATGGCTGGGTTGACAAGGTGGTGTTGGGTCATAGCTCAGACTCGATGACCTCAAAGGTCTTTTCCAACCTAGTTAATTCTGTGATTCTGTGTTTCTTCTTTCCCCTGGGGAACCTGTCCCTTATATTCCTACAAAAAGACACCATGGATTGGCATTCTGGAGTGAAGGACCATCTTGTCACAAGGTTGTCTTTCAGCTCTTCCCAGGAGACTCTGGTCCTTAACAGACAAGTGGCCACCCATGACTTCCCAAACTGTGGAAGGCTCATTCTGCCATTTAACTCCACAACTTTTCTCAGCAACTCTAAGTTTGGACAATCTTTTCAGTGCACAAAACATAAGGTAACCTTACAAGCCCTCTTTGCTGAATTTTCTCTGTTACAGCTGATACCCATCTGACAAAAAGGACGGTAAGTCTATTGAATGACAGAGTGGAAGAAATCATGGAATCATCACTAGTCTGAGCCCTGATTATCCAAAACACATCATCACACACAGGGAATAATTTCAAATACAGTTCTCTGTTTACAGAACATGTGACCACAAGTGCTCCTCTCCTAATTCACGACCTGTTGCTGTGACACTCCACACAACCTCTGTTCCTTGCTGTTATTAATTAGCAGGACAGTTTTCAGCCCAGGGACTGCTGCCATGAGTGTTACCACAGCTATGAGCTAACACACTTGGAGACTCATAGTGAAATGAATTGCACATGCTACCTGGTAGTACCATTAGAGTCTGGGGCTTTTTACAGCTTTTTCTCCCTTTTATTTCCTCTTCTCAAGAAGAGACTTTCTGGCAGTTTTAGACCTGTTGATAGAACCATGCAAAGTCTGTTCATGTGGAGTGCAGAAAGGCACCTTTTGTGAGAGCTTGCACAGTTGAGTACACAGTGTTATCTCTATCTGCTGATTCACTTGTTTATCTGGGTTATCCCAGCCATAAAAATATCTGTGAACACACAGGAATCTTGTGCTTGTTTAAATGGCAGCACGAAAAACCTACTAGAGAGGGGATAGGACCCACAGATCCCTAAAGCACACAGTGTGTGCCAGCTCTCCTGAAGGTACTGAAAGTAATTCCACAGATCTAAACAAACCCCAGCACAAAATCTTCACTGCAGCTGTTCTTCTGCAACACTGGGAAGCGTCACCCCCAAATATCCTTCTGACAGGCAATGTTACGGTCCCTGAAATTCATCCTGCTGTCCCTTAACATGCTGCATTACTCAACAGAAAAGGTAAAGAGCAAAACTCCCCACTCCTTTGTACATGAGCTATTGTGCAATGTCTTGGAGGCAGGCTCATAACATTCCTCTTATACATCTGCCTCAGCTTAAACCTGTTCCTGGGGTTACCTGTGCCACACAGGGAGGAGCAGCATGAGAACAGCTGTGGGATATGCTTGGGTGCAAAGGGAGGAAGGGTTTCCTTCCCTGGCATCACAACCAGCTGTGCTGTACATGCATGTGAGCCCTGGACAAAGCTCACTGAAGCTAACAGATAAGTCTGCTCAGCCACAGCTCACCCACAATATCAAAAGAGCAATCGACTGACAACACGTTCTGCTGCACTATTTCAGCTGTATGCTTTAGCAATCCTGACTGATCTTCCACCCAGGGGAAAAGGAAGGGAAAAAACGGAGTAAGAAACTCCTAAAACATCTGAATTGAATATATAGCTGTTGGCAGCTTTTGGTTTTGTGTTTTACCCCGAGCTTTCACTGGCAAGAGACAGTAAATTCATGAGCTTTTTCCAAGGAACCCAAGAGAGGAGGGAGTCTGCTTGACAGAGTTATATCTCTGGCAAGGAGCAGTGCTGATAATCACTTTCACTGGAGATGCTGTAAAGTGGCTCATAACTCATTTCTTTTGTACAATAAATGCAGGACAATTAAATCCAGCACTCTTCGATACTGTGCACAGAACTGTGGGACAATCCATCACTGCCTGCTTATACACAACAGCATAGAATGAACCCACCCAAAACAAAGAAGGAAAAAAGCAAATGTGCTTGGGTATACTGTCCCATCACATTTTCCCACAGTCACAGTAATCCAAGGCTGTAACTAGACTGCACTTAGCACACCTCCTTCCTTTTTAAGACTCAGATTTTATTTGCCTGTGTTCATTTCCCTTTCTCACCCAGCAGGAAGAGATTTTGAATGCAACTGTGTTTGTATTTCTTTAATACAAGACCTGTGCCATACTGGACTGGTACCCAGCCTCCTCCCTGCTGGCCCCCTGCTAGGACTCAATCAGTAATCTCCTTCCTTTCAGCCAAATTTTGGGAAACCCTCCTTGTTTTGTCCTCCATATCCAGTGGAAATAGATGAGGAGCTGAGAGCCTGCCTGGTCTGAGAATCCTAAACACTTAATTTTAGTAGAAAATATCATTAAAATCCAAGTCTTTTTCCCTGATCAGTGTAACCAGCTAAGTATGTTTTTCCTACAGATCCATGCTTGGAGAATGAACTCCTTTTCCAATACGTAGGAAAGAGTGAGTTTCAGTTTATATCACAGTATTTTCCTGAATGGCGACATTACCAGAAGTTTCCTCCTCTTGCCAAAGCCACCTCTTTCCAAGTAGGAACATAACCACAAGAACTTCCACCTTCAATCAAAATTCCAGGGAAACCAGCCTATGGTTGCAGAGTTCCTAGCAGAGATGAGTAGAGCTAGGCTATTGCCTCTGATGGAAACTGGAACCAAGTTTCCTCCCTGACTACACCAAGTCTGAGGGCTCTCACCCCCCTCCTGCTGCACTTCCCAGCCTGTCATCACTGACCTCCCCTGTAGCTGCCCAGAGCACTTTGGTACCCAGCTCTGTGCAAGAAAGCCCCCAAAATTAGCACATGTGAGGGAATCACAGATTTTAACACAAAGTCAGTCTAAGGCAGAAGTCCTTGTCCAGGCTAAGAGCTTGTCGAGACCTCAGCCAACATTGCCACAGGCAATGGTCTTCAAACAGATCTCAAACCTGACCTTTTCAAGTGAGACCTTTCTGTCAGAGCCAAAGAGGAGAAATAAATGATTCAGGGCCACACAAGGCTCTGAAACCAGGCTAACAGGACATGATAAGCTGGGGATGAAAAACAGTGATGGGAAATTTACAGCATTCCTGCTTGCAAGCTTAAAAAAAGAGAAAGAAAGTTTATGCAAACATCTTTCAGTCTGCCTTGTCTGCAAGCTGTTGGTGTTGTGCTGTTTGCCATTCTTGGGATGCAATAAGACATCAGCATCCCTTGGCTTGTTCATACAGTGACTAAGATTGAGAACAAAATCAAAAAGAATAACAAACAGGACAGCAACTAATGAGCAATAAAAGCATATCCACAAGCCAGTATCTTTGTGTTCATCAGAACACCGACATTGAAGAATAATTGCTTTCTGCCCAAGTGACATAATCACGCTCTCTTTATGGATGGCAAGGACCAAAAGAAGAAAAAATATTTTTTTAAATGTTATTTCTTACACGAAAGAAATTCTTCAAGATGTGTTTCCATGTCTAATCTATAAATATGAAAAAACCCCCAGCATTTGAGAAAGTCAGATTTGTTTAATTAAATATTCTACAGGAAGAAATTACTAAAGAAATGATTGAAACCATTTGGTATCCTCAAGTTGTGCAATATTTACACTGCATAAATATGGCAATTTCATTTTAATTTGCTTCCAAAAACCACGATGCTTACAGGATCCTGCTGTCTCTTTGTGTCTATGTTTTTGTTTTTATGATCTCCCTTGAAATATTCTGAACCCATGGGCAAATTTCAAATCTATTAGACAGAAGAGCAGCTGTCTCCAAGAGAGCCTTTTCTTATATATTTTATGAATACAGATGGCTGGATAGAGACTCACTGATCTCTCTTGTGGAAGGAAAAGTTGCAGAGTGAGACTTTTTAGGGACATCAGAGACCCATAAAGATAATACAAATGCCCTAATTAATAGAAATGACTCAGCTACAGTTCAAACCTTATTAGACTGCTGGGAATCCAAGCAAATTACCTAAATCCATAGGAAACCAGGCTTCATTAATGCTGCTCCTCACAGTAAGTGTTTGAGAATCAGAGGTTTAAGTCCAAGTGGATTCATGTGAACCAAAGTTTAGGTAGTTAACACCCTCAGCCTGGGATCTCACTTAATCTGTGCATCTGTTGCATCCAACCCAACAAAGTCCCACCTGGGGTTCCTCTTGGGGCTTCTCCACTTGATATGTGTCACCACCCTAACAAAGGGCAACCTTGGATGAGTTGTACCAAAGTTCTGAGTCCCCATGGGCAGTACAGCAGCACTTAGTTCATGCAATTTATTAAGACTGTCCTGCAAACTGAGCTCTAAAATAAATGTTCAAAGCAAAACTTGGGGCTTTCTTGCAAAGGGAAAAAATGGATTCCTCTGGCCATCTTCAGCCTTCAGTAAAACCCAACTTATACAAGTAAAAGCTACTTTTCCATTATTTAAGTTTTTACTATTTTATGTTCAAGTTCTTTATTTCTCATGGCCACACTCGATACTGAAGGAGTTAAAAATTAGTACTTGTGGCCCATGGTTTGAAGTTCACAGTTAAACACAGGGTGTTAGGGTCCACAAAAGAACAGGATGAAATTCCAGGAGACCAAACCAATTAATCTAACAGTCTCTTCTGACATTAAAAGTTTTGAGGCTATCTCTTGAGGGTTTTTAATTGATTGTTTCAATTTTTCAAATACTTATAACCATCTAAAATAGTATTAATTTTTCTCCTTTTATGAAATAAAAAAGCAAGTGAATATAGCAATAAGGAGATTAATCCTGGATTCTACTAAAATATCAAGAGGAATTTTACCAAATGTCAGTATCTTCAAGCTGCGTGTATTTATTTAAACCATTTTGGTTAACAGCAGACTGAGGGGGTAACTTTCAGGCAAGGAGTTTTGCAAATATTTTAAGTAGAGTTTTAATTGACCCAGTTTGACATTAAAAGCACTTTTTAAACTCTTGATATTGTTAGCCATTTAAGATAAGTGGCAATAAATACAGATTAATTGTAGCACATGAAATGAAATCGTGGGGCTGCGGTGGGCCGGTGAAAAGGCCCTTTGTGAGGCAGGGAGGTGGAGGATCATGTGCTGGGCTTAGGCTGACAGAATCCCCCGTCAGGCTCAGCCAGGCTTTTGGTAGCTCACGCTGGGACCAACTGCAAAGACAACAAACTTTGGGCAAAGGCAAGAGGGTGATTGGCAGGTCTGAAGGAAAACAAAAGCGCCAGGACCAAGGGCTCCCTTCTGGCGGGAACTCTGTGCAGAGTGGGACTTAAAACCCAGCCAACACTGGGGCTTTTATTGTGCGGGAGATGATTGAACCGGGAATGTAAATTCAGGAAGACAACTTCTAAGATGCTGGTGTTTCAGAGAAATGCTGAGTAAATACTACAGACCCAGTGAGTGACCCCACAGAGGAGACTATCTGGTGCGTCTCTCCATAATGCTAAAATAACAAAACAGAAAACCCACCCACACTCCTCCTTATTTGTCTCTAATCTTGCATGCAAAAAACTAAGAGGTATCAGAAGACTTTATCAAAGGGTCTCCAGGTCTGAAACTGGCAGTGTTTACACAGATTTGGCCTGGCTGTAAGAGAACAGCGAAAAATCAGACACATAGGATGTCAAAACTTGGGCTTTTTTTTTTTTGGTTTTGACTGTTTGCTTCTGCCCTTGCAAAAGGGACAACCATGCCTGATAAACAGAAATGAGAGCCTGGTCTCCTGTCTGCAGTTCTGTCTCCAGGCAGATCAGATTGTGAATGACTGTGAATGACTGGCACTGAAGTGGCTTTTGCTCCCTCAAGCCACGAGGAGAAGAAAGACGGAACCTCTTTACACTTCTGCATGTCCAAATCCACTTCTTCCATGCAACCACAGAGATGAAGGTTTGGTCTGAGCACTGGGGTTCACAGGGACATGTGCACAGTGGACAAAATGTTTGGTGAACCTTGGGCTCCAACCATGTCACACGACAGGATGCGAAAATTGTCGGGTGTTACAGCTCCTTCTCCCACCCCAAAGAAACCTAGCCCTGGGTGAGTTTTCCAGAGCTGGTGGTGGCAGAGGGCTTTCTTCTCCCCTTGAGACCACACCAAGATGCTCTCCAAGGCATGACAGAAAGCAATCCTGTGTCAGTCTTCTGCTTGCAAATTTGCCTCAGGTCTAGCAATGTTCTACCCTTGGCAGCAATGCAAAACGTTGCTCAGGGAGTGCACCAAGCAGCTCGTTCAAGGTCAGGTAGAGGTGAGGACAGAACACCCTGAATTCTTGACTCTTGCTCTCAGGGTTCAATAAATCCCAGTCATTTGAAAGTCAGGCATCTGTTGGAGGCCAGTTTTTTAGGTTTCCTCTGTGGTCAGTGGAAAGATATCTCCAGAGGGCAATTCCTTCCATCTTAAAATATGCATCTGAGGTAAGTGGGAGGATTTGTCCTCTGAGGTTTTCAAAGGAACTGATGGTCTTATACAGAATACACACTGAACTTTCAGACACCTAAAGTTCAAGAGGGAGAGTCCCACCCCAACAGCTGCCACTGTTACCAAGACACTAAATACATAATTTTCAATCTCAAGCAAAAAACAAGTAAAATTAGGCACTAACCCTGGCTTGACTTTTCTGATCCCCATTTGTATTTTTCTTTGGGAAGGTTTCAAGTACTCTCCTCATCACAACGTTTTCGGAGCATCTTCTCCAACTGCTATGTGACAATCACCCCCTTGTCTGATAAGCTGAAGTTGAAAACCCCTTTCCTCCTGGTCATGCTTTATTATTTCCTTTGTTTCTTAGCTTTGTTCCCCACTGCCAGTGAGCAGCTTCAGCTCTCAAGGGAATGACCTTGGTTCTGGGGAAAGCGTTCCTGAACTCTGCACACAGGAATGCTGCCCCAGGCTGCCTCCTGGACTCACAGGAGTTTCTGATGCTCTTTTCACCCCTTGTCCACTTAAGAACATTTTTGGGCATGGTTGATGGCACACTTGGCCAATTAGCAGTAGTGAGGCTGCACAGTTTGAGTGCCCATGACTCATTAGGTTTATAGAGTCCTGGAGCCATGCCTCGGTCACATTTATTAACTTGCTCCCTGCTATTGCTCTGGCCTTGAGAATGAACACCTCATTAGAGGGCAGCCCAGAGGTGATGTGGTCCCTCAGATGCTCTAAATAATAACTTTGCTGTAAACATCATCATTACATTTAAACCATGCCATGTCTGATCTATTTACCGCACAGCAAACCCTCCCCTGTGCAGAGGAACCAGAAAAATGCTGTTGTCTATGGGGATGTGGCTCACCTCCCTCTCCCATTGGGATTTTCTGAGCTCTAATAAAAGCTGAGCTCACGCTGTGCCCTTTCAGTGGATGCACACCATGAATGTCTTTTTCTTCTATCAAATCACTTATTTTCATGAAGTATGCAAGAACTTATTATCTTGGAGACTCAGCCATCTGTCAGGTTTGGTTAGAATCAGCCAACAGATGAAAAATTTATGAGGGCGAAGGACATAGTCACACACACCTATATATACACACACATACTCACAAACACTGCCATTGCCTAAGCCTCATTTCCTTAGGAAACCAGATTAAAAATAGCATTGATGTCAATAATGAAGTCTTTATTTCTTTGGCAGATCTCTGTTCCTTTTAAACCAATCCTCCCAGTGAGAGGTACTGCAGAATTTTCAACTGGAACCAGACCAGATCGCTAAGTGATAAGAACCTCACAGCAGTTTCACTGTACCTCAAACACCTCAAGGAAAAACACAAAGTGAATGTGAATTCTGTATAAATACTGAAAACTGGTGCTGAATTTCATACCGAGTTAACCCAGTGGTGGCATTTGATTTTTCTCTCCATTTACCTTCAGTGTATAAATACTACTTTAAAAAGTTTGCAAACCTCAGTATTTAAGGTATTTCCCATAATAAAGTACAGAAAAATACTAAAAAAGACTTAAGTTATTAATTTAAATACAAGTCACACAGGTTTCAGCCCTGCAACATTATTCCAGGAAAATTATGGGAGATCTCACTTTTCTGACAGAGAGTTCCAAAGCTGAACTCTACCAAAATGTTGTGTTTAGACTAAAAAGGTGTTTGGAAGTTCTCTGGCAGAGTAATTCTCAGGCAATGAGTAAAGTTTTATCTAAATCTAAGCATTTGGTAGGTCTCATTGATTATCTCTTGCAAACTAGAAGTTCCAAGGTAGATTCATCTGGCTTTTTGTTTATTCACCTACCTCTCCATCCCCACTGCCTGCCTGGAGGTTGACTGGGAGCAAAGCCTGGTAGTTCTGAAATTGTATTTTGCCATATTTCAGTTCACAACTCTTTAGCAAACTTTTCTAGGAAGAAAGGCTTGTCTACCTCCAAGTCAGTCCATTTTTGCCAAGAATTACCATAGTTTTGTGAGTAATCTCTTCAAAAACCAATTTGAAACAGCAACACTTTTTCACAGATTGAAGTAGATTGAAGTTTATTCTCACTCCCCATCAGTCCAGTCCAGATTTGGGGTTTCTGCTGAAGAGAGCAAAAAGGGAGCTGAGATTCAGGCACGAACACAGTTTCAGATGGCAGCTCAGCTATTGGACTTGGGCTTGAGCCCAGTTTCAGTTGCCACCAGAGCAATTTTGTCCAAGAGACCTCTGTTGCTTTTTGCAGGCCTCCATAAAATGCCTGAACGGTGGCAGAGTTTGTGTTTTGAATGTCTAAGAGAGGTGAATAACTGAAGTTTACGACATCTCGTCTTGCCGGCTGGAGCTTTAATTATTTCCCTTCTGCCCCTCTAAGTAACTCTACCTTCACTTTACATTTCTGATGTTTAAATATTGTTTTTGGGCAGAGGTATACTGCGCATACATTTTCTTTTCCCTGACACACATCTTCTGATCTACCAGAGAAAACAACAATGGAACTGGGATTTAATAGGCTTATAAAGAGGGTATTGATGTAAAAGTAGCAGCCTAGATTAAAGACCAGGAGTGACAAATAAATAATGTCTCATCCAGGTGCACATGCCAGTCACCTTGATGTCAGTTGCAGAACTACCATTAATTCTGTGAGAATAGGATCTGATCCCAAATCCATAAATCCTTTCTCAGCAAGTTTTCTCTGATGATATTCCTGGCACAACCATGACTAAGAAAACCTGAAACTCTCACAAGAACGCCCAGTTTAATGAGATTTCCAGTCCCAGTTTCCATACCAGTAAAAATCCTCAAGAAATCCACATAAATTATAGCCAGGCTTTCTAAAGCTTTCAGTGTCAAATCCACTTTTGCAAAACAACTGACTCCAGCCAACAGTTGTGCCCTGCCTCTCCAGGGCACCAAGACTACCACTGGTTCTACTCCATATGCAGTCCTCCTGCAACTTGGCTCTCAAACTGGTCAGAAATGGCGTGAACCTCTAAGAGACCAACACCACAAGCAGTACAAACTGGTTTCTAAATTCCTGGCTTTACTAAATTCCTTTTCCAGCTTCTGCTCCAACAGCTGGAGGCTCCAAGAGTGGAGCTGCAGGGAATTCAGCGATGGTGGTCCAGGATGCCTTGGGACATCCCTGCTCCTCCTCTGGAGTACGCACCCAGGCAGGAGGGGCAGAAGAAAGGAACATGAACTCAGGCCAGCCCCATCAACTTGCATTAATTTGAAACACCACTGAAGGAACTTTGCTTGCACTCCAGGCTCTGAATTCAAGGAAAAGGAGTAACCAGATTTCCTTCTGCTCTGGGACAACACCAGACAGCAGGGGGATTAAAAGTACACTCGGGTGCAGAGACATTTTAATCAGTGCAGGCAGCACACAAAGGTATCCCAGCTGAGACAAGATCCTTGGATCCTTTGCAACCTGCTTGCCTTTCACAGGAGCATCCCACAGAAACCTCAGTGTTAGAGGAAGGTTGCCAGTCCTTGGGTTCACCTCACTGCTCTTTTAAAATCTTCCCAACAGCACTGTTAGAGCTGGTTGGGAATATTTAGCTGAGTTTTGGGATGGGAAGTGATGAATTGTCTGGCATCCATATATTGATTTCAACACTCCCATTATGAAATCTGGAGTTATATGGGAGCTCTGCCTGATCTCCTGAGAGCTTACAGGGTGGCCTGTGGATCCACAGCAAGCTCTTGCATGTGTGTGTGGGTGAAAAAGTATATCATCCCATGCTTAAGCCCATTCCTGTTCAGCAGAGTGCTTAAGCCCCTCATGCTTCTTCAGTTATGAAGAGAAAATTTCCCAAATTATGTCTACATTTTTGACATCTCAGATGTTGAAGAGAAATACAGTAAGGATATAGCCAAAATCCTTATATTATAGGGCAGGAGGGGCCAATAGAGTTTTCTTTCCTTTGAGAACAGAGAGGCAGAATTAGACTTACACAGTAGAACTTGGCACAGGCATAATAATAAATATGATATGAAAATGTCAGGGACCCAGAGGAGCTGACATTAATGTATGTGCTTCTTTAAACCCAAATCCTACAGAGTACAGGCAACTTTCCCCATTCATCATGGGCAAAATTACACCAGAGTTGGTGAACGTACACAATGCAGTTTGCAAGGCCCATTTTAGCTGCTTTCAGCATTTGTTTGAATACCTGCAGCTGGCAAACAAAGACCTGGATTTAGGGTTGCACACACTTTCAGTGGAACAACAATGAAAGCAAAGGTGGGAAGTGGTCAGGCAGGACTCCCTGCTGAGCACAATGAATTCTCCAGCAGACCATAAACACAGTTCAGGACTTGTCCAGCTCACCTCAGCAGTGTAGGTGATGACATACCAGGGGAAAAAACAAATTGCAACCTCAAATACTGGAGTCTTTTCTTTCACCTGCTACGTGTCTTGCCTTCCTTGGTTGGCACAGGTCATAGAAGCCTCAAGACAGCTCTCACCATTGCATAGGTTATGCTGTGTTTCTACAATTAATATCTTTTTATACAACAGGAGTTTCTCAGATCAGAATTACAGGAATCTGCCCTCAGAACAGAAGTTCCCTTTTCACAAAAGGGTGGTGCAGGCAGGCTTATTTTGGCCTCCTTAACTGAGGTGCTCTTTGCCGATTTAAGCTTCGGGTGAAAAGGAAATATTCAGGGTGAAAAAGTATTTCACCCTGTATTATACAAGATCAATGTACATTAAAAAGTTCCTTTGAATTTTTTTTTTAAAGGCTGCAGGCTGGATTTGCACTTGGAACAAGCTTTTCCCCAGTGGAGTATCTCCTGATTTACAACAGAGTGTCTGAAAAGAGAATCAGGCACTGCCTCTTTAATGAAGACTTTTAAATGAATCAGTTGCATGGTTTTGGTCAAAATTAGCATGCAAGTCTATTTCTAAAAGCGAAGTGATACTTTGCCTTAAAAACCAATAGTAAAAGAAGTCCATACACAAAAACAGGCTGACCTCACTACAAGCATCTGGATGCCCAAATAAACACGAGCAGAGGGAATTCTAGCATCTGCAAACTGTTAATTCACCCTTTTCTTCTCTTTTGTAGGCTGGCCAAGTTCAATCTCCTGGTCGCCAACTTCTTGCTCCACTGAGACAACCCCGTTGATGAACTGTGCTGGTGATGTCAGTAGCACCACTAATCAGCATTGCATCAGGACTGACCTGGGGGATAAAGTCTCTTTATATTCCAGCCTGCAAGTGCTTTCTTTTTTCTTTTTTTCCTTTTGTGTTCCACAAAGGATCCGAGATGACGAGTGAAAATCGTGAAGAGCTCCACAATCCTGGTGGAGAGAGGACTGGACTTCCAATGAGTTGGTGCCCAGTGACACAACAGTGGTGCTGGTGCCTGATTTGCACTGAATACTGCCTCAGTTGGGTGTGCAAAGCAGCTATTTGTATATTCAACATCTGTAAATCCCCATCCCTCAGTGTGCAGTTGGACAGCGGTCTCAAGGCACTTGCCTCCTGAAAAAACACTTCCAAGTAACACATGTGAACCCCAGTGCCGGATCCCTGGCAGGTGCTAATGGCTTCCACAAAGGCTCTCAGGATTTTAATTACTGAGTTTCAGTTGCTCATAGTATTCATCACTTCCTTTCCTCTTCTAGACTACTGAGTAGAAATATGGTTCTCAAACAAAATCCCGCTGCCACCTCACCTCTGGCCCCTTCCCCCCAAATTCAACATCCATAATGTTCCAGCTCAGCTGTGGTAAACTCGCTACCTGTTGATGAAGCATGTTCAAGCCACATCATCTGGATATTTCCTCAGGCATGCTTCAGTCTTCAGACAAAAAAATAATAACATCTCAGTGGTGACCAAGACCATTGCAGACGTGAGTCACCTTGGAGATGTCCATAACTCCTGCTCATTGCAGAAGGTGAAGGCGGAGCCTGCTTCTGTCTTTGGTATGCCAAGTGTCTAAAATGATGTGTGCTGAAATTCCCTTGGGAATCCTCTGCAGAGAGGACAAAAAGGAAAGAGCTGGAGCTGAGGACTACAAGGAGGAGATTTTATATTCTTCTTGTGCTCTCGTACCAGCGCTATCCTATAGAAAAGTTGCACAATTCTCTCCCTACTGAAAAGAGTGCAACCCACTTCTGAGACCTATTATGAAGAACCAGCAGAGAACATTTACTTTGGAAGCAAGTAACTGCTGTTTGAGAGCTTGGATTAGATGACCTTTAAAGGTTTCTTTCAACCCAAACTATTCAATGATTCTTGCTAACAGTCTAATTTATGATGACCAGAATTATTCCTGATGATGCTGTCCATCCCATCCACTGAGAGAACTCTGAAGGATGGGCAGGGAATTTACCTGTTCTGAGCATGGAAATGATCAAATTCTACTTCTGCTGTTGCTACTCTGGGATGGATTCTTCTGCTTTCATGGCAGTACACAGACATCTACAGCAGAGCCTGTATTTATTTTCTTGCAGAACATCTCAGAAATTTAAACCTAATCCATCAACAAAAGTACCTAAACTCAGCCACCTAAGCCTGCAGATGAGCAAGAGTGCTCTGACTTCCACACGAACAGATCTCTGTTATCACCAGCTTCACCAGGAGCTGTGGGCAATCTGGCTTCCACCACGCCACAGACAACAGCTGGGTCCTCTCTGACCTCTCAGGTGCTGTGGAGGCTGGTGGGATGTGTTAACATGTGCTTTCCTCCACCCCAGAGCCATGGTCTAGAGACAATCTGCTTCCCCTCTTACCGTGGGAGATGCTAGGGTATTTGCATTTCAACTCTGTCTCAGTAAAAGGATATTCTCTATGATATATTTATTATTTTAAGAAACAAAACCCACTGCCTTAAAGCCTACTGATTTGGCTGCTAATAAACATTGTGAACTGGAGCAGCATCTGAATTTCTGAAGCAGTAAATCCAGCTCTCAGCTACAAAACTGACAGCTCTCATAAAAGAAAGAAAGAAAAAAAATGCAAGTAAAACATCCTAAGGAAATTATCGTTCAAATTAACTGCAGACATAAATTTATCCATCTGTTATCATAAGTGTTACTTGAAAATTATTTGCCCATAAAAATGAAATAAGCCAGAGTGGTTTTTTTCTTAAACATTGACTTCATGTGTATGGTCTTAGCTGCCAAAATATTAACTCTTTTTAACAGCCCGTGTGCTCTTGGCTGTGTGTCTCTTTCTTGACTGTAAATGGACCTTTATAAATTGTCTGTATAAATGATGTCTAAGGCACTTCACTGTTGTTAGAGATCAATAATTCCAAGTAAACCATCATGATTTTGAAAACACAAAACCCAAGCAAATGCCCAAATTTTACTTGGAAGTACTCTGTTTAGCTACCTTTATTTATTCAAAGGGAAAAGTTACCCTATCCATTAAATGAAAAATATCATTTAACTGCACAAACAATAACTGCTGTTTCATTCCTAGAGTACAGTTACTGTGAATACAGGCATGGAGAGATTTTCACATTAAGTCTGAACATGGTAAATGCTGGCAGGAGTGGAACAAAGTCTACACAACTGGGTACAGAGCTGTGTCTCTTTTACCCACAGCCTGTATTTTTCTTGGAGAAGAGAAAGAAATGAAAGTAGAAAGAATAAATGGCTATTTTCACTTCTATGTGTTTTATAAAGGAATAAATTAAAAGTCTGAATTACTCCAACACATTTAAATAGTAAGTAGAGTCATGGCAGAAATCTATTGAAAAGTCTGTTTTTTATTTTTAAGAATGACAGAAAACTGAAAAGTTCCTTTTAAAATTGTGTAACTTTTAAAAGTTTGTTTTAATACTTTTGACTGGAACAAAAAATCCCCTCTTTCAACAGCACAAAAAAACCTTTGCTTCGCTTTATGAAAAACTGTTTTATCTCAGCTTGCTTGAATATTCAAATGTCTGTCCCCTGCCCACTCTATTGTCCCCAGGATTTGTCTGTTGGATGTTTCACAGCCTCGTGCTGTCACAGGCCAGACTCAGAACCAGCTCTCACATGATGCACCACAAGGTCTTTGCAGCACAGCTCTAAGTGGCACATAGTGAAATTTTAGTGGGAATCCCAGTTTACAGGAGAGCAATGACACCCAAGCACCTGGGATTTTGATTTACATCTGCAAAAATTGACTTGTTTTTCCAGAAGGAAACAGAAAAAAATTGTTTTCCACAAATGCCTAATTTTTCACTAAAAACCAGGCACCTGCATCCTCCAGCTCAGTGGCACCAGGCCCCTGCATGACCAGGCTGCCAGGCTGTCATCATCTTGTTTTTCATTTGAAGCCACTCACTGGATTTGTTTGGGGTTTTTTGTGGTTTTTTTTGGTTCTACAGTCATGGAGCAGGATACACTGAGCCAAACCTGACTGTAATTTGCAAAGACACCTGTGTGGTGCATCTGCCTTAGTCAAGCTTATTATACTAATTCATTATCAGATGCTACAGAACTACTCATCCACGGCACTGGAATCTTAAAATAAGCTGAGGATGATGCCCCAAGAGAGCACCAGAGCCTCAGTTGCTGCATGCAGCTGTGCAAAGGCCAGGTAAAACTCCACTACAGCAGCATCCACAAGGCAGAGCTCCCTGCAGGGAGGCCACCAGAGAACAGGCAGGGCTCTGCCTCGGGAGCGCTGTTTTCTGGGACAGATCCTATTTCCCAGCCCCTTGACTCCAGTTATACCTGGGAGTAACAAGATACCTCTGAGTCCACGTGAATCATCCTGCAGGGCTTGGGGCTCCCTCCTAGAGCAGCCCTGGTCTGTAAAACTGCATTTGTTGAAGTGTTTCCAAGGTGCTTTTCTCATAACAGGCTTATTTTCTTACTTAGAAAAATACTTATTTTCCTAATTTTATTTGGCAGCACATTTTTATCTGATTCTTCCTTTCCAAGCAACTATGATGGAGATTATGAAATCTGGAAAACAATTCATAATACACATATATAATTTAATTACTATTCACTCATTAGTTCCAATATCGTCAGAATTAAGAGATTAATGCAGAGATCACGCTTGGCATAAAGGGCAATATCTTCTGAAGCACATTGTCCCAAATATTGTTTTTCAAATTATTTCCCCTTCATCATGTTAGTTTTAGAGATGCAGAATCTTAAACTGCACTGTTCTGGGAGCAAATAAACTCCCACAGACTCTATCATGCCTATCCTAACCAAAAGTGCATTCCTAAAATTTTGCACTTCACAATTCATGGGAATATGTGAAAGCCTCAATTTTCATCAAAAACATCCTTTACTTTTATAAAAGGCAAAACCAAACCCTCAAAGTTTTATAAAACAATTTGAATTCATGATCCAAGCACATACAGAAGAAACCCAAGAACTAGATATAGTTCTAGTGCAAAATAAAAGATTTATCAGTAAAACCCACTCTTCAAATTCAGTGCATGGGGGAAAACAGGAAACAAAAATACTTCAGAAAAAAGAAAAAAAACAAAACTGCATTTGAATCATAAGAGGAAATGAACTTGCCTGCACTTCAGTCACATAAAATTTTTGGCATTGAAAAAAAATTAATAATTTTCTTAGTGTTCGCTGCATGAAGAAAAAAACACCCCAGAGAAGAAAGCAGGAATTAATTGTACTTAAAGTAGGGATAGCCTGCAGGGATGGCCCAGTTTGGTGAGAAAAGCAAGCCAAAGGGATGCTGGAACAAAGAGCCCAAAACAAAAAGCTTTCCTCGGCATCTCTCCCATCCCAGTTTTCAATAAATCCGGCTGTGTGTGTCTGTTCCGTCCTGCCACGCTCAGTGCTGGGGAAACAAAATAACCCAGCAGCAAAGGGAGTTTTCAACATCACCAGAAATGGGCCTAAAAGACAAAATGAGACTTGCTCTTTATGAGCCAGCTTTCCCAAGGGATGCTCCCTGGGAGCTTCAGGTAGGTGTCCCCTGATGGGGACAGGGAAAGAAAGCTCAAACCTCCCATAAGGTGAAAGTGCCTCTCTAAAGAATGTAACGTGGAATTAGCATCCATTGGCTTCATTTCATCTCTGTTACCAGCACAAACAAACAGCTGCAGTGGGTTGGATCCATGACCCACCTAGTCCATGGTCTGTAGCTAATGCCCTGGAAAATTGTGTAGAGCACAAGGGGGCAGGGATGCCCAGTTTATCCTCTCAGCTCCATTTATGTACTGGTTAAGGGATTTCCAAAACTGGAAACTGTTATCTAAGCCATCATGTTCGATAATCTCCAATAAACCTCACTCCTTGGGTTAGGCAGGCTGGTTTTTATGAATGCCTGTCTGATTATGAGCCATCATAATATATTTTCCTACTGTAAAAACAGTTAAGCAAAACTTCTTGGCCAGAAATATCAGCCAAGCCTGAGATTAAATAAGCTTGGGAAAATTCAGTCCGGATACACTCAAAAAATAAATACATCAAAATGCACGTGTCTCTGCTAAAACCCACAGTCTTTAATCAAAATTCCCACTGAAGTGAGTAGCAAAAGGTGAGTTGTTGCCAAAGTTCATGGCGAGAGCCATGGGATGAGAAGCAAAGTTCTGTCAAAAATGAGAAATTGCCAAGGAGAGGGAGCAGGAGGAGCAGCTCGGTTCTCGACACAGCAAGCTCAGGCTGCCTTGAAGTCGAGGGACCTCAAAGAGACACTTGAGCTGGTGCTCAGGATTCTGCTGAGCTGGGGCCTGAATGGTTATTATTTATACTCTTATCACACAGAAATGTGAATTCCATTGGAAAAGGGAAAAGCAATAAAAAAAGGGAGAGAAAGGACAGTAGCACGTACTGTCGCAGGCTCACAGAAGTACTGCAGACATCTTTGTTCTGCAGACTTCAGGGAGAGCACTTAAACAGGAAGAGGGACACTTTGGATTTTTACTTAATGGTTTAAAATGCTGGTATTTAGCTACACACACAGCTCAAAGCCCCAGACCAGCCAGTCTGTACAGACACACCACCAAAGCAGCTCAGTCACCCACTGAGGAGGTTTAACTGCAGCAACCCCAGCAGGTTTCAAATCTTGGGCCAGCACCTGGAGCCACACACACGTGCTTGTGCCACCAAAGGGCTTGTGTTCTGCCACTCACTGCCATCAGCACCTGGGCTTGCAAATTCATAGGCACCTAAGCCATTTTCTACACCTGTGCCCAAGTAACCACACAGCAGCATGAAAAGTGCTTACAGCTTCACATTTCTACAGCCAGATGGAAAACAAAGTAAGTGAAGCCTGTGTGCAGCCTGGCTGGACCTAGACCCACCTCCTACAACAACTCACTCCATTTTAGGAGTGGGTCTGGACAAGCAAAAGTCTTTCTGCTTCAAAGGGAAGCTTGGTAAGAAATCTTCCTGCAGGCCCAGAGACCTGAAGCATTCCAAATGCTTTACTTCCAATCATGGTAACAGAGTAAAACAGAAAAAAATCATGCCATACCTGCTCCAAAGGCAAAGAAGAAGCTCTTGTCTCTGTTCTCCCTTAAAAGTGACATCACTCTTCTCCCCATCCTCTCATTCCTCTTGTAGATGAGCTCCTGTCTGAAGTAGCTGTCTATTTCCTGAGCTGTCACCTGCTCGTGGGGTGGGAGTGTTGTGTTGATGAAGTTTGGGACCTGAAACAAAGAGAGAGGCCACAGCCCAGGTGGCATTGGTTAAGGAACCCATAAAACACTGCATGTTTTAATCCAGCCTTCTTTAAGCAACCTGAGCACCACTGTCATAAAAAACCTCTAGAGGATCAGAGAATGGGAGATTGTTAGGAACTCTCAAAAAAAAAAAAGAGAAAATAAAAGAAATTCCCAATGAATATACTTAAATTTTAAGAAGTTAAACTAGTATTTTACTAAAAGAAACCTTAGTTAATTTTGATTTTTCTCTGTCCCTTTGTCAAAATGTAGTTTCAGGCATTACATTTGGGTGAGTTACTTGGACCTTGATTCTCTGCTTGTTCAAAAAAAATGTTTAATACCAAACTCCTGTGTTTTGCTCTCAGCTGAGACCACTATGAACTAAGTAAGGACTGTAAGATTTGGCTTGTATATGTGGCTTCTTAAGAACCTAACAGTTTAAAAAGAGGAAAGGATAGCAAATGCAGACACAGGAAGATGCACACAGAGTAAAGCCCCTTATCCTTACATGCTATTAGGTCCCACCAGAGAAGACGATGCATTGCAACACACAAATCCCTGGAACATTCCTGGTACATCCAAGGAAGAGGCTTCTACAAGAACTGCTCCTTCAGTCCCTGCTTTTGTGAGGAGGAATGTTCACAGACACAGCAGAAAGGCTGAAAGCCCAAGGACTTTGGTCAGGGCAGCAGACCCAGGAATGAGCCAAGATCCAAGCTGTAAAGGACAGATAAGCCAAAACTCTCTGATTATTAGGACAACTTTTTTTGACACAGTGGAAGTGCCAGGTCTACCACAAGGGTTTGGGAATCCACGTGCCCTGCAGAGAGAAGAGCTGTAAGGGGGCAGTGTGTGATGACTGCTAACAGGACCCAAGCACATTCTGATGATTTTCTGTGCTTCACCACTGGAAAGCAGCTGAAGCTGCAAACCCCAGATTCAGATTTCTGAGTCCCTAGGTACATATAAAGCTGCCAGGATTTCCAGTGTTAATCTGAGTTGGTGGTAATGACATTGCATGCACAGCCCACGAGGGGAACATCCCTCACTCGCTGTGCTGAAACACTTGGTGCAATGACTCTGTTGTTTGGGTTAATTCCATCTCTGGTTTTCTACTATACAAAATTCTTGTACTCATTTCCTAAAACCTGCCTTTTTGTTTTTCAGCTCACCTCTTCCCGTTCCACTTGGTCACAGGGTTTTATCACAACAATTTTTGTCTCTTCCCACCCTCTTCGCTCATAATGCTTCTCCAAAAGTTTTCAGCAAGTCTTAGGGAGAAAAACTGATTTCCATCTTGTCAGTGAGTCTTCTGAAAGCTTTTTCATTGCAGCCCCATCTGCATCACTCCTAATATATGTGAGGGACCAAGCAGAGATTTCTCACCATGCATTATGTAGGAGGAGTCTACACCTCACTCTGGATTCACACTAAAGGCTGTTCCCAGTTGAGTGAGACAGAAAAGGGGACCACATCTCCTGAACCAGGGGATACCAAGGGGATGGAGAGAACACTCCATGTAAGAGACCCTGCCCCAGCAGGGGGGCTCACAGACAAGCTGGACCTTTGATTTTCCAAACTGCTTCTCAACCTGCTTTGCCAAATCACCCTGCTCCTCACAGCATGTCCTTCTTTAAAGGTTCAGTCACATGACCCTGATTCATTCCTTCCTCCAGGCTTCCAGCATGGCTTGGCATCACCAGTGTAACTTGTGAACTCCTCAGAGCATTCAAATACTTTGCACCTTGTTCTCAGTTTAACCCTGAGCCAGCACTCAACAAGGAGTAAGTCCCATTAAGTCAGGCCTATTGGAGACACAGTTTCCTGTGAAAACCGAAGGAAGTTGCCTCTGTGTCTGGCAAGAATATGTGTTTGTCTCAAAGGGACGGAGGAGCAGACTGACAATGTCAAAGAGATAAAATGCTGCTGGCTACAGCAGCAAAGGACAGAGTGGTTTCCATTCCTGGTGAAAAACAGAGAGATTTATACTGTAGGAATAAAATCTGAGGAATGAGTAGCCACACTTGCAGTAACCTCTGTAATGCAAAGCTGCAAATCAACTGGTCCATGGAGGTATCACAGACCTTTGCATCTCCTCTATACTGGGGCTCTCGGAGTCAGGGAAGCCTCTAGGGACTGAAGTGGAAGGTGACATTTTCTGGAAATAGCTGAAGGCTCAATACCCACGTAAGAGAAGTCTCTTCTTCCCTGCTTCTGGCTGAAGGGAAGTGAACGCTGGGACTTGATTTTGAATCACTTGGGATGCTTTGGGAAAAGCAGGGTACAGCCTTGCCTGTGAGCACAACCTGCTCCTACACAAAGCAGGAGCAGCAATGCTGGGGGACCAAGCAACTTTGTGCATCCCACTGGTGATGGAGGTCCAGAGAGCCAAAACCCAGATGTTGTATAAGGTCTTTGCCAAGAAGGGAAGTACCTTTCACCTCCTTGTGCAACTCCATCACTTGTAATCCTACATTCACATTTAACCTTTAGTTCTTTATCTAACCTAAAATACAGTACACAAAGCAGAGCCATCTGCTTGCCTTTTTTCCCCCTTCCCTTTCTTTCCTTCTCTTCTGTGGAAAAAAATTTGCCAATGGCAGAAAGATAAACTTAAACCCAAGGACTGGGTAATGCCAATCTTCCTTTTGCTTGCCCAAGGAACAAGACAAAGGAAGGCATCACCTAGAGAGGCACAGCATCAGCTACAGGTCCTGCTGCCCTGTGTGCATTCCTGCACTGCTGATGCCTGGCAAAAATGAAATCTGCACGTGTGTTTCAGCGTGTGTGTGGCAGAGGACAGAAGACAAATGGCTGCAGTAAGTATGCCCCTACACAGTAGTGCAGCCACACTCTGAGCTGTGACACTCGTCCCATTAATCACCTCCGCTCCTCCCTGTGTCCAGGTCCTTTCCACAGTCAGTGACACACACCATGCCTGGCTTCAGGGAGACAGCTGCTCCTGTTGATTTAAGAAACCCTTAAACCAGACAGGGATCAGGAAGTTAAGAAACAGTCACACACAATTAGGAAACTCTTAACTGGAGCCAGAATTTAAGTTCAGGGGGTTTTTTGTAAAAGAGAAGATCTGTTATTTTGAAAGGATGGGCTAAATGTGCACCAAAAGGATGCACCTTCCCCCTTCTACTTTTGTTTTCATTCTATGAAAAAAATTAATTTTAACATTTTAATTATATGAATCTGTTGTTTTTGAGCTGAGAGTGAATGGATGAGACATTTGCTGTGCCCCTGGGTGAGGGACTGATCTAATAATACCTGAACATTGCTACCAGTATTTAAATGTACAATGGAGTGGATGATGTGTCTGTTGAAAAATCCAAACTTCTAATTTTGCTGTTCACCTAGGAGTGTAACAGCTGGATCAGCAGAAAAATCCATCACTTGGGGTGTGCTCACTTCTAGTGGATACACATAACAAGAGATAAATAGATTCTTTACATCCAGTCTCTGCAAACTGGCAGTTTTCTGAGAACCCAACCAACTCATACATATATATAATTCTATAGGAAACTCAATAATGTATCTCATTGAGGCATTCAAAATAAAGAATATTTTGTTATACTTAATAAGGTAGCATTCCTCCTTTTTTCTATTCCTATTTTCTTTAGGTTACACCTCTCCTATGGACAGTACAGAAGAACCACAAACTCAGCCATTAGGTACACCCTGCATTTCTCAGTTAAACTTTTGAGGTTAAAGAAAGGGACTATGAGAATAAAAAAGAAATCCCAGCCTTGCAAAAATTTCTTCCCCTCCCCACTGTCTGTGTAGTTTTACTTGAGTCAGTATCCCTGATGGAATATATGTGTGGATAAAGCTCTGTACACACATCTGAGCTCACAGTGCTGTGGGATGTGGGCCATAATTCTTCACCTTTGAAGTCAGTGGGAGCTTTAGGGAGAAGAAAGAGGAAGGATTGTGGAGTGGTTATGACACTACCCTGAAAAAATGATTCTGCTCCCATGGGTGATACAAATCTCTTACATGATCACAAGCATGTCATTTGGTTTTAAACCTTCAAAGGAAGCTCAGCACTTAACCTCCACTAAGTGTCTTTGAAGCATTTGGCTTTATTCCTCCTGTGTCTCCAAGGTCCATCTGTAAAACGGGGACAGCAAGACTTTCTACCTTGATGTTACATACAAGGCACTGGCTCAGTCTAGCTCTGGAGGGACCCAAAGGAAGATCCAAAGTCCAACACGATGCTCAGCAGTAACCTCTCTTCCCATAAATTTCCACAGAGGCTTGGATTCTGCTGCAACCATTAGCATAAGAGCTAACAAGATACTTTAGCTTAGAAAAATGCATCAGCCATAACTCAAGAGCTATGCTATGCTTTCAGCTTTGCCTGTAGAGACAGAGAGAAAGAAAAGACCAAAAAAAAAAAAAAATTGGTGCAGAATCTTTTATCACATTTAGGGCTTACTGCCAAAGTTCAGCTGAAAATTCATGGACACGGGACTACATTAAAAGTACATTTTTAAAATTTACTATTTTTTAATATTTAGACAAATATTCTGGGCAGAGGCACAATGCCAGGGTTGTGAACATCTATCTGCAAATAATTTTTTTTGGACACACATAAGCACCATCATCTTTGATTACATTTTTTTTCCTACTTTCGATTTATTGGTGTAGTGGTTTGAGATGAGAGTGTTTCACAAAAACCGTGGAATTGCTCTAGACCCAGTCCAGTATCAAATCACTATCATATGTAGAGTAACAGTGTTATCGTTCCTACTCATATGCTCTGTATTTCCCAATCCTCTGATAACCTTGTTTACTCTCGTTCTGTTCCAGTGATGAGAGTGTATTTCTGGAATGTGCATTCAAATTGTAATATTATGTCAATCAAAACACAGCATCACCAACAATGGAATAAAGAGCTGTGTGCCCTTCCTCACCTGCTTGTGGACAGAGGTGATCTTCAACCATAATTCTACTTGCAGATGGAGAAGAGGAAGCTGAGATAGGGAAATGGGAAGCCAGCCCCTGCCATGAAATACACAGTGATCCTAAAACCTCTTCAGCTATTATTTTCCTGTATCTTGGTCAATCCTCTTGGCTTTTGAGACTTCTCTCTCCCACTGTCCTCATCAGCAGATGACTCAAGGATTTCCAACCTCACCTCCTGAGAAATACCCAAACTCCAGACTGCTGCATGTGCAGCACCATCACCGACAGTTGCAGAGGCATCTCTTAATAACAGAAATGCCTTTTTTCCTTATTTCTCCTTCTCTCCCCTGAGGGTTCACAGGCTAAATAGAGGAAACAGAAGGCAGCACACCTAGGTCAAAAGGGACAACTATGGCAAGACAGGGAGCTGGCCAGCAGCTTCCAGAGTTCCAGTCCAGCACCTCAATACAAACCCCATCCATCCCTCCCTGACAAGAGGGCTCTGCCTCCACACTCGTAATCCTTATCTCCAGTTGTTAGTAGGGAGTTGTTCCCAGATCACGACAACTACATTAATTTTTTCAAAACATGATAAAGATTGGGTTCTCTTTATTAGTCTTCTGGTTTATGAGCTTTACATGGGCAGAGGCCAGAAGACAAGTAAGGGATCCCGCTTTGAAGGATTTTCCCGGCACCATGCAGGTCAGGAACCTTTACACAGCCAACAGCACTAGGCAAGATAAGGATCTCAGGAGCTGACAGGCAGCTTATGGGGGCTGCCAGGGAGCCAGAGCAGTATCCCAAACCCCGCTAGCTTCTCCAGCAAACCGAACAGCCCTAAATTCACACCAGCCCTTCTTGGGTCACAGGCTGACATCTGAGCTCTAGTTATCATTCCTTTGGAAGGGAGGATACCCTCCTGTTAACCAGCCTTGACAAGGCATTGTGGCTTTTACTGCAGGGCTGCAAAATATACTGCTCTGGACTTGGAAGACACCTGTTTTTCTCTGATTTATGGACCCTTCTGGCATTTGGGAGAGCAATATCCTCTTACTGCAGCCTCTGATTGGAAGGATTGAAATAGTGCAAAATGAATGGGCTGTGAGAACAAGTATCTCCACGAGGAGGATGTGGCTGCCACAAAAGCAAAAGATGCTGCCAACTCAACTGGTTTTCCTCCAGCACTCGAAGCTTCCATCATGAGGCAGACCAGCAATGGCCAAGGAGGGAGTGTCGGGTTAAACTGATTTAATCCAAAGCCCAAGGTTGGCAGCTGCCAAGAAGATAAGCTTCCAGCTTGTTATGGAAAAGGGAAACCAGCAAGGAGCAGTCTCCAGTTTGAGCATGTGATTAACCCATTATGGCTTTCTCTTAAGCAACAAAATTTAAAGTAATATATTAGAAGTCTGAGTGGACTGTAAAAGGAGTCTTTCATCCTTGGAGTAAAGTTCAGTTCCATCACTTCTTTCCCTTTTCCAGAGTTGGAGGGGGGGAAAAGGCAAAAATACTTTTTGCTTGAAGGGAAGTGAAGAACACAAGCAAGAACATTTCTTGGGACCAACTCTGGGGAGCCACTTCTGGCCATGAGCTAATCCCTGCCCACTTCTCACCAGTGCTCACGGTCCATAGCTGTTGCAGTTACATCACAGTTCATGTTAGTGAGATTTCTGTAACTGGCCTCTCTGATTTAAAACTAGTGGGATATCCCTCAGCATGCCATGGCAACTTGAGTGTGAAAACAGAGGTCTTTGAGTTTCAAACTGGCTACCTCAGATCTAGGGGCCACTGGAGCATCTACACTTGTAAATGCAGGAAAATTACAAAAAGAAGAAGATGTGGAGGGGAAGAGCAGGCTGAATGCCAGTGAAGTCTCTATGGACAGTGAACGATACTTTTAAAAACCAGCTCTGCAGGTGACAGAAAAGCTGTAGGAGTCATTGCTGGCCTGAGTGCAAAGCTGCCTGCAGGCAGGGTGGGCTGCAGCCCTTGCACACCCCTGTATCTGCAGTTTCAGCCCCTGCTGCACCTGCATGGACACCCTCCCTGGGAGCACCAAACCCATCCTGCCAGGGCTGCTCTTCCAGGTGGCACCTGGCCAAACAACAGCTGTGCGTCCTGCCTGGTCCTACCTTCTCTGTCCATTTGNAAAAAAAAAAAAGGCAGAAAGGATACTGGGACGGGCTGTGCATCTCACACACTCACAGCTTGGGGGGTGATACTTCTATCCCTGTTAAAAAAGACTTTCAACAAATCCCAGAGAAGTCATGACCTCCATGTATGTTTTCTATTTGTTTTTCCACACCAGTTAAATAGCTGCTTTCCAAGCACTTGGGAAAAAAAAGGAAAAGAAGAAGCAAGCCACACCAACTCCTCCTCCAAGGCCTCCCTCCCCACCCCAACCCCATTCCTTCTCCCCTTGGTCGCGATGCCAAAATATGCAGCCGGCCTCTCTATCTGAACGAATGTTTTGATTAAAGAAGTCTTAACAAAACACAGTCAGAACAATGATCCCGGCCCCCTTTCTGCAAGCTTCACCCAACTATGTGCAGTATATTTAGGACCAGATTACACAGACCTGCTCATTAATTGACTAAGGATGACAAGCCTGCAGTATATGCAAATAAAGGTTTGAGTTTCAGAGAGGAGGGTAACTCTTAACAACCTAATGATACTCCTGCCACACTTAAAACCCTTTTAACATTGGGTTTTTGAGGCCAGCTTTCGCGAGCTTGCAAACATATGGAAAAGTTCAAGTTTTTCTATTTCCCTTCCAAATGCTTTCTTTTCTTTGACAAAGAATATTTTTTTTTCTGTTCAGACACTAAAACCATCACCTATTATATTGCCATGACACCCAAGCAAAGATACTGATCAAAGGGCAAAGCAGGGCAATAAAGTGAAAAAACTGGGGCCAGAAGGTTTGGGTTTGGGGTTGGTTTATTAAAGAACTGTAATTCTTTTTCCAAAGGTATTTTTCATTTTGTCTTCTGTTACACAGTGGGAAAACAGCTGGTTACTAGTGGGTACAAACTCAGGTTTGGTTGTCTTGGATATGTATTTTTCAGGGCTCTTCAATGAGTTTCTTTCCATCCCTGTTTAGTGAGATTCTAGGAAAACCCCGAATGTGTATGTGAAATTTGCAATATTATTTTAACCTGAGGCAAATCTGATCCAAAATATATGATCTGCACAGTATCACATAACTTAGCAAGGAGCAGAAATCTGGTTCATAACACAACAGCAGCTGGGCTGGACATGGGACCTCCAGAGCTGACCTTCAAGGGAGTGCACTGCAGAGGTGGCTCTGCCTTCCCGTTTGGTCCTAGAAGAAGTCCAGGCTTCTCCCAGTCCAACCAGCTCTCTAGTTATGCTGGCATCTGAACCAAACTGGATGACAGCTTTTGAACTGATTTTAACTTTCTTTAAGGTGGGGTTATTTGAGAGATCTAGTACCAGATGAAAAGATGGAGAACATATCCAAGAAAGCCTTTAGAAGTGGAACAAGAACCAGTGAGGAGAAAA
This sequence comes from Dicaeum eximium, assembly GCA_013396995.1. Classification (NCBI taxonomy): domain Eukaryota; kingdom Metazoa; phylum Chordata; class Aves; order Passeriformes; family Dicaeidae; genus Dicaeum; species Dicaeum eximium. The sequence goes on along the minus strand of VWZP01001339.1, from coordinate 2,170,347 downwards.
ATCAGGAATAATTCAGATTAAGTTACTTCTGAAATGGATTTCTCTGCATCCAAGCTGGTAGAACTCTACAAGCCTTTGGGTTTAGAAGATCTAGGTCTGAAGTCACCATCAGAGAGCTCAACCAGTTTACACTGGAGATACCTGATCTATGGCATTCACCATTTGGTGATGCACACCAACAGTGTCAGATGATGAAATGTTGTGTCCAGGGGTATCCAAGAATAAGATTTTCAACAATGTCTAACACTAGTCCTGCCAAGTCCTACCAAACCAACTATGTTGCCCTCTTGTCTCACTTTTCTCCCCTTCACAGTCATAATGAGGAGCAAATATATCTTCTGGATGTTTAAAACAAGAAAGAAAAAGCACTTTTTACATTCAACCAACAAGATATTATTTAAAATACGAACAAGTCTTCTTCATTTCTCTGTAACAAGTATTTCCAAAAAACACTTCATAAACCAGCTCTTTAAAAAGAAGGGAAAGTAAATATTTTACAGCAAACATACAGCACTGCACAGAAAGCAGCACTTTCAACTCCAAATATTTTTTACCAGTCACTCTTTCATACTCATTTATAGTCTATTCCCGTACTAATAAATACAAGCAGTCAACAATCCCTAGATGTTTTAATGTAAATCAGACCTTTTCTGTAGGTGAATTTGTTCTTTTTCTAATAATGCAGCAGTCTGAAAGAAAAATCTTAGCTTTTAAATGTCTTGTTCCAATTTCTCCATGACTCTCTCTTCTCTCACATTGCTTTCTTCATAGGAAGAGGAGGGAAAGAACTTCCAAGGTAAAACAACCCCAAATGCAAAGACGTAATGAAATTTTCAAGCAAGAACAACCTATTTTCAAAACCTGTAGCATGAAAATTATCTGGGCATGTTCCAGATTATTAATAAAAAAACAATCTCTGCAATGTTTTCCCCAGCACTGTCATCAACAAGTAGACTTCACTCTCAATCTGGATCTGCAACCAATTTTCTGAAACACATAAGCCAAAATACAATATTGCTCCAATCTGGAATCCTGTTCTGACATAATATGAAAATTAGACTCTGAACATTTTGGCTACACTTCTGTTTTTTCGTTCACTTCCAAATGCTCCCGGTGTACCAAAACACGGAGCTGTAACTCAGGTGCAAGTGGAAAGAAATGATGATCCCAGCACAGCAGAGCAAGAGCTCTTCTGAGCTCTGGGAAGGCAGCCCCTCTGCAGCAGCATCTCCAGAGAGGAGCAGGTGGGGGACAGGCTCTGCTGGCTGTGGGCACAGGCAGCACTGAGCACTCGTGTCACCAAGCAGCCGGCTGGCGTCAGGAGTGCCACCAGCGTCCTCTGACAAACACTCCTGAAGTGTGACCGACCCTCTGCCTGGTCCCACAGTGGGAAACTCGTGGGATGGCTCCCCTGGTGCTGGAGACAGCCTGGCTCTCGCTGCTCTGGAAAGCCCAGAGTCGTTTTCCCTGGAAGAGCACGAGGCTGTGCCAGTCCCCTGCACTTTGTTACGGCTGGGACGATAAGCTGCTTCCAGAGCACTGCGTTACAATGGCTGCGCCTTCAGCCCATGGATTTATCTTCCTCTGCCCTAGATAAAACTCCATTCCTTGGACAAATTAGGTCTGCTTGTCATTCAACACTCTACCTAATGGTCTCAGCTGTGTGTTTCTGCAGTTACTGAAGCTGGAGCATTCCACAGATAGTTCTCATTGATTTGAGAAGTGAGCCAGAAATCCAGTTGTATTTTATCCAGAATGACAATGGAGCAAGTTAATGATGTAATTAGAATTATCAGGACCCTTAAATTTTAAAGGACAGGTTTCAGTGAAGGATGATAACATTTTTAAAGGGGTATGTAACACAACCTGGTGATTTATAAACAGCGAGTGCCTTGTGAAGTGAGGCACTAAACATTTTCTTCTTTAGTTTAGGGAGGTTGATACTCCTGACTACTGATGGGCTTAGTTTATGAATCTCTAATGTCATGTTATCAAGATCATCATATGCTTTTCAGAAGGCAACACCCACTACCTAAATCCACCCATGGCATTTCAAACCGCAGAGACAATTCGAGATATGGATGGCATCATTCGAGTAAGGTATCCAAAAAGCTTGGTTGTTTCTGATGGACACAGCTTGAAGGAGGAGGCACAGCACCTGAAAGGGGGTGAGACCTGTCTGCAAGCTGTGGTGACCACCAAACAACTCCAGTGCACAGCTTGTTTAACTGTGTGGGGTGAAGTCAAGACCTTACACCTGCTGTCAATGAGAGATTCCTTTTGCTGAGCTGAGCACAGAGCCTGTAAATTGGGTTAGTCACTCACTTGATTTATTCACTTTAATACCCAGTGGTGGCTGGGCCTGCTGGGAGGAATTCAAAGCCTGCTGAAGGTATGGAAATATTCCCCATTACTTCAGTGGGCTCTTGATACAATCTAACACACAAACTATAAAGGCTCCCCGGATTAAAGATGCTTTGCAAGAGTCAGGTATGACTCTTTCCCCGTGTTTACCCTAAATGGGACAGGCAAATAGCAAGCATGAAACCTGGGTAGCTGGGCAGGTAGAAATTGTCTGCAGTGATCAGCAAAGCTGCGTGTCTCTGACATGCCAAATCAGCAATAAGAGAGTAAAAACCATCTTCTCCTGGGACAGGAGCCTCTCCTCAGGTCAGGAGAATGGCTGGGGACAGAAGATGAGAGACAATAGCTGGAGACCACAGCTACGATTTTTGGGAAAGGCTGAAGGAAAAAAAATCTCAGTCTTGAATTTTCAATTTTTCTCTTAATAAAGAGTAAATAGGAGTACTAGGAAACCTAGAACAAGCTAATTCAATGCTGGCAAAGATGAATTTGCCTTACAGAACTGTCCTTAAAAACTGAATAGCTCAAAACTGACCACAGGAAGTAACTATCAAAAAAACCCCACACAATAAATTGTTCTGCATCCTACTTTTTCTTCATGGAAGCTTTGGGTCATCAGGCAATTTCTCAGCTATCTCAGGTAAAAAAAGTATCATCTGGAGACAGATAATTTTTGAATTTTGAACTAACAGATTTTTTGCATTTTAATACTTCTGAACACTGACCTCAATTCCCTAGTGAGAGCTTCAGACAGACTACACAAGATAAAACTAGTGATCTAATCCTATCCAATCCATTTTTGCTTTTAGGGAACATTTACAAAAGCAGAGAAAGAAACGGACTTCTTTGAGTGGAAAATAGTCTGGAGAAAGAGCAAAAAATACACCCATCCTATCTTTAGCTTAGAATACTTTCTGTTTGGTATCATTTTGACTCTCTGCCCAGAAGCCTCAGCACAAGCCTCTTGATGGCAAAAGTCACAAGAGAATCAAGTGTTTGAAGAAGGCTATTGAAAAAAGAGAGATGTTTCCTACTGCACTTTTGGGTCATAGTCTAACTTATTAAATTCACCTCCTTAAAATTTTACTAAGTTTAAATAAGGATTTTTACATTTGGAAAAATGCTGCTTTCAAACAACGTTTGAAGAAATGGAGAGAGAGAGGAATGATGAATGTAATATAACCACAGGAAAGCAGAGGTGTTTCCTCTTTCACTGTTCTTAATTAAAATAATTTTAAAAACCCACTGAAACTGAGAAGGATTTGTTTACTCCTCCGCTCTCATCAGGGCTGATGGCTCTGGGAAAGGAAAGACTCAGGGACTTGGGGCCCTGCTCACCCCCCTCATTCTGGGCACCCTGCCCAAGCTGCACTTCCCCAGCCCAAGGTGAGCAGCGTCCCCCTGGGGTGGTCCTGTCCCTACCCATGGGTGACAAAGGAGCTCTCCTCTGACCTAAAACCTGCTTTGGACTAGGAAGTGCCTTTCCTTGCACCTTTCCTCCCAGCACCATCTGTCTGTGCACCCTCTTGGCACAGGGTGGCACAGTCTTGGTCCCATAAGGACTCTGCCCTCTCCTCGCAAATGCTGCAAGACTAAGGAACATGCAGGAAACCACACAAATCCCAAACTCTCTTGGGGAGGCTGAAGAGGCTCAAGGAACTGATTTGTAACATGTCAGGCCAACAGTGCTGGTATTTCCTCTTCTGGTCCTTTCTGCTCCAAGATCATTTTTGCACTAAAGGCACCTCAGCATCTTGCAGACAGCTACTGAAGCTGCTTCACCTCCAAAGACCCACACCGGAGGCATTTAGGAAGTTATTGCACCCACATAAATACTCTCCCTCTCCCTGGCAGTGTCCCCACAGTGACCCTGGACATCGTCACCTCCTTCCCAGTCCATTACAGCCACTCAACCATCAGCTCTGAACTGAGCCAAGAGTTTACCTTTATTCTGCAGCTCCTGATAACCTTCAGGGGACAAGCAGGCATGAATAACCTTAAGCAGCACCCCAAATTAGTCCTCAAAGAGTGAGAGTCTCATCCTTTTGCAGTTCTCCTGAGCTGCACCGATGGAGCTGAACTCCCTGGCCTCCAGCATTCCCACAGGTGTTGATTCTTACAACCCCATTCCTGATCTTTTGTTCCATTCTACGGGGTATTTCAAGGTTGTGTTAACAGTACCAGCTTCAACTCTTATGAGACCTCTAAAGAGCTGGGCCAGCAGCTGGATACCATGGAAGAATGGACACACCTTCTAAAATCACAGTGGCACTATTGTCCCAAGACTGGCATGGGTACCTGTCCTGAACTGCAACAGACTCAGCACATGATAAATCCCTGTGCCTACATTTAATGTCTGCAGGGAGAGATCCCACGGGGAATCTTTCATGTGTAATATCTGAGCCAGGCTAATCTAATTTGGTAACCAAATGGCAAAAACTCTCCATGACAGACAGAGTCTTTCATCCTTGCAAAAAACCACACAGAACAAACTTTGGAATGACCTCAACTGGCAAAACCTGACTTGAATAGGGAGTTTATTTTACGTTTTAATTTTCTATTTTGTTCTGCTTGTAGTTAAAATAAATGGTATCGAGCTGGTTTATAAAAACACTACCAAACAAAAAAACTCTTTACCCAACAGTACTGCACAATATTTAGAGTTCTGCAGGGACCAGTATACATAGAGGGATTTTAATTTTCCATGGCTTGTAAGTGTTATAATCTCCATCAACTGCGTGCACTCTGGGACCATGACTAACACCAGTGCTTGAACTCTGACTGGTTGTTGGCTTCTTTCTTCTGTCTTTGAAACTTACACTTGATCCAATAATTTGCAGGAATAAAGATGCCTTCAGAGCAAACAGTTCCTCTCAAGTCTAACCCACAAGTCTGTAACAGGACAATGAGTCAATAAATCAGAGGTGTCTGAGAGTCTGTGCAACTGCTATTAATGACCACAACTCATCTTAGGGACAAAGGCTTTACTTATTAGGAGAAATTACACTGGTGGAGATTAAAAGGTGACACAGGACATTCAGACACCAGGACTGTCTTCAGGGTTTGACTACTAGCAGTCCTTTTATAGCATCCCTGGCAAATATTCCACTACATCTTGCTTGTTTATTCCTTGTTCATCATGTGTGCTGTGCCTCAACATTTCAGGAATGGTTACAAACACTGACTTCTCCAGGATCCTCTAAAGTGATGAGCTTTCTACCTTTTCCAACTCCATATTCCCCATCTTTAAAGATGTATTCCTACCCAAGTTGCTTTCTCCCTTTCTCCCCTCACATTTCAGTGCAAGACTGACCAGAATGAACAGCTCTGGCAGCTTTGGTATGACACACTTTTGTGTTTCAGTGCTGCCACGTTAACCACCCTGGTATGTCCTGCTCAGTCACGCTAAAACAATGCTTCATTTTCTAGGACTGAGTTAACTGGGACACCAAAGGGGTTTTATCCCATGCTGGGGCCCCACTTGCTTGCCCAGCTGTTCTGCTGAGGAACAAGTGACCCAGAGAGCTCTGTGCAACCCAAGATAGTGAGGGAAGATAAAAATGTCTGAGAGACCTCTGCCCCAACCAACAGACTGAGCTTACCCGCTCTCAGTTGTCTCTGGAAGTCACATACCTCTCCTTGATTTGCATTTGCTAATGGTGGACTGCTAATCATGGATTTAATCCTTTCACTGGCAAGACATATACAATAGTGTGGCTGTCAAATTTATACAGGTTTGCCCTAAGTGAGTCACTGCACCTGAGACTGGAATCTGGGAATATTGATCAAAAAAAGGAGATGTTGGAGATGACATCCAAAGACCAAGTTTTCATAGAATTAACTGGAAAGGAGAAAGAGGAATCCCAGGTTGCCATGAAGCATCAAACTGGTCTGGAAAGCAGATTTCTGCTCCCTTGAGAGTTTTTAATAGCTTTGGATAACTAAGATAAACAGAGACTGAAGGGCTGTCTGAGACACACACAAAATTATTGAATTATGACATGTTTGAGAGGTTATTTACTCTATGGAGTATTTACATAAAGTCCACTTCCTCTTCATATATAAGCTCAAACATTACAAAGATTGCCCCTCCACCCTTAATGAAGGATCTGCATTCAACAGCCCCAAACACCCAGAATTAACTTTTTTTCAGTAACACCCCTAGGAAAGTTTTCCAGGTAGTCCATTCCTTGTTCCTAGTAACAAGCAATAGGACAAGAGGAAACAGCCTCAAGAGGTGGTAGGGGAGGTTTGGATTGGACATTAGGAAAAATTTATTCACCAAAAGGGCTGTCAAGCTTTGGAACAGGCTGCTCAGGGAAATGTTGGAGTCACCATCCCTGGAGGTATTTAAAAGACATGTGGATGTGGTGCTTGGGCACACGGTTTAGCTGTGGACTTGGCAGTGCTGGCTTAGCAGTTAACTTGATGATCTTGGAGGTCTTTTTGAACCTAAACCATTCTATGATTCCCTAGAGCCTGAGCAAAACCAGGGAAATTCCACTCTCTCACCAGGCAAATGAGGCACGTGTGGAAAGAAAACACAGGGCATTAAAAGGAAGAGGGGAAAGAGGGATCAGAATATGAAGTGATGACTGGGATATTGCTATTAAAGCAGCTGATTTTTCCTCAATTCTCTGGCCCATCTGGAACAATTCTGCTCACCTGAGAAGTGTCATGGTTGAATATCACAGCATTCAGGTCTCCACAGTTGTAGTGCTTGATGAGATCCTCAGTGGTGTAAGGGGCCTGCAGACTCCCTGCTCGAAGGCTTTCGTGCTGGAGCAGAGTCTGGTTTAGAGCAAACAGCACCTGCAGAAACGAAGGCAGGGAGAGAGAGAAAAAGTTAAACATCGTAGGAATCAAAACAACAAGGACTAAAGGACAAAACTTTGAAAGACTTTCCTGCACCTAAAGTCTATTCCCTTGATCCATTCTGGCCCACAGCAACAAGGGATGGTCTTTAGTCATTCCCAAATGGAAAAGCATTCAGGTGCAAGACCCTGTAATATTCTCCATAGAGTTTAACTTCCCAAGAGATGCACACTGCTCAGGGGTCACAGCCTCAGAACCCTTGGGCTCTCTGTGCTGGTTAATTTGCTTCATGACAGACACTGGAATGGAAATGCCCCTAAATGAGGAAACTTCCACTGCCCCTGACTATTTCCTGTACCCTAGCTTAAATCCAAAGCCCAAACTCAGTTGAAAGGTTTTTGAGAAAAAAAATCAAAATCTTCTGAACTTCTGAAGTCAAAGGTGTTGTATTGGGACTTTGTGCATGCTTGTAGCAACAGAAACTTTAGGAAATTCATTATTAGTCTCCCTCCTTTTGTCTGTCCTCCTTCACCCACCCGTTTGCAAAGCGAGAACAGAGATACAGATCTGTAACACTGTCCCAACAGACTGGTCCAGTATCCCCATCCCAAACCTGAAAAAAACCCCAAAAAGCAGAAGGACTATTTACTGTGTAATTTTGGGTAACCAAAAAAAAAAAAGTCCTTAAATATTAGATTCTTTTTTCCTTGAATTACCAAACAAAAACTAAAAAATACCCAAGCAAACAAACAAAAATCCCCCCACCACAAAAAAAAGCAACACCCCCCCAACAAAAAAAAAAAAAAAAAAAAAAAAAAAAAAAAAAAAAAAAAAACAAAAAAAAANACAAAAAAAAAACAAATAAAACCAAACAAAAAAAAGGACCACTAAATCTCACATGAACTACCAAAAATCTTTTTAGATTTATGACAGACTGTGGGAGTAATATATACCAGTTATTGAACCACCAAGCCTGGGCTTTACATGTTTCACTTTCCAAGAACCTTCTAAAGAGACTTGATAAAAAGTAGATGAATAAATCAGAAGAACAGAAGTGAAGACTTTTGTCATGAACTATATAAATAAACAAACACTTTTTCAAAAATAAAGTAGAATGTGGTGACTGTGAATTCAGAGTTCTGAAAAATTACATTGATGTGCCATTTTTCATGAAAAGAAAATGCACCCCTCAGTCTCATATTTCATCACTTTTTGAGCTTTTCTCATTTATAACAGCAGTGCCACATCCTTCCCAGAGAATAACAATCATTTCAAAATCTGGGCAAGGTAATCCCTGCTGAGCTCCAGTCTGGGACCTGAATTCTTACCTTCTTAAATTTTAGCAACTGAACCCACTTCAAGGAGTAACCCAAGAGGAGTTAAAAATCAGCAAGTTACATATGTATTTGTAGGATGGAAGTTTTTCTTAGTTTAAAATTATGATTCCCACTGAAGTTGATCTGAAGGTGAAGGAGAGAAAGTTGCAAAATCTCACGTATATAAAAAAAGAGTGTCGGATATTTAATTATTAATAACAACATTGATAATGTTAATAATATTAATAATTAGGATATTCAGGGCACTAACAGCCTCAATAAAAAGCTGTTACATGCTAACTAAAATACACAAATAGGGCTGAGGAAAACCAAATGCTGGTTTTTAATTTACTTAGAAAAAAAACCAAACATGGTCTTTCAACTAAACCTGTTATACTTCAATTTGGCAATCAGTTCCCCATTACGAGCCAAGCCTAAAAGATTTTCTTGCCCAGATCTAAGGGTCTCTTCAGGCTTCCTACAAAGAGATCAAGCTTTCCCAGGACCACAGCTTGAAGTTAAGCATCTTCCTAACTCAGTTTTTCTCTAATTTAAAAAATATGCAAAAGACACACTTTGAAAAATTTCTAATGTTTGAAAGGATCTGAGCTTTTTCTTTTTCCCCTAAGGGCTACAGCTCGAAGAGGAAATGGTTCATCCCAGGATTTCCTGGGGATTCTAAACATTTTGACTAATAAAAATAAAAGCTTGGAAAAACATTGACAGGAAAAATGAGAGCAGAGGTTTTCCCAAAATGCTTTTAGCAAAATCCTTCTCATTTTTGATTTTTTAAACAATGGATGTTACTGGATTTTTATATACAAAAATATATATACACACAGGCACACACACATATACAAACCGCCAACAAGCCCTGAGGGCAAGGCCGTGTGTTTTATGATAAAATATTAAGAAGGCAATAAACAAATCCTTACTTCCTTTACTCCTGATGCCTTTCCCCCTGCCCCGTCCCCCTTTTATTTTTTTCTTTTTTTTTTTGTTATTCTGGGGAAACCAGTCCTGTGCATTAATGCTGTGGGTATTTCTCCTCTGAATAAGTTTGGAACCTATTTCATTATTTCAGTCACATTTGCAGGGGGTTAGAGATCCTGAAGAACATTGTCTATGTGTTCCTCCAAAATCAGCCTGCAGAGAAGTCCACCCTATGAGTTCACTTCTTACAAGACACCAAAGATTCCTAATGAGAGAGAATGAGTTATTCTGCAGTTTTTGGCAGCTGTCCCCCCATGATTTCATTGGTGCCAGGACATTAATTTCCCTGCTTTCTGCCTCAGAGCAGCTTTGGGACCTAGAGGTGATGCTGGCCACCCGCTGAACCCATCCAGCACGCTGCTGTCACCAAGGGGAGCTCAGCACTGGGTTCAAACTTCTGCCCCAAAAGCTACTCCAGAGATTTTATTTTAGGAGGAAAGTTAAAATCAGAAACTTGAACACTTAAATATGCTAAGGGAAAACCATAATTAGCCAATTTTTAGAGAAGACTTGCTTAATCAAGCCATAACTACCACAGATATTGGTTGGGTGTCTCAGAACAAATTTAAAGAGAAGTGGGGTCTCATCACAGTCGCCTGCTTCCTGGCTGGATTTGTACACCATTTCCTCCAGAGTCAGGTCAAAGCCAGCTTAAAACCCAAATTTATTTTTCCTTACTGTTCAGATAATGCCACAAAACCAACGCTGTTTCCTTCCCTTCTCTCTATCTTAATATCAGCGACCCCATGACCCCCAGCCTAATCCTCTATCGGAGTTAAATCTCCCAGAGCTGCCTGAGATTACTGAACAACTGATGAGTTCAAAATAAACACACTTAGAGTGACTGCCTATACACAGTCCCACCTAATAAACAGAGCAGACAGGATTTGTTCTGGGAAGCAATGGGAAGTTATGACTTTGGCTCTTGGGAAGTGCATTTTTATTCACACAATTTATGGTTCTCACCCTGGTGTGCTTTGAAGACATTTCTGCATGTCTGCCTCTGGCCCCACCGTTTGTGACTGACCAACCTTTTTAATCTGGTGACCAACACAGAGATTTTATTTGCAGACACCAGCTCAGCCCTCAGGGCAGTCCTGTTTTACTGTCAGTGGGAGTGGGTTCCACTAGTCCTACCCAGTCCCAAGGACCACTGGTCCAGACATTTTTGGAATTGTTTTGCAAAGCCTTTGGACCTCTCAAGGGAAAAGGGGCTGGACCAGCGAAGACCTTCCCTAACAGCTTTGCTGATCACCTTGACACTCAAACAGTATTCCCCATCTCTGTGCTTCTGGATTACAGAGCCAGGAGTCACACAGGAACAGAAGGAATGCAAAAGCAAACCTCCCATATAAATCAGCTTGAATGTTTAGGGGGTTTAACTTTCACCTTCCAAAAGATAAAGGATTTCCAAACCACACATAGAGCAAGCAGACAACTGCAGTGGGTCCTTGAGGCTGGCACTGCCCAGAAGTGTTGGTATCAGCAGCTGCCTTTGGGACAGTTTGAATATTGTTTTGCAAACACATTGGTGAGGTTGGAGGTTTGATTTTATTTGAGAATTTAATGAAAGTTGGTTTTTAGGGAAGTAAACCTAATCTACAGAAACAGATCTAGAGAACCACTGCCACCATTTTAAAGAGGGAGGAGAAGTGAATTAATGTGTATTTGGAATGGGCTTAGGAACGTTCCAGCCTTTCCACCAGAAATCATCTTCTTCATTGGACTTGGGTTTGGAAGTAAAGCTAGATGAGTATGCCACTTGTTCCAAGGTACTCCCACAACCATTCACATATCCTGTTTTATTGTGCCAGGCCAGCAGCTTCAAACTGGGCATTTGAAGGCTCCTGAAGGCCAGCACCATGTTAGTGCTGTATGTGATAGCTAAAGAGGAGAAATCACAGCCTCTGTGCCACAGAGATTTCTCCTTATCTGTGTTCTGTTCATTTGTCTCTAGCTGAAGAGAGTAAGGCGGCCCAGAAAACAAAAACCAAGTTAACCCTCATCAAATACATCATCATTCCTGGTTACATCAGTTGTGGATAGGTGGACCTGTCCACTTGTGGAATCAAGTGGAAAGGTTGCCAGGATCACCTCTTCAATTTTTCTAACTTAGGCCCCAAATAATGCTACAATGGGAAAAAACAAACAAAAAAAAAGCTTTGTGGAAACATCTAATAAGCAATTGTAAAATAAGACAAGGAAACATTATTCACAGATAAAATGCTTGAGTGGTCCCAAACCTTCCTATGAAATATATTGTTAATAAAACAGACAACAAATTCAGGAATTACAACAGAAGAAACACATTGTTTGTTAAGCTTAAGACAAATTGGAGCTGTGTTCTTCTGGTGTGTTTGCTATACAGGAGACTTGAAGATGAAAGGCAACCCTAGGAAAACTCCCAGGCCAAGCTTTGCATTCACAGGGCTCCAGTAGCTGGAATTACAGGATGACCCCTGCACAGACCCATGATTAATAACAATACCACAAAAACAAGTACTTAAATTTCACACTATGATGTCAGCTCTTGAGCAGGCAACTTATTGTTTTCCTTTGCTCTCTCTTTTGGACACGTGCCACCACAATGCAAACACTAAATAAGCATTACTGGAAGTGTTTGAGTGACTATATCCTGTCAGTGCCCAGATTGCAATTCCAGAAAATAAATACCCACTCTCCTACTTGGTTCAAAACAAACTACAACATAAATATTGAGATACACAGTTCTGCAGGGGTTCCCCTTTTGTAGTTATCCTAATCTGTAATCAAACAGAAAATCAAATATACAGTTTCAGGTCAAAATGGTTACTAGGGGGAAAAAAAAACATAGAAGAAAGAAAAATGCAAGTCCCTGATTTTCCAGATTAATGAAAAGCAATAAAAGTGCTTGCCCAAATCTGTTCAGTTCCATTGGTTTCCAGAAGATGGGTTTCCCCTTTCCTTGAATCTCTTGTGCTATTGCTAGGAATTAGTGAGCTGTGAAACTCACCTAATGAGGTCAGCATCAGGAAATAGCTCTGGAAAAACAGGTCCTGGGGGATCTACTAAAGGAGTCCCCCAGTATCCAAACGAAATCCTGGATGCATCGGCACATTGTACAGTCGGGACTGTGGGAGGAACGTGCCCAGCTTTGTTGTTGTTTTTCCTATAAAGGGACAGCTAAGGAAAGTGAAACTATTAACTCATCCACTGGAATTTCTACTCACAAACCGTGCTCCCTGTTAAAGCTGCTCATAAAAGCCTTTCGGCTAGTTAGTTCCATATGTTCCCCAAATCCGCAGTTATTGCTTCTGAAAGGCAGGAGTAGTTAACAGTCTGTGGCTTGGCACTGACCAGGGAGACCTAGGGACCTCGCTTTCCCCCTCCCTTTCAAACTGCCAATTAACCAGTATAATAAACCAGTTTGAATGTGACTGAGGCGCTTGGAGAAACCCCAAAGCACCACCCATCCTACGGCTCAGCCATGACAGTGACACAGGGGTACGGCCCAGGGCAGAGCACTCAGGGTACTCATGTGCAGCACAGGACTAAGATTGGTTTTTTTGATGCTGGGAAAGCTGCAGGGACATTGAGGCCCCAGTTTTCGACCCTATATGCCCAAAGCTCCAGCTGAAGTTGACTCCAACAGCTTGACTTAAGCCTCCTAACTTTTCTCCTTATGCAGAGATCCCATGATGAACTTGCACAGGCAAAAGTAATTTTTTTAAAAATTTTATTTTTGCTGTGTTTTGATTGAATCAAAAACCAAACAGAAAATTTTTAGACATCAAACACTGCAGAGTGCATGAGAATCCCATTCTCTCAGCAGTAAGTTCCACAAGCCAGAAAAGGAGTCTTCTGGTTGATGGCAGCTCACACATTCCCTGGGCTGACCCTACTACACTATTGCTTCTGCTCCAAGTTCCTGGCTTCAGTAGGGCTGGGGCAGGCACAGGGTTCAGTGAGACCCTGGAGAGCAGCAGTTTGGGGGTTTGGTGGGTTATGTGATAGAACAGGCAAGACAGCAACAGTCTGGGCTCTTAGATGCACGTCCTCTTGCACAAGGTCATTAAGACAACAACGACATGGAATTAATTTCTGTCCTGAAAGCACTTTTAAAATTTATACTATAATACACTATAAATACCACACCCACTCTAAATAGGTCAATAAAGCCCAAAAAAGGTCTTAAATATGTAACCTTTAGTAAGCAGCAGCTGTAGCACAGGCAGTATTGGAATAAGGGTAAGATCTGAAAACTTTTCTTCTAACGGCAGTGACCTCTGTTACTTGGTAAAGGTACTTAGAGTCCAGATTAACATAGAAGAAAGGGTGGGGGGAAAGAGCTTTGATATGGAATTTCCATCTTTTCCCCTTTTGTGAACCACCACACGGGTGGAAGGATGTTTCAATGCCCTCACCACATCATCAGCGGGGTCTCTTTTGCCAGTAACTCAGCTTGATGTCCAACCAGTCACAGTGTGAGTGAGCAGTGACTCTGTAGGATAACTCTGCGTCGGTCAATGCCCACATTCAAGCTTAGGGAAATAAACTAAGAAACAACAGGAAGAGAGATTTGCATTTTAATCAGAACTGAACTCTGGAAGGGACAGAATTACTTCTGTTAAATTTGCAATCTAAATGAAGGACTTGTGTGGATTTTGTATGCAGGATTTACCCACATCCAATACTCCATCAGTCTTGTTTTTCAGTTGTGCTAAACTCAGCAAATTAACTTTGATGAGTAAACCTATCTAAAAGGCTAAATATTTTCACCAAATGAGTTACAGTCTGAGCAGTCTAATTCTGCAAATGCTTTTACAGTGAAGTGCAACCAGTTCCAGTAACCAACACCCTGCCCAGCAGTGATGGCTTGCAGGTCCAAGTGTCACTGTTTAGACTTCTGCACTGGAGTCTAAGATCTTGTAAACAAAAAAGTAAACGGCTCATACTTCTGGCACGAAAGAGTACTCTTCCTTCTTTTAGGAAAGTTGAACTCAGAGTGATTCTAAGGCATATTCCTCCTCCCTAGAACCCACCTCAGCTATTCAGTTGTGTGACTTAAAGAAGGGACATACTAGACAACAAAACACTGCATGTGAAATGCTGAACAGTAACCTAAAAATCCCATATTAGTTTTAATCAAGTCAGACATGATGGTGTAAATTGCTTCGGCTTCTTTCTTTATACCCTTCATGTTAATTTGTGGCAAAGCCGTAACAGGTCTTCCAGGGCTGACTGGGTTTGATTTTAAACAATCCATAAAAGGTATCAGAAAGACCATTATGAGGGCAAAAGCCTGGAGGGCTCAATTGGTGTGAATGGACCCGACTCCACAAAAAGGAGATGGACTGTGTGACACTGGGTGTCTAAAGCAGCAGCCCTGGATCATGTGAAAGCCACGGGCACAGAGGAAGGCAAGGACATTTTTCACCCAGACAAAGCGGGCAGTGTTCCAGTGGGACAAACAGGACAGGGCCCTGCAGCCTACTGGTGCTGCCTGGGCTGGCTGCCAGCCTGGCTCCTGCACACCTCTGGGTCCCCACCATTTTCCCCTGTGCCACCACCCCAGCAACCTTGCTTGGCCTCCAGCTCCACTTTGTCATTCATGTCCTGGGGGTATCTCACCACTTAATAGTCAAGAGCAAACCCTCTGTATTCAGAAAGTCCAAATTCTGCCTCAGTGTCAGGGACCCCCCCACACACACCCCCCGTGTAACACAAGAGCTCTGTGGGCACTCGAAGTTTGTGAGGAGGTTTCTGGAGAAGAGCCGTGTTCCAGCAGAGGTGCTGCAGCGTCTGCAGCACGTTGCTCAAAGGTGTCATTGAAACAAGAACAGTCAGCTCAGATAAGCCCAACATCCCCAAAAGTGTCTGGTAGCAGATACTTTGGGAAAGCACGTAAGAAATGAGGTGAGCAGAGCGTGAACTTTTCTCAGACAACACTTCCCATCTTCTGGAAATCTGCCAGCTGGGGACCTTGTGGATGAAAATACCTCTTCTCCTATCACTCCTTCCCACCCACCTCCCTGCTCCCCATGCCTTCACCTCAAAATTATCCCCGTGCTTGGCTGCACCACTCTTCTGACGAGGAGCAGCCGTCTGCCTGCTCTACGCAGAGAGGAGCTCTCAGCCTGCTGCTTTGCTCAGCAATTTCACTCCCAAATGGAAGCCTGGCAGGATGCCTGAAGGGCAGCGCCCACGATCACTTTTCTCCACCTTAAATGGGCACATTGTCCCTTCACCTTCAGAGGGGGTACATGAAATCCTTCCCAAGAACCTGAAACCACGTTTGCGCTCGGCTCACGAGTAAAATTGTTACCGGGCCCTTCTGGGGTTTCGATTTTTCCTTTTTTGTCTTCACTGTAACAGAAGGAATGTGGGAACATGCCCCGAGTGGAGCGGACCAGTTGGCCCCGGTGACGAGTGAGCTGCAATGAAAGGGGCACCCTCATGGAAAAAAGCAAAGCTCTGGAGTGGTTTGGGGAGCTCTCAGCTTTAGACACCCAGCCTGGGACTTTTTCTTTAAAAAGTCTAGTTTCATGATATGCTAAGCATCCACCCACTGAAAAATGCAACCTGTCCTGGGTATATTTAATTTGGGGTTTATTCATATTACTGCTTAATTTTGAACTGCTGCTTTTTAATTACCAGCTGAAGCTACATAGTAAAATGGACTAGCCCCACAGGCATGTTTTTCTTTCTATTATATTACAGTGAGGCAGCAGATTAACTCCTTCAGCCATCCCAGCTTAACACCTCGCGATGCCAGCACGGCCCCTTTCCAGACTGTTGCTCCTGCAGCAGGAACGGCTGGAGGGGACACAGATCTTTATGTCCTGAATTTCCAACTCCCAGCCTGGGGTATCAGCACAAGCAGGTGCCAATTTCAATATGTGTCTATCCTGGAGAGTAAATCACAGCCCATCAGGAAGGGGAGCACTTTCCAGGGAGCCAGATGGAGCTGCAACCTCTGGCCAAGGACAAACACTTTGGGGCAACCACTGTCTCAGCTTTCTAGTCCCCACGTGAGCACCACTGAGTTAACAGCTGTAGAAAAGGAAATGTTTCCTAAGCCTGAAGGAGGCTGAATCTTCATGAGGTCCGGCAGGGAAAGGGGAAAAAAACAGAAATTACAATTCAGAACAGCATAAGAAAAGGAAAATTTCAAGAGGAAGCAGGGAGCTAACTCATCAGGGATAAGCACTTGTTTTGAACTGTTGCTTTTTCCTTTAACAAAGCATTATCTCAAGATGAAACAATTTTATTTTGCAAGATGTTTCTGCCACTGGGGTACATAGTGTCCAGGCATGGAGTACCCCATGTCTGTTAAGAAACACAGGGCTTGATCTGGCAGCTGCTCTCTTTGGGTCTTCCCCACCTGCAGAAAACCCAGGAGATGATGGGACCCCCCTTGTGCCAGGGCACAGAGGTCCCTGGGTGGCCTTACCAGGACAGTCCCTCTTTCTTCCTGGGAATTCACAGTTATATCCTCAGGGTCAGGGTTCCAGTGCAGACCTTGTAAAGCACAGGTGATGGGCAGAGCACTGCTCACCCCTCGTGCTGCCTCCCTCTCCCAGAGCTGCTGCACCAAAGCATGGAAATGGCTGAGGCTGGTGGTCCCCTCCAGAGTGTTGCAGCCCTGGTGCAGTCTACATAAAAATTACTCAAAATTCAGTTAGCCAGGGAAAGAAGGTGACCCACCCATCAAATCACAGCAGCTCAAATTTCTAATATCATCTACTTGCAGCCAAGCATTTGCCTTCAAATTAAGCATAGGCCAAGAAGAATTACTTACTATTCACTGAGATATTTACGTCAATTATTCAGCAAATAAATTCGGCTAACAAATAGCTTCAAGGAAACTGCAATCTATTCACAGTCAAGTTGCCAAGCCAGAAGAAAATTATAAAATTAATTATTTGCAGCAAACTTCTCTGGTAGCTTTCAAAGTCAGAATGATAAATTCCAACACTTTATTTTCTACTATATATTGGCTCCATCAATCTAATTCTCCTGTTTATGAATTATGGGAGGTTATAGCTATCTCTTGAAAGATAACTATTATACTTTTATTATCATTGGAACTGGAAGACCTTTTTGCTTGAAGGTTTTTTAAGCCTAGCCTAAACAGTCTCCACTCCAGTCAGAGAACACCTATGAAATCAGCTACCAGTGAGGATATGCTGCTAAAGAACCAAGAAGAGAGTTCTGAGGTTTTTGCTCTCCTGGCTAGAGCCAGGAACCAGATGCTGCTGCAAAAGATTTATTTAAATTGGCAAAATCTGAAGAAAGCACTTCATTCAAGTAACACTTTCATTTTCTTTTTTTCTTCCAACTAAGAAAGGATGTCGAAGTATTCTTTGCACAGCTTCATATATTACTGAAGGTGGGATATTTCCTCACATAAACAAATAATAAAAAGAGTAATTAATACTGTTTTCAGGCACCATTCTGGTCTATGCACATAAACAGCAGAGGGAATACCTGGTAGAGATCTGCCCCAGGTTCACCTTCTGCCCCTTTAGCTGTATCTCCTCACTCCTTACATGCACTCACACAAGTTGAGCCAAACAAACTCCTTCTTTCCCCCCTCCTTTTTTTCCTTGCCTGTTTAATACTGATGCTCTGTAAATAAACCCACAACTAAGCAATCCCACGATGCCAACCCCTGAAACACTCCATAAATGTCCAGCAGGTTTTTTCCTTTCCAGCTGTGCTTCACCAGAAGATTCCCAGAAATCCTACAGTCACTGAAGGCATTGAACATGAGGACACAGCTCAGACAAGTCCTAAAGAGCCCAAAGGGAGAAAAAGCAACTCCCAAAAGCAAATGTCTTTACTCTTGCCCTGGAATAATATGGATAGCAGCTTTTTGCACAATCATGACGGCGGGGCTGGAGCTCAGAGGCTTCAGTCCACTATTCTACCTCAGGACAGAAGGGAAGATGTCCAAGGAGAAATCCCAAAGCAGTGGTGTGGGTACTGAGCAGAGCACAGAGGGCTGTTTCCAGGTTTGACTGCACTTCCTAAGGCTGACTCCAACGAGTACATGGAAACTCATCCAGTGTAATTCAGCATTTTTCTGATAATTGACACCCGTTGAAATCCTGCCTGCACACCCTGGAGGAGGAGATGGGGATGGTGCAGGGGGTAGGAAATGAAATCCTCCAAAACCTATAGGGGATCAGCTCATTCTGAAGATAATAACTAATCTGCATTTCTTCCCTGCTCCTGGTCTTTTTACCTTCCATAAACCAGGTAGGATGGGGAGTAGGTTCAGGTGGCTTTAGAGGCCAATTTCTTTGCAGATGGGAATTGATCAGATTAGCTTTCCCCAACCATCTTTACTAATTCACTTGGCAGGGAATTTTGCCCTGCATTTATATGTTGTGCAAGGGCAGCTATGCTTTCCATTTAATTGTTCCTCAAATTTACAATATAACTATAGAAGTCTAAGAAACTTAGCTTGGATTTTGAGTAGCAAATGTTCTGGGCCACTTAGAGATGAGGTGAAGCTCTGGAATTATTCAGTGAAAGCACAAACAATGAACACATCTGAGAAAAATGTCAGAGAGTTTATATAGAGAGGCAAAAATTAAACAGATTGCAAAAGAAGTTGCTCAGGAAACATGGCTTTACTGAACTCTGGTAACTAGAACTTACTGGATTCAAACCATTAGGATACAAGCATTACTAAGACAAAGACTTTGCGGAGTCCTGTTTAAATTGCAAATTCTGACTCTTTTTTTCTGATGGGTTGACCTCTCCTCTTTGCTTTTAGGAAGCTAAATTACACTTTAGTTTGCCTGTTTTCATCACATTTTGCTTTGGGCACAAATGACCATGAGCTCTGCTCTTTCTATGCTGATAGAAGCTGAAAAGGGATTAACCAAAAAGCAATAAACTGTTCCCCCCAGATTGTTAGCCCTACATTTTCTTATTAGTGTCTACCCACACTAACTTGAAACTTAGCAATGCTGGTTTTCTCCAGAGCTGTCAGCTGAAATAAGCTGGTTCTGTTCCTTGCAGGCTGCATTTGCCAAGGATCTTTCTGCTTTCAAAACACGCCCCCTCCACCAAACACAGCAAGACTGTTGCCCTTTTCAGAATTTCCCACAGGTACATGGCGACGTTAAAGGGGGAACAAAACCTGCATGGCATTTTTCAAGCTATTATCATGGGAATGCTTTGTACACAAGAATGTCAGAGTGAAGCCAGGCCTCTGCAGAGTTCTGGAGGTAGATGGATGAGGGTACGAGTCAGTGACTTGCAAAGATTACAGACCAGAGCCATTAAAGTCGTGAGAGGAAGGGAAGGATTCCTGATGCAAGAAGATAGTAGGATCTGAAAAGATCCACAAAATCCCTTTCAATTACAATGGGAGTTGCTCAAGAAAAGCAATCCCATTGTCTTCTCTTTGGACTTTTCATAAGAGCACTGGGAATGGCAGAGCAGATGTGCTGTAGCACAGAATGAAGGATCCAACCCAGCCCTGACATCTTTAGGCACTTTTGCCAGCCTCTTTTCTAATAAATTTAGATGCTTTGGCACCTAAAAGTTTTGAGATGATCCTGCAAGCGACCTATAGAGGTCTGACTCAAGTGTCCCTGCCTCTGTTACACTGCCTGACCAAGCGACCAACTCCTAGCTGGCACCAGCATTCTTCAGAACTGGGCCTGCTGCCTACTCAGCAGTCTTGGGCAGAGCTTGACCCTTTGTATTCACAACTAAATGCTACCAGATGGATGCATCAGTTCAAAGGCTGGTGGAAACAATTAAGATTACAGGAAGCCACGTTTATCCTTCCACCTATAGCACTGAATTAATCATGGCTGATAGGGATCTAAGCAGAGCCCACTCAAGGCTCTGATTTATATCACTACCTGTCAAGACATGGCAGAAGATTGCCCAGTAGCTGCTGAATGCTTTTCTCCCACCCTCTCCCTCTCCTGGGGAGACAAATATAAGCCAGGACATTCTTGCTTTGCTCAGGATGCCATGAAACCTAACCTCCTGTTGACACAAGCATTAGGCCCCAGGACTGTGTAACAGGTCACTGACAGAAAGATGTAAAATAGAGCTTCCAAATTCAGCTGGCCACACACAGGCAGGCACTGGGACAGGCACGTTCCTGGCTCCCAGGGCCTGCATAGCTGTGAGGGACATCACGGGGCCCTCACCAAACCATTTTTCAGTTGTGTCTTCTGGCAAGTCCGGTGACTGATCCTGCCTGAGATTCCCATGAATCCTGTTTCATTCCCAGGAAGCAAAGGTTGGATTTAGTTCTGAACACAGGGAAGATCCAGGGAGCACTGGACAGATGTGTCCCTATAGTTGCTATTAAAAGAATGACAAAGGGGAATACCAGAACCATCCATACTGGGTGGGACTGGAAGTCTGAGTGACCCCATGTGAATCTGAATATTTGTGCTTAAATAAATTAAACCCTCAGTGCTCATCTGCCTGTCAGAAATCCAGAGTCAAGACTGAGAGGGGACTCTCAGTAACTGTGAGCTCAGTGCTTTCTCTGGAAGCAAATCTCCTGAAATCTGGATGCTCCCTTTCCCAGGGACTCACTGGTGAGCACCCTTCATGTCAAGCATGAAATGGGAATGGACCTGTTACCATATGCTGAGCTTTCCTCCATCTGTGGGAGGCAAAACAAAGACAAACAAGGAGACTTGAGTCACCACAAGGGTTAATTTAAGAACTGAGCTTGCTTAAAATAAAAGTTGTCACCAACCAAAAAGAACAAGTAGCCATTGAAAAGAAAACTGTTGAGATTTATGGGCCCCATTCTAGAGACATAAAAGGGGAGTCAATCATCATTTGAAGTTTATTTTTTTAATAAGAGCTCCTCAAATATTCTCCCCACTTTTCAATGCCAGAAACGTAAGCTTGTGGCTATGAAAAAGTTAAAAATTAGGGGTTTCCTAAGTGGGAGCAGAATGCATGGTCGCTCTGTATGACCCCAGCTACTCTAACAGCTACTGCTAATTCCCAGTGGAAGCATCAATAGCTTGTGAAATAGACTCCTTTCTTTTCTTGTACAAATTATTCCTTTATATTTTTGAACTTCTGAACCTCCTGGCTTAATAACAACTCCACAAGAAAGAAGGAAAATAATTGAGTGTTTATAACAGCACGCATCCTTTTTTATTATCATCCCAGGCTGTGGCACTTTCAGTTCAGCAAAGCTTTAGTTGAAACTGCTCTGCAAAACTACTCAGAAATGGGAGGAGGAGAGGGATGGGAAGGAGATCTCCTCCTACATAGGAACTGTGGCCAGTGGACATTTTTTAAACTTCTCAAACATATAGTTTCACTATCTTCCACTTACTCCCTGAATTCTAACCTACCCACTTATTACCTGTTTGAGTTACAAGCAGAAATTAAAACATTGCTCCAGCCTCACAGCCTGTGAGCTGCAGCACATCAGAATGTGGGCCATAAAAAATTGCAAAACAAAGCAAGACAAAAACCTTTACCCACCCACACATGCAAGGAAAGAAAGAAACAAATAAAAGGAAAATAACTGGAATAAACTGTCTTTATCCTCTTTCTTTTTCCAGTTTTAAATGGAAAGAAATGTGACAGTGCTGCAACAGATGACAGTCTATTTATTTTTTCTAACAGATCTTCAGTTGGTGGATTCCGCTCTACCTCCCAAAAGATTTACATGGCTTGAATTAAAAAAGGCTAACAGTAGAAAGTATGTTTACTCAATAGGAAATGGCCGTGCCAGGCTCAGGAAGTCATCCAGCAGGCCATGCTCAGGCTCATCCTCCCCCAGCAGTTGGTTTAACAAGCACTAAATCACTGATTATTACATTCTAGATAATTTGCTGCCCAGTATCATCACTTTGTTGATTAATATGCTAACTCATAATAATGATAGATTCATAATAGGACACTTGGCAATTCATATTCTGAACTAGACACTTAGCCAGGGAACAATCCCGTGCCCTTCCAGGTCAGTGGTGCAGCACAACCCAACCCTTTTAAAGGAAGATTATGATATGGTCAAATGAGCATTGTAAGGACTTGGCACACAAAGCCCAGCAGCATTTCCTTGAAGAGGCTCAAGAAATGCCACCACCCACACTTTAGCACTAGAGCCCACTGCTCAGAGACACATCTTCACTTTGCTGTCATCAGCAGGGGCAATTGAAACCTGCTTCACTGGAGCAGCTTCCTGTCCATAAAACTCACCTCAGACCAATACTGCCTGGGTTGAAATTGAGATGTGTAAATCAGACCTCAGCATCCTTGAAGTTTTCAAACATTTGCCTTTCCAGCAGTTATTTACAAGTGATATTTTTTTTGGATTTTCACTGGTATAATGCAGTAGTAACTCTTTCAAGCTGATGGATTTTTACCAAGCTCCACCAAGCGCTGGAGGTATTTCCGTCAGTCATGTTTGCCCAGACATCTTTCCTTTCTCCTTAGTGAGGGTTCTTAAATGTAGCTTCTTAGGCAAGGCTAAATCCCTACTAAATTTTCTCCATAAAATGAGGTCACCTGCAGCTGGAACATGTGGATGGTGTAGGATTCAAGTGGCAGCCACTGCCTGCTGCTCTCCCAACCACTGGCATTTCAATTGACGTCCATTTATCACAGGCTTACGGTCAGATCTAACCGTAAATGA
Source organism: Dicaeum eximium (assembly GCA_013396995.1). Lineage (NCBI taxonomy): Eukaryota > Metazoa > Chordata > Aves > Passeriformes > Dicaeidae > Dicaeum > Dicaeum eximium. The sequence goes on along the minus strand of VWZP01001339.1, from coordinate 2,147,226 downwards.
GCCACTCCATGACTGTGATCTAAAATATTTATTGCTTCTGAGTAAGTATGTTGGGATGAAAAATAAAAACCCAAACCCTAAACCCAAACCAAGAAACAACACTGGCATCTCAGTAAAAGGCTGAGGAGGAGGCTCTGGGGCTACTGTTCACATTTGTACAGGATATGTAAAGGATCCTTCTCACTTCCCTCCCTGGGCATTTATCCCACAGGCAGTATGTGGATGATTTCCATCATATTTCTTTACCCTTGAAAATAAAGTGTATGAGGCAGTGGAAGCCTGAAGGATGAGACTGCATTTGTCCCCATGTTAGTTTTGCAGCCTCCTTGTTCCATGTATGTATTGCCTGTTCTTACAACAGGTGATGGACAGGGTACAGCTCTCCAAATAATTACGTTTCTGCAAGTTCTGCAAAAAAGCTGACAGGGCAGAGATGATGTGAAGGGAAGCCTCAAGGAAGCCATACAGGACTTCATCCTTGAGATGCAAACCCCAGAGAGATGATGCTTCCCCTTGCTCTTTCTCATACAGAAAAGTTGTTGGGGCTTCAGCTGGATTGGGGATGAATTAGAAGCAGGGTCAGGCAGGTTTCTACCACAACCAACCCTACATCTGTTCTGCTGTTCAGTCTATGTTCAGATGAGAGCTCTGTCAATGTCTCAGTAGTGATGTGCAGTGGAGAAAGCAAAAAAGTTTGTGCCCAGTGATAACAACACTAACTCTTGTTTAGAAAATGTGGGTCAGCTTTCCTGATGTGAGTTTGGATAAATCCCCTTGGGTAAGAGGAGAGTGAGACACAAAGGGTTTCCCTCTTTGAAGGGGTGACAGGAATACAAAGATGAGTAACTTGCTACAGCCTTATGAACCCACATCCCAAAGGACTGTGATGCACAGGGATGGGAAGGGCCTGTCACAGGAAGGAGCTGCTTCAACTGGCGTGGCATTTTCTGCTACAGCATTGCTGATTTCTGGGCTAAAACCTCAGTCACTGCTCAGGAATGGGTCTTCAAATGGTGGACATCTCATTTCTCCCAAGCATTCAAGTGGAGCAACCTTCACACCAGTCTTTTCACACTTTCAAGCTGAATGAGAAAACTTTGAGCAAATATTTGAATCACTCTTCCTCCTCGTGACACATGAAAACAACAAAAAAAAGTAATTGCCACCATTTCTTTGTCAGTAACAGTAAGGAAAGAATATTAAGCAAAAAAACCCAAACACAAAAACACAACAAAAGTTGCTTGTTCCTCGTGATATAAATTATTCTTTTAAATTGAGTGGGCTAAAATCCACATAAATGGGACAGAGCAATAGGAAACATCTGCATTTTGGTCCAATTTCTGTGTAAGTATATGGCAATCCTAAGACTGATTTCTATGGATCTTGGATCAAGCCCCACATGGAATTCAGCACTCTCCAGGTTAGAACAGAAGCTCTACAAAAATACCTACCCATAGCTCATACCAGGTTTAGGTTTCAGAAGTGTGACTGAGAAGTTTTCACGCAATGCTGAAATTCCCTTCCTGAAGTCCAAAGGGGGAAACTGAACAATTCCAAGTGAAAAAGGTAGCAAAGCTGCTGAATCAGCTCTCTATAGACCTCTCCTAGATGCTCCAGCCTAGATCTGTATGAGAATTGTGTCCATAAAACCAAACCCTATTTCCAACAGCCCACCACAGAAATTGAGATCCCTCATTTATTTTCAGTATTGCCTTCTCTCCTGGGTTTATTCCCTTTAGACACTGTCTGTCTCTCTGACTCTTCTTTCCAGCTCCCCTTGGGCAACTAAATAAAAACCTCATTTTAGTGATGCCTCCTGGCTCCTTAAGTTTTGTTCTTGAGAGCTCCCATTCTTTCTGACCTCACTTCTGTACAAGTTTTTATTCCTCTTCTGTGCTGGTTTTGGGGCTATGACTGAACATCTCAAGAGGGTGACCCACAGGCTGTTAGACATTTCTGTCTCTTTGGGTGGGATTTTTGAGGAGAACTCATCAGAGCTGGCCTCACTGAGAGCTGAAGTCATCCTGAGTTGGCTGAGAAGAAGCTGTTTGGATAAAACCCCAGAGACATCTTTGGGACACTCTACTCGCCTTGTTTCTCAATTACAACACACTTGTATAAAAGGCACTACAAAACCCCCGACCCACATAAACCCCACAACCAGTTGGGATTACCACTGCCAGCACTCTCAAACAGTATAAAGATGAAACTTTGAAGGCAACTTATAAAAAACTTGTTGTCAGCTTTGTGCTGCTCTTTTCCTACTTTCAAACTCAACCCCAGAGAAGTCTCCACCCCAGGCTTTTAAACACCAGGGACATCTCAAACTCCTCGAGCTTCAATCTGCATCACTGGTTAACTCTGGCTGTCACCAGAGCCACAGTGTCTGGCCATGAGCAGGGCAGAATTAATCCATCCCTGGCTGCTTGCAAAACCCTCCTTTGCTCCCTTCACCTCCTGTTTTTTCCAAGCACTGCTTTTCCTTGACCTCATCCCAGCCAAGCCTGGCTGACTGAGGGCATGAAGCTTGTCATGCAGCACAGGGAGAGCAGCTCCAGCCAGCCCTACTGCCGGGCTTTTCCTGACTCCTGACACTTCTGATCTGATGGATTTTGTAGTGGTCTTGTAAATGGGAATTAGTCATGCCTGGAGGGTCAAGGTTGTCAGACCTCATGCTGAAGTGCACATGTATTCCTCAAAGGAAAACTAACAAAAGCAGGTTCTGTGCCAGGCTAGAAGGGAAAGAAGATATCAACAAATTGACAGAAAACAGCTTCTGTGACTTTTCAGCCCAGCAAGGATCAGGCAGCAGGGCTGGGGCGGGGAAAGAAAGAAAAGGGAAGAAAAGGGAAGAAAAGGGAAGTAAGGGAAGGTAAAGTAAAAAAGGAAAGGGAGGAAAGGGAAAATTAAGGGGAACGAGAAGGGGAAGGGAAAGGGAAAAGATAAAAGAAAGAAAGAAGCTCTACCACCACTCAATGTACCAAATAATATCAGAGAAAGAACTCTTACTTTGGCCATGGCAACCAGTCTAGCTAATCACTCAGGATCCTTTACTAATGAGGAAGGAATTAAAAGCATTGCAAGATGTGATGAATTCAGACAGCCTGGATAATATAATCCTTTGGCCTTACAATAATGCTGTTAGGACAAAACATACTGATAGATAAACAGGAGTGAACACAAAATACAGCTAATGAAATTACAATAGACTTAGCTGGTACAAGTCAGCCTAGGTCAGCTAAAAACAGTCAAAAGAGTCAACAATGACAATTTTCCATAGTCCAATTTCCCAGCTTCTAATCAAGAGAGTAAATCCCATCCCTGTGAGTTGCACCTATTCACATGGACTACAGTGAAACTGAGTGAAAAGGGTTTCTTGTAATGAGTGAGATGGAGGAGGGGTTGGGGGAAACTGCTAAAAAAATCAATGTCTGAATTGGCTAAATTGGCAAGTAGTGTGGCCTGACAGGAATGGATCAGGGGAGAGGTAGGGCCTGACATAAACATTACATACATTTCAGGAGGTTTATTTTGGCTTAGTACTACACTGGTCTCATGGACTGAATCTCTGTTGAATCCACAATAAGCACCAAGGTGCAACAGGGGTAACACTGAGGGATACATTTCAAAAGCAAATTCCTAATCCAAACTAAATGCTGATGTGGACAACTGCAAATTTATTTTCATGTGGGGACTACATTAAATCCTGCTATCATTTATAGGCATTTTGGGGAGGACTGGTGTAGAAGTCTTGTGCTAAACACGCAAACCACAGTTGAAATTACTGGGATGCAGCAAGTTAGATGTCAGATAAAGTGTAAATTGCTGTCCACATGCCAACCCTTGGCCTGCCACAATGGCACAGGGAGGTAACTTGGCTTAATCATCATTTAAGAGCATTTGTGCAGCCTGTTAGGGAGCTCTGCAAGCAGGCAGGAATTCAGTGAGCTCCCAAAGGTCCCATATACCTGAACTCCTAGATGTTACTTTTGGGTGGGTTGCCAGTGCTGAAGGAAAGATTAATACGAGAGATCCTGACCCTGCAATAAACACTCAACAATGCTTCTTCCTAGTAGGACTTACTTAAACTTCTGCTGGTTTATCTGCTGAACCACCTCATTTGGTGGGTCCTCTCTGAGATCAAGTCTGATCAGATAGAAGATACAGGAAGGTTTTCCAGATGGAAGTAAGTTATTCACGTACAGACAGCAAACTGGAGAAGCTGCTAACACTGAAGAACTGTCCCACCTGGAGATTTCCTTCAGCCTTTGGGGAGGCTGCAAAGCCCTGGACAAATGGTGCAGAATCTCAGGGCTGACACACAGCACCAAGGACACAGCAACAGGGCACGAGCTCTTATCTAGTGAAGATACAGCACAAAACCAACACTGCAGAAGCTCAGGCTGTCAGCTTTGTTTGTCTGTGGTGCTTACATGACCTCCACTATCAGAGTTTCTCTCAGTGCCTGGCTGATACTGCTCTGCCCAGCGCACTCGTTATGACCTGCAAGAACCAGCCCACTGCCACTGCAGCTGCCCCATACACCCTTCTGGTGACATGAGGCTGAAAACATGATCTTGGGGTCCCTTCTCACAGAAGAGAGACATACTGCAACCCACTTACCCACAACCACACAGGAAGTCCATGACAAACCATAAATCCTTCGGGACAGAACTGGGAAATCTTTATTTTCACAGTATCCAAACTAGAGTATCAATGTATCTGATTATTCATTTACTTTTGGCTTTCCTAGTGCAGGAGAATCTACCAACTTAATCCTTGGAGGGGCTGCCACTTCAATGAGAGAGATGCTGCATTTTATCTACAGAATGGGAGAATGGGGCCAGTTCTGGGCAGAAAGGGTTTTCAAGGAGGAGGCAAAGCTATGCAGGAGCTTGATGCTTCTGTGATAACAGCAGGATACTCAGCTGAGTTTGCTTTGAATGCCTTCCTAGTCATGAACCACCCAAAGAGCTGTCAGAAAAAAGGTGCTGTGTCCTGAGAGAAATCCCAGTCCTCTGACACTTGCTTTCATGTTGATATGAGCCCAAAAAGTTGAAAGAGCAGAATTTTCAACTCTCAAGTGTGACAAAACAGAGAACATCACTTTCTTTGGTGCCAACAAAAGGGAAAAATTCAAAACAGTCTCCTAACAGCTCTCAGAGATTTTTCCTGGACAAGCAGCATCACTGGGCTTCCTGGATTATTACTTTTAGTCTGGAAAAAGTTGAACCTAATCTAAACCCAGCCCCAACAAGAAGACACAACAGAGTGAAAGAGTGAGATGAAGGCACACATGGAACCCCCTCAATCTGAACAATACTCAGCTGTGAACCACTACCCCAGAAAGCACCACCCTGCCCTGCTGAGCTGCCACCCCTCCTTTGCTCACAGCCGGACAAAAAGGACTCCATGAGCTGAGCAATAATCCCAAGCAGAGAGACATGAAATGGAAGGGTCCAGCCGTGCCTGTAAAGTACATTGAGGCAAAGTCACTCGTGCTTATCAGTGGTGACAGTCTGAAGTGTGAGAGTCGTCCCTGAATGGCACAAGTGTTCCTGCTTCACTCACAAAGACATGATTTCCCTGTATTTTTTTAATAGGTATGCTTTTATTTAAACAGTCCTTTTTTAAGACTGTAGGCTAAGATGGCCTTGCTTCCCCAGGGGTCTCACTAAAAGCCCAACTGCACCCGACTCACCAGTGTAACTTAAAAAGTTAAGCAGTGGTTGGGGACAAGCCACCTCATTCCTTCCAGCCCTGGAATCTTAGTGCATATGAATTTTGGATACTGCTGCAAAAGTGGCACATTACAAATTAGCAACAGTTTAGTTTATTAGTCCCCAAGTGGATTTATTTATGGCACAGAATATATTGCTGCAGGTTCCCTGAGACCGAGACTGTGACGTTACTGAAATTAAAGGGGATTTCATGTGGAAGACTGTGCCAAAACAGCCTTACTCCTATTGTGATTTCAACATGTGGTATTGTTTTACCATATACTTGAGCTTGATGCCTTCACACCTTACAAGGATCCCCTGTTGCAGCAGCTGATGGTGCATTCTGCTGAGCTCAGTGCCACAGCATGGAGAGAGCCAAGCAGAACAGGAACCTGGATCCTTCAGCCCTTGGTCCACTTCTTCAGGCAACTGCAGCACCATCTGCTACTCACAGCAGGAATTCAGGACTTCTGCCGCCTTGGCTGCTCAAACAGGGACACACAGATTTGTAGTGGTGATGCAGAGGGAAAGAGGTTTCCCTCTAGGGATGTAGCTTAGGCAATGTCTAAGCTACAGTAATTCTTCCCTTCTCATTAGAGTAATGAAAAAATACTTTAACTTTTACAGCTGGGGAATCTGAGGCAGAAAACTCAGCATATGCAGCACTTCTCATCATCTCAAGGAAACCAAGGTATCTCTGACTGAGCAGGATGTTCAGAGGCTGTCTCAGCAAAGTTTAGTTTCCCTGCATTTTCTGAGTGAGGGAGCAGACAGATTCCGGTAACATTTTCCCCAACACTACAATGTGCAGGTCCAACGTCCAAGGGCCCTTCACCATCATGACACACACCCCCAGTACCAGAACCAGCTCTGGACAGAGTTAGGAGCCCCTCAAGCAAGTTAACCTCTGAGCACAGCTCTGAACATTGCAGAGACAGGAAGGGGAAGCCGAGGAGCTTCATGCCCTTTATTCTCACACTGTATTAAAGTAACTATTTTCTATCAGCTGGATCAGCCCTATGCCTGCCCTGAAAGAAATATGCCAATATATGAACTTTCAGTGGCTGGTGCAATTTGATGGTACACCTTCTTTCCAAAGAACTGGCAAAGAACAACTCCGTCTTTGTGTCTGGGATAGAAAGTAACTACTGGAGAATTCACATTATTATTCACTTTATTTTAGTGTCTTCCCTTTTGGCTGCTAGTGTAAGAGGTTCTACTCCTTAGCAGGATGCTACTGTTTATCCCAGCTGCAGCTTGGCAGGTGTCACTTCCCTGTCCAACAGAAGGAAAAACTGCTGTGCTGCAGAGCTGAGTGAGTCTTCCAAGGCCACACACTGAGCAAACAGCAGCTCCAGGACTAGAAATCAGGACTCCCAAGTGCCTCACCACAAACACAATCCACTGAGACCACAGTTGCCTGACAGCCAATGCCCACTCTCATGTACTGGAACACAGGAAGGGAAAAAGCAGAGTTTGGTTTTAGTGCTGGCTAGCCTTGCTGGAGCAGCTCTCAGCTCCTGGGGAGGGAGTGGGGAAGACATCAGTGCTTACAGGGGTGGAGGGACAGTGCCATCCCTGGGTGACAGCAGTTTTCCTGACAGCCATCACTGCCTGTGAAGACTGAGCCCACGCCATGAGCCTCTGCACAAATCCAGCAGCAGGAGAAATACAGGGAGATCATCCAATCTGGGTCCCTCTGTAGGCTTTTCTCCAGGGGTGATATATGGGTGAGGCTGGCTACTGTGAATTCCTGTTGTTGAAGATGTTTTGGGGCTGATTCCCTGTCCCTGTTTCCTCTTCAAGAAAGGAGATGTTGAACAGGATGGGAAGGTGGGGCTTGTACTTCTTCCTCCACTCTTTCTCCTCAGTGAGGTGAAGCTAATGACAATCAGACTTTCTCCCAAGGAAACAAAATCTCCTCAGCACTCAGCACTTCCTCACCCACTGCAGAAGAGTTAAATGAAAGGTGACTTCACCAGCAGAAGGTGGCTTGCACTGTGTGTGGCTTGGTGGCTTGGTTCATCTCCATGGACAGATTGCAGGGACAGGACCTTGATCAGAAGATGTTACTCATACAATTTCAGGCCAAGTCATGACAAAGTTCACACAACCTTCTGCCAGGGACAACAAGTGACAAGAACTGACTGAAATGTCTGCCTTAATCCCCTCCCACGAGTCAACTGGATGCCCTGAATTCAGCAGAGCTGCCTTAGCACAGCGCCTCACATCAGCCTCCTTTGGTTTGAAACAACTTTTGGCATTATTTAGTATATTTAGTACATCTGTTTCTAGTGCCCAAGGCCAAGATACTGATTACCAGATTGCTAATTCTAATTACTACCTGGCATGTAGAAAACAAAACCAGCTACATGTGCCATTTACCCCAAGGAGAGGAAAAAAAAAAAAAAAAAAAGAGTCAAAACTAACCAACAAAATACAGAACACTGCACTGGAAGAGAAACCCAACCTCCTTCTAACAAAACAGTTTCTGCGGCATTCCTCCCTTCCTGTGTTTGTGTTTCTCTTTTTCCTAAGGGCTATAAAATTTAGCATACTAGGAGTTGTGGGCTGCTTTATAGACCAAGCGGTTGGGTTTGTTAGAAGTTGGCTTGAAAGGGGTACTTCTTTCTGTCGGCTACCTGGCTTCCCTAACTAGTTTGACACCTGCAAATTATTCATCTTTTTCTTCCCAGAACACATGCCAGTCAAAAGCAGCCTAATTCCTCTGAAAATTTGTGCCTGAACACGCAGTTCTCTCTACTGAGAGCAACATGAAAATAAAGCTCTGCAACCTTCAGCACCTGCCAAAGAACATCAACTTTGACCTTTTCTGAATTGTTTCGGACCAACACTTCTTTTCTCACCCACCTCCAGATCTTGACTTCTTCGTTGACCTGTGCTAATCCTTGGCATAAAGGGCAGTTTAATCTCTAGAGCTGGACTTTGACAACCCTGTAGTAACGATGTCCTATGTCACTATTCCATAGAGATAATGAATTAATTATTCCTCTGAATGGGAAGACATAATTAGTTACATACGAAGTAGCACCTCAGCAGTTCAAACCTTGCTGTTCTAACCAAGGTGCTGACTGAGGTTCATCACACTGCAGTCAGTCAACACCACTGCTCATTATCCACAACACTGGGATTCCTTCCACCTCCCTTCCCAGACACGAATTTCACCAGAGAGAGACTGGGGATGTTAGTTAAGCAGTTGGATTGAGTTGAACGAGTCTGCTTGGATGATGGAGGAATGACAGAATCAGTCATCAAACAGGCAGAATTCCCACTGGTGGCATAAACATGTCAGGGCTGTATCATACTGTAAATGTCACCTGTTTCTGCTGACAAATTTTTATTTGCATTGTTTCTATATAAATATTCTTTTCTAAAAATGTCAACGAGAAATGCCAGTTAGTTTCTGACAATGATGACAAAGAGAAGATACATGGGAAGCTAAGTACCAGAGTTTCCCAGAAAATCTTAGGGGATTTTTCTAATGGAAAATATTGCACTTTTGTTGAAAAATCCATAATCCTTCAGCCACTCGCCAAAGTCTCTTGGAATGAACAATATTAGGTTTGTCCAATGGGTGTTCAACATGGATCCACAGCAAACAGATTTGGTTAAAGAGAGGAAACCCCAACAAGTTATACTGTCAAGCACTCAGCTGATCACCAGAAAAGTTCTGATAGCATTTTTTAAATGAGCTGTATCGAGTATGTCACTGGTATTGACACTAAAGTCAATGAACTCACTCCACCATAAAGCATTTAGCACAGAGAACACCAGGGATCTTTCCTGATCCATAATTCAGCCTGGCATTCTGCTGATGAGGATTTTCCAGAGAGTGCTGCAACCCATACTGCTTTGCTGTAATGTTGCTGATTTCTACATATACACACATAAATACACATATATACATACATATACTTTTATATATATATGTTTTCATATATATTACATTTATTTATATACTTTGATGTGTTGGATTCCATTTAATATTTATAAAGACGTGTTCTAGAAACTGTTTAATGTGGTTATAAATTTTAATTGAGGATTTCCCTGCTTTTATAAGCAACTATATATGAGATTAGCACTCTAGAGACTAAAAGACAGCTTTATGAAGAGCTGGATCACCCTTGGTCACTGCAAAGTCTGAATTACAAAACTTCCAGTATTTACTGCCTGTGGTAATTAAAGATGCAAACCTATATTTACAGACCTTCCAAAAATTCTTGAAGACATAACTTTTTCTTTTAGACAAGATATACACTAAAGCTGTAGAAATGAAAAAAAAAAAGCTTTTAACTGCATTTATATAGTACTTTATGTCTAAGGTCTTTCTTTTCACCCTTTTCCATCAGGCTGAGAGCAGCTGACAGTAATACAGCCTAAAGATCAGGTGGGCAGAAGCAGAGTCAGAAGAAGCCCTTCATGGCACAGAAACCCCACTCGATTCACCATCACAAGTCTTGGCATCAGGTAAGAAGCTGTTCTGGAAACAAGGTATAAATCAAGGTGTGAATGGGTCTCAGTCCCCATGGGAAAAACAACTGCTCCTAGATTTTACCCAAGCATGGATCTAAAAGCCAACAGACAGGGATTATACTTGAAAACCCTCTCATCTCCTCCAAAGCTCCAGTATTGTACTTGAAAATTCTTCCATTTCTTTGGAGAAATGCCCACAATTCTGTTCAGTACCTCAGTCTCAGTAGCACCTTCTAAAGTACCCTAGCTCCTAGGAGAAGCTTCACTTTTCTGCTTTATTCCAGGCTCTGAATGTGGCAAAAGAAGGATGCCTACACTTCCAATGGCAAAGGGGAGGCACCGCCGCGCTGCCGTGCATGGGGAAACCTCCAGTGCTCGGGATCACTCCCCACACTGAGGTTCCTCTGGAGCTGACCCCATGTGAAAACAACACAGAGATGAACTTCTCACTGGAGAAAGGTCACTCTGACAAGGTGAGAGCTGAAATTGCCCCTCCTGGTGAAGCTGTGCTGTCCACACCTGCCGATCAGGCCGGGGGCTGTTGCAGTGCCGTATTCCCCCGACGTGCACCCCTGCCAGGCTTTGACACCACCGTGCTCCAAAACCAACTCTTCATCAAAGATGTCTTACATTCAGCTGAAATCAAAGAGCCTGAACAGATGTCTCTAAATATATTTCCTCCTTGTAATGATGGCAAATAAAAGCACTGTCCTCTAACATGTTCTGCACAGCATCTGTAACGCAAGTGCCACAAAGGGAAATCAAAAGGAACGGGGTAGGATGTTATGTATGCTGTGTGCTCCGGGAATATTTTAAACTCCCTTAGCCTCTGTAATGAAAACCACACTGTCTGAAAGTGAAACACTGCTGATTGTTAACTGTAGGTCTGTTGGAAATAAAGTGAGGGACACAGGGAAAGGAAATTTCACGTAAATCTAATTTCTTCTGTGTCAAACAGTGCTACTGTATTTCCTCCCATCTGCAAGGATACCCTGTGAAATGTGGATGAATGTTATTACAGTCTGCAATAAGCAGAGTTCAAAGCAGGGAAAATTTGGTTCAGATTTGGATTCGGCAGTTCAGAAGTTTCTTCACACTTTCTTCAAACGACACAGAAAAAAAAGTCTCAAGCTCTGACTTGCCAATCTTATATAAAAACTTTTACATGAATCAGGTTGCTATGCAAAGTAGGTAGATTTAAGCAAATATTTATATATTTTGCTTTTTCAGCAGAACTAAACTAGATTATTTTGCGGGTAGGATGCTGACTGGGATGAAAGAGAGAGCTACATCACAGTTCCCAGTTCTGTCTGTGGCTCCCTGCATGACTTTGGGCAAGTTATTGCTTCTCTTTGTGCTTCATCCCCTTTCTGTGAAACAAAGAGCCTGCTCCACTCTACCTTAACTAGATAGAAGCAGCCTGTGCTATGTGAGCAGTCAGCAGAAACCAGATGGGGATGGAGGGCTGGGGGGCTCTGATGGCAGTGAGACCTCTTGGTGCCATTATGATGGCCATTAATAACAGAAGCTGTGTAAGAAGAGCTCTTTGAAACAATTTCCATCCAATTCTGAATCTCTGAGGAGCCAGATGACAGCTTATGTTCACTGTGCCTAATTGGGTATTCAAGTTAAAGGTTGGGCTGCTAGTTCCTGAAATATGGGCTTTTCTGTCCACCTCTAACAGACTGGGCTGCAGTTCAGATGCTGTCAGATGCTCTGGAGTGCAAGGCTGCACCCACACCCCACAGCTCTGGGCTTCTTGTCCTCCTTGGCTCATCTCTTCCCTGGATGACCAGTGGCAAAGTCCATACAAACACCCCAAAAACTGCATTAGCAAAACTCAACACCAAACCCTGTTGTACCTCCTGGAGTTTCCTTCCTCTTAATGTCCCCATCAGCATTCCAGATTCCTTCGCACAACACAGCTCTGGCACAGACAGTAAAACTTCACTGGTAGAGGTCTTGCCACCAAGGAGGAACTGCTGACAGCTCCATCTTCCTGAGCAAGCCTGGCTGACAGAACAGAGGGTTTTGGAGCCAGCCTCCTCTCCTTGTTCCCAGACTCACAGCCCTACTGGCTGTGGCTCCCAGGAGACCTCTTCTCCCCTACATCCCAAAGTCCTCACCTTGGACCTTGGACCTACTCACCTCCCAAGTTCCCTCCAGGGACCATTAACCTTTCTTTCAGTTATTACTTTCTTTGTCAGCTGGGTGGAATAAAGACCCCTAACACATACACAGATCTGTTCAGTTCTGAAGGGATTTGGAGCTCCCTGCCCAGTCTTGAAGGGACCAACATATCCCATTACAAAGTCCCAGACTAAATTCACTACGAACAAAAAGTCATCTCCCTTTGGAGGGGTAAAGTCTACCTTTTGAAATGTCCACATGTTGTCTCAGCAACTCTCCTTTATGGCTGTTTACATTGGATAAAAAGTGCAACACAAAGCAACATTCAGATGAAGAAAGTGCTCAGAAGTAGTAAAATATGGTGTTATCTATTTTTTTAGCTGAATAAATTGAGCTTGCTTTGCATTATTGCTGGCTGTCTTAGCCCAGCTCTGAAAGTGAGAAAGAGAAAGGGAATCTTGAAAGGCAGCTCCCGAGAGGACACTAATATTTTTAATAGTTTGTGGGTTATGAAACAAATCTGTGTTAGCAGTATTATATATCTCAGCCTGAACCACTGGGGTGTTTCCAGGCTCTTTAATGAAACTAAAGCACTCACACAGCATTGCCAAGAAAGTAGATTTATTCACAAAGAAATGTTTGCTAGCAGAAATGAAAGTGTAGGCATGAGCGGGGCTGTAGCATACTAATGCATGGTCTTGTCACTCACATTGCCCCTTATCTCACCAGCTGAACTCTGCTGTTACTGCTGGATCACAGGTCAAACCTTTCCCCCCATTTTCTGCCATCCAGTCTTGCCTTTTCCCTGATTTCTGGGGCCCACAGCAAAGCAACACATCAACATAGGCCGAAACCTGTGCTAAGAGCAAAACTTGATCTATAGCCGAGGAGAGCTGAACATAAAAAGAAAAAAACATACACAAACACTAGGGACTTTTTTTTTTTTCATTTTACAGTGTGAAATAGGACCCAAACTAATCAATGGAGCTCAGTGGGAGTGCATAATTATTAATAGGCCCTACATGAGGCCTCAGAAAATATGCAGTTCTCTTGGAAGTTTAAAAGGTCACTGTGAATAACTAAAACATACTTTTCTTGGTAGTTATTTTGCAGTAAAAAAATAATTCATAAGGAAATCAGTTTAGGAAAAAAAAAATCTCATGTTCTAGCAGGGTGGTTTAGGAGTCATTCCTATGTCTTCCATGTATCTTTTCTGGCAAGTTAATGGGCCATGTTTTATTCTCTGCCTTACTTCCTAAAGCTCACAAAGCCCAGTCCTCTTTCACCATTTGTTATTCCAGAACTTGCCTGCGTGCTGCCCAGCTGAGAGAAGGAATGAAAAATGGGAGTGCTCCTGGAACAACCCACCCTGGTGGGGAGCAAGGCCAGGTGAACACCCCTGTGTGGTGCCACTGGTCAGCATCACTCACTAACCACAGCAGCCTGAGGGCTGGGCATGCACGTGCTGCTCGCCAGGCTGAGTCCTGGTGGGTCCAGACCTTTGAAGGAGCTCTGCACCACGTCTGGGCATCAGCAGACTTCAATGAGGATGCTGAACAAACCCCCTAAAATGCTGAACAAACTCCGCAAGACCTCTTCCTAACAGTGGGTGTTCAGTGCTGGCACCAAAGAAGTTGTGCTGCTTCAATAAGCCCTGGGAGGTTGTAATGAAGCAGCAGGAGAGCCTGGCAGAGCTCCTGGGACACACTTCAGGTACACAAGTGACCAGTATGAGAAATCCCCTGCACCAAAATTCCTGCTGGCAGGATGGATGGGTGACACACAAGCAGAGATCCCACGCTGAACAGCTGAAACATGCAGCGAGGTAGTGACTATGGCAAGGATCCTGATGGAAGTGTTAGCTGCTGGCACGAGGCAGAGCCCAGACAAGAATCACCTTCAGGCATCCTCCCACCATTTTCTGCATTCAATTCCAACATCTAGTTGAGTGATGTTGGAATACAACATACAGAGATCAGCACAAGTGAATCCTCAATTTGTGTTCATTTCAAACAACAGCAGAAACTGCAACTGAGGATGTGTGAGATGGACAAAGCAAGTTTGCCCTCACCTCATGCCAGGGAATGACAGCTGAGCTCTGTGATGGCCCAGAGGGCTGCCACCACTCATGGACATGGAACACGTGGACAGCTGAACAAAACACCACAATGCAGTGGTGGAGCACAGTGGGCTGGGAGGCTGAGCAAACAGATATCCTATCTCTCAGATTTCAGGAAAAAGCCATCCAGCCTCATTTAATACAAGCAGGGCCTTCATCTGAGGGAGCTGCACTCCATCAGAGGGTGGGTGGGGATGTGGACGATGTCTGTATCTGCCTAGATATGTGCTTGTGGCCACTGGGAGCTGAACCAGCCAAGGTCCTTGCCCAGACCTGGTTTGGTAAGTTTTATCTTGTATTTATGCTGTCATCAGCTCTGCCCAACTGCACCCAGAGGTGCACACAGCAAATGCTGTCACTTGGGACAGAAATACCCACGAACTGGCCAGGTTTCAGTACAGGCTCTTTTCTCAGCAGTGAAGTCATTTTATTACTATGCTCTACCCAGGCATGTGCAGCATCTGGTTAATATATTGCTGGGTAGTTCCTAGCTCTCCAAACACTCCATCCATGCCATACTGCAACACACACAAAAGGCAAACTTTCCAACAGTTTGCTTGGGTACCTGTTCCAGGCACTTACAGACCTGGTTAGGAAAATTTTCCAAGGAGCTAGCCTGCATTTTCCCATGCTTAATTTAGTTATTGGAATGTCTGCCATTTATATGTGTTCTCCTTGGCTCCTGCACAGGTCAGCTACTATAAATCAGCCCAGTATCACCGACTGTAATGGAGCTACAGTAACTTACAACAGCTGAGTATCTGGTTTATGAATGCAGTTCCCAGAGCTTCATGTTAAATACAGCCCAAGGCTGGGGCATTGAAAGCAAATAAGAGGTTATGAAAGGTACGGATGCCAGTTCCAGTTCAATATTGTTTGTCCTAGATACTTACTAGGTGATGAAGGGATAAATAAACAGACCCCAGGCATAGTGATGTCAGACACTGCTTATGCCAGTGATATTTTCTCTGCAAAAGGAGTGCACGTGAAACAAATGAAGAAGCAGGTGAGAGCGAATGTTTGGCTGCCAAACTTGGCCACAGATAAAACATGATGAAGATATTAAGCCTGTGGACTGGAATGTGACTGGAAGAATACCTGGGGAGGGAAAAGAAATCACCATGGCCATTGAGAGCCCTGCCTAAGTACCTGATGGCAGCTAATGAGGAGGTGTGCAAAGAAATTCACTTCTGAAGCCACATCAAGCATGATCCTTAAAGCTCTGTTCTCATCTGGTGAGGCAAAGAATTTACTTCACAAATTCAGTTTACTATGCTCTTCTCCAATTCTGTGTAGATACATCCAAGCCAGGTTGCACATTATGGGAGCCCCATATTCTTAATTTCAAACCCTTTTTCTGCCAGCAGCAACAAAAAGCAAAAAGGAACAGATTACTTCCCACTGAAATGAAAACAGTGTGGAAAGCATCTGATAGAGCTTTGGTAATGTTTGGTTTTGCTTTGGGGCAAGGTGTGGTTTTAAAACACTGGCAACAAGCATTCTGGATTTCTTGAAATGGAATAATTCTGCCCAAACTAAAACCTTTTTCCTGTTTGGGCCAAGGACCGGGACAAGGCTCCAGTGCACATTTGTGAGCCAGCTCTGCTCCCCTACCCAGGAAAGCACCAGGACCTCCTCCATCTGCCAGAGACCTTCACACCCTCACCAAGCCTGACACCACCATTCCAGGGAGCTTTCTCTGAAAAACAGGATAAAAGCAGAAAGCCCACGAGCTGTGCCAGCAGAGTCTGCGATCAGCCGCAGGATTTGACACAGCTAACCTGAGCCAGGAGAGACCCCAGCTGGCAGCTCTGCCCATCCTCTCACTGCAGCACGGAGCTTTCTGCTCCCTCTCCCTGGCCACGCAGGAGGGAGGGGAACTGAGAGCAGCGCAGCCGAGATGTCTCTGCAGCGAGCAGGGCAGCTCCCATGGGAACTGAAAATTCTGTGTGAACTTGCATCAAACACACCGAGGTTTCTTCCCGCAGAACTTACTATATATTAATTAGAGAGCAATTTGACATATCTCTGGCTAGCACGCATTAAAACAACTCCTCAAGTATTTACCAGCTGAGGTCTGTGAAGACAGGGGCCAGAAAGAAACGCAGAAGATTAAAAAGAAGTTCAGCTAAGTGGGGCCATGGCAAATTGCCCTGCCGAGCTCGCTGTAGAAGAAGCTCCTTCTCTCTTCTCCCCCGTGCACAGCTCTCCACCACTCACAAAGGTGCAAAGGGCAACCTGTGCCAGGCTAGAACGATGCCAAATAGGGAGAATACTTGTGATCAAGAAAGAAAATATTGGTACATGTGGCTAAAACACTCTGGTACCTGATATTTTGGGAATAAAAGAAGGTAGCAGGGCAGAATTTCTCAGTGGAATCGAACATAAATAAAATAAGCTGTTTCTTCCCTATTAAAGTAATACCACCAGTGATTTCACTTCTTAATTTACTGCTTCTGTCACTATCATAATACAGGACAACATTCAGCAGCTCAGAAGTTTCTCAGAAAAGAAAATGCCAAAGCCACTTCAGCAAATGTAACTACAAAGATTCTTGTATGTTTTCACATGGATAAGAGTAAAAGGCTCTTTTCTAAATTCAATGATTTTGCTTCAAAAGACAAGTGCAAATCTAATTAAAGCTATTTTCTGGCATCAAGCAAAACTCATACAATAATCTTATTTACATAATTTACAGTCTTCTGGAATGGGAGAGTCTTCTCTCTCCCATTCCTTGATTCCAGAATGGGCTTTAATGATGCTGAAAAAGCTGAAGTATTTACTGACAGACAAAGTATAGGCACAACAGGCACAGAAGATGCTGTCTCTGAGTTTAAGTTCTTGGCAAAGAACTTGCATGGTTTGAGCCCACTGCCTAGGGATGCATTTTCTGTTGGGTTTCCCAGCTGTCCTGGAGTCACCAGTCTGATTTACAGTACATCCCCATCAGGACAGGACAGGATGAGATGGGAACAATGCTCCCATGGCATATGTGGAGAGGGCAGAGACGCCGGTAGGGAGCGCGTGGTCACAGCCTGGCCTCCTCCATTGCCATTCCCAGGGCATTCCCAGGTATTTAAAAGCTTTGTCCCTTGATACATTTGAACAGTTACTCATTATTTTTGCACGGAGGGTGATAAATTACAAAGGCTGATTGATTTACTACATCAAGGTAGCAGCAAGTGATTTCCCCTAGAGCAGCTGCTCTGCTGAAACGCCAGCAGAGCCCCAGAAAGGCACATGCCCTTGGAAGGCAGAGCACCAGAGGCTCCTTTTCCAGAGCTATTTCAGTCTCCTGATGACTGTATAATAGAGGGAGAACCGAAGTCATCTGCTTTCCTATTTTACGCAAGGTGACTAAGAAAGTCTTATTTGGTTTGAATAGATTTCAAAAGTGTGCGCATATATTTTAAATATATATATATACACACACACACACACACATGAATAAGCCTCTTTCATAGGAAAGGTTTCATGAATATTTCATGGCTTGCTCCTCGGGTTTGTAGGTATCTGGTTTGCAGGCTTTGCTAAGTACAATTTACTGCCACCTGGGCTCAGGAAAAGAAGATTTCCCCTGGATTCTGCCATGTTCACCAGTGGTCACAATGTCAGGGGTACCTCAATTCCAACAAGCCCCAGCATGCCCTCCAATCAGAGTCATCTTCAGTTGTTGTTGAAGCAATCAGATGACAGAATAACCTCTTTAAGTTTTGCAGCCCAGTTAGCTACAAGCCAGTGTTGCCCAGTGGGTCTTTCTTTCCCTGCCTGATTTTTAAATAATGTTTTCTTTAACCCTGGTGCTTGCAAGATGCTGTTCAAAGGAAAGAAAAGTACAGGGTCACCCATGGAATTCATCTCTCATCACATCCCACCACTTTCCACATATTTTTCAAAAATATAAGCTTGGACAGCCAGGCCAGTTTGCTGTCATGTCTCCCCCTTGCAACTGCTGACAGTCAGATGTTCTTGCTTACTTTAGGGTTTGATTTATTGTCTGCAATTAGGCTAAAAATGGATATTTTAAAAAATACAAAGGAAATCTATGATTAGTTGTAAATTGGAAGCAAAAATAGAGACAGAAAGAATGATTTCTTTATCCAACTTGCCAGGCATGAACTCATTTGTGTTTTCATCTCTGTAAACCTCTCAGAGGGCTCTCTGCACTCATATAAGGGGTACTCATCTTAGTGAGCATCTCATCAAGATGAATGAATTTTAGTTCAAACCACATGAACTGAACCTTCTGCTGACCACTGCCCTCCCTGGAAACACCCTCAACTCCAAGCACCACATTCAAAATGCTGGCACAAGTTTGGTGGTTTTGACAGGGCTTGGAATCTGCAGAAATCCAGGTCTCGAGTGCGATGCTGACAAGATCAGCCCAAAAAGTGTGGCGTGGACCACTGTGAAAATGAAAATTCAGCATCACACAGCCATCTGCTAAGAAATGCCATGACTGAACAACACAGTCCAGGAACACAAATCTGAACCAAAAGCTGGAATGAGCTCATCAACTCTACCTCAATCAACACCTGAGCTATTCATCCCATTCCACTCTTTCCCACAAGTACAGGACATCATACATTAGCCAAAGAGTGGTTTAGTGCAAGCAGTGTCTGTTTTATTTTGAGGAAGCAGATGAATCTAACACAGCCACTTCTTTGGGCTTCTTTTGAGCACATTCCAGCAGAGCAGAAATGAGGACAGGCACTGTTTGGTGTAAGGCAGCCCGTGGCCTTCACATGCTCCACCTGCCCAAGTGCTTGGCAAAGGCTGAGGCTCAAATGCCAAAGGGTTTCAGTGCATAAAGGCCTTCTAAAAATGAGGCTGGGTTTAAGTAGCCAGGCAAAACCTTTGCATATAATAAGGGGCATGAGAAAGGTTATGCCCATTTCATGTAGCAGATTCCAGCACACAGATCCCTTTTCTTGGCCACCAAAGATGCAGAACTCTCTGCAATTTGGTGTTTATTTATACAAAAATAGCCTTCATTTTTGTTCCATGCCTTGAGGCTGTGCAAACCATGATAGGAGAGGCATGTTTCCAGCAGTGATAAGCAGCAGTATTCTGTCCAGCAACTGTTATCATATCCCTCCCAACCTGAACAGAGCAAATTAAAATTAGCAAGATATTAAAGAATTAACACTATAAGCATTTACGACCAGTGTCAATCATTCACTCTCTCCTGGACCATGCAGCAGAGGGTGAACAGGCAATGCTGTGCTCCAGGGATTAATGGTACATGACTGAAGTCCTGATTGCTGTGGGCTGTTTAGTGGTGAAGCACATTTGCCCTCAGCCAGACAAAAGGAAGAAATGAGCTGAAATAAAGAAATGGGAAATATGAGTTGGGTAGGAGAAGAAAACATCCTAACAAGCTGCCAGGGGAAGTGCTGGTTCACCGCTTGGGTCATTTCAAATTGGACTGGATAATGCACTGGAAAGCATCCTGGTTTCTGGGAGGTTGTGCACTGAATGTGAAGGATGAAGGGGAGCAGCATATCTCTGCCTCTTTGACTGGGTATCTTCCATGACCTGCTCTTCACATAGCTCATGGTTCAAATCGAGCCCAGACTTATCTTCCACCTGCAGCACAGGGCAATTATGGAGAAAATAAATATTCTCACAGTCCATACCTGCATTAAGCATCCACACCTCCCTGGGTAGCCTTCACCTCCTCCTTTTGGCTGCAGCATTTCACAGCCCTCCACAGCAGTTCCTACTAACCCATTTTAATCCCCACTTACCACAGACTGGCAATGACTGTCACTGGTCACTGACTCAGTCCCTGTATCCACCATAAATAACCATGAGACAACACAAAACACCTACTCAGAGTTTCTTCACAGGCTCAGCTGCCTCTAGAATTTTCTTCTCCACACGGCTCAATCTATTCTTTAGGGTCAGCAATACCCAAACTAAGGCTCAGACCCCATGGGGGGCAAGCACAGTTATTAATGGCCTTGTGAGCCCCACAGAAATTTAATTACTTGGACATATATTCAGGGATCGTACATATTTTCTACGTGGAGGTCGTCTGGCAATCAGAAAAAAAAAATGGGGGGGGTGTCTGCTGTTTTATAACCGTTTTTTCCCCACGGAGAACAAGGAGGTAATATCCAGCAAGGTATGGCCACCCCAGCCTCCACAGGCAATGAGAACTCATTTATTTCTATGCTGATAGAGGGAATGGTGGTGATTTGGGAATGAAACTCAGCCAGCTTGTTCCATTACATGCTCTTTTCAAACAGGAGCGATCCTGCTTTCATGCTTTCTGACATGCATCGTTAAAAAGCAATCACTTCGAGCAGGGCTCTTTTTATTTATCACGAAAAGAAACGGAGTGGGAAAAAGCAAGAGATAATCATCACTCAACCCTTTCCCTGCTGAAAAGCAAAAGCCTGTGTCCAACAAGGCAAGACCACCCATCTTGAAAGGGTTTGGTTAAGATTTACATTTGGCCGGTGTTTTAAGAAGCAGCGATTCCTACGCCTTGCACACACATTCAGGGTGATAGTCCTGGGAGACCCGTGTACTAACCCAGAGAGTAATAAAAGTCAGATGCTTCTGCATAACAGATATTGATGGAACAGTGTGTCTGCTGAGAGTGCTCTGTCCTACCTGCAGACAGTTCGGATTTGGCTCATGTCCTGGACAAAGTGTTTATACCACTTGCAAACGTTTACTCAATGTCATGGAAGCGAGCAGAGCTGTGTAAATGTTCAACTTCCCTCGCATCTTCCTGTGTTCTCAGAGTGCACTTTTGATGGTATCTTGTGGACGTAGCCTGGAAATGCCAAAGCCATTAGCAATATTCACCTTTCTGGCAATGTTTGGCAGCTTTGGCAGAAGAGGGAAGTTTGGAGGCTGGTAATGTGGTGGCAGTTCTGGGGGGAAAAAATCTTGGCTACCTCAGAAAATGATCTTTACATTGAGATGTAAATTATATTTCTGCTCATGTGAAAGGGCTAAGTTAATGCTGCATCACAGAAAAAAAATCCCTAATGTAAGAACCTGAAAATAATTTTTCTATGATCCATTCCGAGTTTTGATCTAATCTGCCTTCGCAGACAGAGCAAGTATTTTGACAGCAGCAATGCAGTGCAAGTGTTGCAAATCTGGTGCAGGGAATGAAAAGATACTTCTCATTGATTTGCATGGTTTCTACCTCTTTTTACTTCCCGAAGCCTGGGACCTGAGTCCCATGAGTCCTAAGCCATCTACACTGCACGGTAAGGCAAAGCAGGATAGCAATGCCTAGAGGTGACCCAGGCAGCTTCCCAAGGACTTCAGCAATTGACTTCCATTTGTTTCCAGGCGTGAAACTAGAGAGTGAAAGATGGGAAATTATTTTCTAGGTGCTGTGTGAATGAATTTCACAAGCCATTTGAACTTCTTTTTATCACAGAAATAAATGAACAAATTGGAAATCTTGGCAATAGGGCTGATCTTGGCTAGCAGACTGAGAACATCCTCCCTAGTGTTGCTCTCATAAAAACTTCAATCCTACCTTGCACACTGAATTAGCTCTGAATTAAGTCCACCACCTCTGCTGGAGAGATTTCTGGTCTGAAGGTGAAAGCAAACAGTGGAGCAGGAGGGTTACATACCCAGGTCTGGTGCTGCTCTCAGCAGGAACAGTAGCAGGGTCCTAAATTCAGTGGTTTACTCTGACCTATTCAAATAGCATTTTCTCTGCCCAAAGAACTGATCCTTAATGAAGCTATTTATGTAAGGAAATTAAATTAAAAAGGAATGTTAGTCACCTGGGTGTTGCCACATGGCTGTAATGTGTGTCTGGGAGACCTGAGACTCATAAATTGTATACAACACACTGAATGGAGGTCTTTAGCCTGTAGAATTAAGTGGCAACTAGTTTCATATTAAAGATATTACACATACACAGAGGCACAAACAAAATGTCATATTCTCCATTTCCTGTGTATAAACCTCTGCTCACAGAAAAGTCAAAGAGCGTGGGGTAGAAGCAAGGGAGTTATGATATCAAAGAAAAAGGTTTCAAACTAAAAAGTGACCTGCAACTCTGCACCCACTGCTTTTGGGGTGGAGGTAAGAGGCACACACCAATTCAGAGGCTGCTGTTGCCACAGTTACAGCTTGAGCCTTCAGACACCCAAGATGACACAGAGTGCACAGGATCTCTGAAAAATCAATCATCAGTTGCCCAATGCTAAACAGTACAGGCCATCACATCACATTAACAGAGAAGGCAGAGTTCAAAGCCAGGTTATGCCCTTTTTCAAACACCTGTGGCAAAGATGCAGGATGAGAAAAGGCCAAGAACTACTCAATGTCAAGCCATGTTTGACATTGAACTGGCTGCTACAGCCAGAGCTCAAGGTGTGCACGGCTTGCCTGGGACCCTTAAATACAGCAGGTAAATCTTCACATCAGGGCAGCTCAGGTAACCCAAAAAACCTGTCTGTGTCCTACAGACCTTTGCTGTGGCTCTGCAAATGCATCTTGACTCGGGACTGGGACAGCTATGAGACACATGAACCCACACAGTCAGTTCCTGAGCGCTCCTACAGTGCCAGGCTGGAGGGCTTCTGAATTTCTGCATCACAGGCACACGACCCCATCCTGGCTCTGCATTAACACAACCTGGACACACAGGATTAGCTGTCCAGACCTCACCTGTGCTCACAAAGAGCAACTGCACCCTCAAGCCTGAGCTACAGCAAGGCTTCCAGGCACTTCTCAGACCAGCAAACCTTGAGCCCAGGGCTTTCCCTCCTTCAGCACACCGAGGGACCTGCTCTTCATCCTGCAAACAGCCACAGCTATTGCTAATCCCCAGGGGATACATCCTCACTCAGCAGCCAGTCCTGAGCTTGCACAGGATCCCAGTTCAGCCCCAGCAAACACAGCAGTGCCCAGCTCCAAGTGCCCCAGGAAAGGCGGTTCTGGTGTGAAAGGGTTTGTAAGACACAGGACTGCATCAACCCATTCGCCTTCCCAGCACTCTGCTGGCACGTGGAGCTAATGCTTAATTATCCTGAGTGATTTATTAACATATAAAGTCAGATTAAATGGGTATTTGGAGCTGAGTGGCTGAGAGGCTTTGAAAGGGAAAATGATTCACGCTATTTATCCAGCTGAGACAGAAGCCACGTGGCGTGAACCCGCAATACTGATTTCTCCAGATAAAAAGAAATACATTTCTAGGAAAGGAACCTCATTAGCATCCAGCAGATGTGTCAATTAGGAGGAATTCCTGATTTAGACAGGCATGCTGTTCTCACCTCTAAACAGAGCAGAGAACATTACTTAGGGCCCTGTACTTTCTCTAAGGCACTTGTGCTTTTACTCACCCATCACACAGGGTCTGCTGGGGCTCCAGACCTGCTCAGGCACAGCTGGAGCTCCACCAGCTTCCAAAGCACATCACCATCCCTCTGTGACCACATCCATGCCCAAAAGGTGGCTCTTAGCAACACGTTATTTCTCCTTCACTGAATAAACAACCTCATAGTTAGAACCTGGATTAAAGTCTCCCCTCTTCCAAAGGAAACTTCAGAAACAAAAAATGGAGGCAGCAACAGGAAGCAATATTTACATGTATTTGTCTGCCA
This sequence comes from Dicaeum eximium, assembly GCA_013396995.1. Classification (NCBI taxonomy): domain Eukaryota; kingdom Metazoa; phylum Chordata; class Aves; order Passeriformes; family Dicaeidae; genus Dicaeum; species Dicaeum eximium. The sequence goes on along the minus strand of VWZP01001339.1, from coordinate 2,123,164 downwards.
CAATGCTAACTTGTTTTCTGTGATACTTGTTGGTGTGGGCAAAACTTGAATCATATGATGTGTTAAATGGACAGTTTCTTAACTTCTATTTCTGACATGATCAGATTGCAGTCCTGGCAGGGTACACTTTTGATATACAGTCACTAGGACTTGGGGAGTTGTACAGACTTCAAATAACTTATACAGGAAAATAACTTCAAACTTTTTTTTCAGCCTAACTGTCTGTAGGGATGCTTGTGAAGTAAAGAGAGAAGAAAAGTAAACTCTCAAGCTGACCTTGGTGGAAGATATGCAAAGATATGAAGGACAGAGATCAAAGAATGTAATGTCACAGTTTTATAAAACTGGTGTTTCTTAGGCCAGGTGCTCCCTATTCCCTATCTGCCTCTACCCTCTTCCACTTAATTCCTCAGCATCCTCCTGCACAAGGATGGAGAAATGAGGCAAATGACCTGCATCAGCTAATCAAGCAGCTGCAAAGGAATTAAGACATAAGAAAAATTTTCACTGGGGTCAAACTACACTTTTTGTTCAAGCCTAAAATGAAGTACTTCAGTGTTGAAAGTTTTCCTTTTTAAAATTTGCTTAAATTAAAACTTCACCTAAACTGGAAACAAAAAACTGGAAGGATTTCGTCTTGAAATAGCTGAGATGAAAATTTTACCCCTTCTTTTCTTTTCCTATATTTTTCTTTCCACAGATAAAAGGATGCCCTCTGACAAGCAGGTGAGCTTTTATACCTAAATTCTCACCTGTCTAAAACTGGTGGGTTTGTACCCCCCAACCCCAAGATGCTCACAAAATGATGTCCAACAGAGAACAGGAGCAGGTACCCTCACCTCCCACCCACCCCAGCCACTCGTGTAGCACAGAAAAGAAAATCTGGCTCCTGTACTAACAGCACCCAGAAAAGCGACGGAGCAAACAGCATTTCCAACCCCATTTTAAGACTCAGCTGCTTTTACAGCTTATTTTTATCTCTGACAGGAGATGGAGTCCAGCTGAAGAGCAGGGCACGTACTCTCACTTCTGGCTCCGCACTGAGCTTTCCCAGCCACTTCATCAACACAGCCTCAGATTGGCTTAAAGCGGGAGTAAATTTCTATTCCTCCCTGTTGGCCAGTGAATGAGCAGAGGTAGCCAAGGTCCCCCTTTCCTGCAGGCCCAGCAGTCCCCACTTGCCCATGTCCTGCCTGGTGTGAAAGGCTGGCGGTGTGAAGGCAGTTGGGAATGCAGGTTGCTGGTTCCTGGCATGGCCCAAAATCCAAGGCACAATCAAACCCACAGAGAGCCACTAGCAAATCGCTCAAGCCACTTTTTTATGAGACACTTTAGCCAGCCCTCTTTTCATATCCTTTACGAGGCTGCCTTCAGCCGTACTTGTAGTAAAAACTCCCGAGTTATGGAAATCATAAGAAAGAAATTATGTATGGAAAAATCATTACATTATAAATTGGTTCCACTGTTCAGAACATGTAGGAAATGGGGCATATAAAACTCAGATGGTGTTGCAGGCTTTGATACAAGGTTCATTATTACACCATGACACAAGTGAAATATGTGCTAACACACTGCCAGTTAATTTGCCTTTACTCACAATTCAGACTCATCACTGGGCAGCTTCACAAATTTCATCGACCTGGGTGATTCCTCTGATGGGACGTGGCAGCCCCCATGGAAACACTACAGGAAAGAGCAGATCTTGTATGTTCAGGGCTGGGAACGTGTTCCCCCACCTCATTCAAAAATAACAGCCATCTCCCTGTTTTCTCCTAATCTTTTTCAGATTTCATCCATGTACTAGACTATTGAAATGCTGTTATCCAGTTATACAGGTGTTGTGTCTCTGGTGTTTAATGACCTAGTCGAGGTAGGAGGCAGGAAAACTGGACAGGAACAGCTTTGACAAAATGTTCTTTGTTAGAAAACACCAATTGGTTAAAATTGGAAAATTTCCATGAAAATGCATCAGTTTTCATTAAACTTTCATCACAAAATGTTCTGAAGCCAACCAGGGAATTTCAACAGTCACAGGCTGATGACTGAAGCTGTCCCCCGGAAAAAGGGAAAACTAAGGAGATATTCATAACTGTGGTGGATGCAAGATGCTCCCCTGGGGGGAAAAAAAAAAAAAAAAAAAGGAAAACCATGGGATTGCACTTAGCCATGGTTGGTAATTGAATAAGAAGGAGAACAGCCTGAAAAGTCAAGAAATCCAGCTTACACCAGGTATCCACTGGATTTCTAGTTTTCTTTAGAAAAGCTCTTGTTTTAATAAAACAGTTTAAAAATAAAATCATAGTCATTATGAAAATATTTCTTTACTGGAAAAATTCAGGGAAATATTTTTTTTAAGATTCAAATGGTCTGTTTCCATGTATCCACTGAGAAGTTTGGTTTCTTCCTGCAAAATTACTTTTTTTAAAATAGACTCTACTTTCTATTACATTATAAGGGGTTGAAATCTGAATGAAGTGCTTTGAATATATTGAAAATGTTTCAAATGACCCAAAAACAATTCTACTTTTTTTTTTTTTGTTCCAACACGGAACAAAATTTCTTTTGCTTGCTTCCCAAAACCTCAACAAATTGGAAAATCCATTTGCCATGTAGCTCTACTCAGAGCAAGAATGTCAAGAGGTCCAATTTTTAATGCCTAGATGGTGTCTGAATTGAAGAAGTGCCGTCAAAATGTAAAGCATTACGAAGCTCTTCAAATTTCCAGCTGGTTTTGCAGAAGGGGTTGGGGCCAAGCTCTCAGTGCTGCCATCATCAGGGAGTGTCCCTATTAATAAAACCTTGGATCACCATCCAAGCCTCTCTCTGCCTACCGAAGCTAACCCCTAATTCAGAAGACACCGAATTTGCCGACTCTCAGGTTACAACCCTCCTGCCCGCAGGGTGTTGGGTTTTTTTCCCCTGAGGCATGCTGACAGACTGGAGGGGTTTACATCTTGCTGTGTGTATCTTCTTTCACATCTTTCACCATGGTTTTAAATGAAACCATGTAGGGAGTGAGAGGGAGGAGGGGAGGCACAGGGCAGCCGAGGAAACCCGTCCAGGCTCTTGGGTGTACGATGGGCCTGTTGGTGAAATGTGTTTTCTCACTGAGGTCTGACAGCCAAGGACTTACAAAACCATTACTTACACTCTGCAAATTGGTGTGGAAAGTCTTTAAGACCCACAGGCTCACATGGACTAATGGCCTTCCATGTCAGATTAAAATTACAAAAAGGCCATTTGAGGTGGGTGGAATGAGAGTTTGGGGGCTTTTGCTCACCACAGAGACTCAAGGTCCCACTCCTACTTGATGCCTGGCTACTACAGAGGTAAGAATAAAGCATCCTTCATTGCCAACACAACATCAGGGATTGCCTAAAGGAAAGGTGCTTCTTGCCACCTCTGCTCATCCACTTCCAGTCTTGCCATGGCCAGAGGCTCAAGGCAGCTCACTCAGCTGTGAGTGAGTAGTGCCTGCCTTCCCTCTGGGATGGAGAGCTGGTATTTACAGAGGAAAACCAGCCAGGCACAACAGCTCCCTCGCCATTAGTGCTCAGCACAGTCCCACTGGTAACCACTCCTCTCCCAAACCCATCCTGGTACCTTTCCACTGCTGCCAGGAATACCTGAGGTATTTCACATGGAGCACGTTTCACCAAATGGACAATTCTCTGGGGAGAGGTGATCAATTCACTGCAATTCAGGTCATGGTGAAGGCCTTGCAATAGATGCAAAATGACAGCTCTGCAGCTGCTCAAGTCCAGCAATTCTTGCACTGAGCACATACCCTGAATTCATGCAATTCCTTTTTATTTTTACCTTGGATTTTACAGAACCATTTAAGTTACAACTTTTTTTTTTTTAATAAGGAAATTTCATATTTAACGGAAATTAATCTCCCAGTCCCTCTCAATAAACCCCTTGATGGTCTGCATGACTATGACAAGGGTAGGTATTTTTAGAAGGACCATGCAGTTATTTTCTCTGCAGCATTCAATAATTTACCATATCGTAGCTGAAGGTAAAGATTTCCCCTAAGTATAATTTGGCATTAACTGGGCCTTCACTGCAGACAGGACACCAGCTTAGAGCACAACTTTACCCTAAGGATGCTGGGGAACTGCCAAGCTGAATAACCCAGCCTAATGCAAACTCACAGCCAGGTAAAGGCTGGACAAAAGCCCCAGCTCAGACACAGCGATCTGTCACCACTGGCCAGCACCTCCCTCCAGGTGTGCCCAGGCAGCACAGGGAGATGTGTGCGAGCAAGGAACAGCCACGCCCTCACCCAGGCTGGCATTATCACCAGAAGCATCCTTCCTGGGAGAGGAAGGCACAGGGAGGAGCTGGCCCACAGCACAGCAAACAGCTGATGGACAGTGAGCCCAAATGATCCACAATGCACAGATTTATGAGGTTCTCCATGCAGCTCTGGGTCCCTCCCCTTCTTTGCCCATATTATAACCATGGGTGATGTTTTGCAGCAACACTGGAAGGGCTCAAACATAAGCACTGCAGGGCTGTGTACTGGGTCATGGCTAGAACAAAATGCTATATAGGGTATGAGAGAAATGCAAGGCAGAAGATGTCTGATTTACAGACTGCTCCTAAAATGTGTGTGCTGTGCATGACTGCATACACTTCTTCACCACAATGGCTCTGTCTCAAGCCCCTCAGAGCTTTAAGGAAGAGCCATCTGACAACACTACACCCACAAGGGAATAACTGTTTTATTACCTGGGCACAAGGTCATGGCAGCTTTTTTAAAAACAAAGTTGAATTCAATATAGATGTACACAAGCAATATATAGAATATGTTTTTTTCTCTAGGTCTTCCCCTGGCTACAGTATCTGGAGTTTCTTATTTGAATTTTAAAGAAATAAATTTTTTTACAAGTTAAAGAATATTGCTAAACAATAGCACCAAAAAGTCTGACTAAGGGACAAAAATCCGAGAAACTTTCCTTATTTAGTGAACCACTGAACATCACTGTGAAGAGAGGAGGTTGAAGCTGGCTCTTGCCACCTTATCACCTATTCCCAAGTACCCAGTTAGCAGATCTGCACACTGTGGTGGCTATCACTAGAATTGCCAGAACAGCAAATTGTGTGGGAAATGTCAACATCTCGGGGCCTGCATTCCCAGGAACCAAGATTTCTCAAGAATAGCAGTTCTGGAAGGTTTTTTTGCTACAAATGTGTATAGAATTACGGGCTGTTAAAACACACAATAAAATATTACTAGTAGAGATGTATAGAAAAAAAATCTAGAGAAAAAATATAAAAAATAATTTTAAAATTAATAATGTGTTAAACCTGATATTTTTCAATGAAGTTTTCTTCTTCAGAACCAACCATAACAACTGCTCTGCAATGAGAATCTCCTAATGAGCTTATTTCCTCCTGACAAATCTTGTCAAAATGAGTGTGGTGTGGAGGAAAAAACCTTGGGTTTATAACAAGAAATAAAACCAGATAAACATTAAATAATACTTAGTGTTTGGCTCCATTCAAGCTGCTGGGAGACAGACTGCTGTTTATTACAGACACACACGGATCTGCAGAGCTGGGATCCCACGTTTCCCCCGTGCACTCAGCCCTTTTCCAACCACAGAGAGCATCTTAAACCAGCCAATATCCTCCTGCTTTCATTTTACTTATGTATAACTTAATACCTGATTACATCGGCGTTCAAACTAATGGCTTGTGGACCCACAAGACCTTGGATGGTGGCTGGCAAGCCTCCAAGCAGGAAACACGGAAACAGAGGGCTCCTAAACCTGTGAGGGTGGGTGCCTGTGTGGTGGAAACACTCCCAGCTCTCCTGCCCCATCTGCTCAGGATCTCATCACAAAGACTGTCCTTATAATAACTTTATTATGGAGCTCTGGGGAAAGCCAGCTCCCAGCAAGGGGCTTGCTGCAGCAGACAGGAAACTCGTTTGCTCCCCGCTAGAGTAAAGCCCTTTATAATTAATGCTGGGTAAATAAAGTGCTCATCTGTAAACACTTTTAATTAGAAATTGGTTAAAGCTAAACCCCCATGACCACACTGGGCTGGGGGATTAGACACACGTCAAGCTTTGCCCGATCAGCAAATAAGAGGCCCTTTAGTATCCTCAATTCCTGTGCTGTGGGACCTCTTTCAGCTCCAATCACACATCACTGAGCTGCTCCAGCCTGCTCTCCAGGCTCAATAGAGGATCAATATTTGTCTGTACTTTCTGAGAAAAAGCCTCCTTGACACAGGCAGCATCTGTGTTTGAACAGTCACTTGCTAACACATAGCAGACTTTAACCAAAGACATCTCGAGCCGCCGGGTCAAGCACAGCCAGGGTCACCCAGCAGTGCTGCTGGTTTCTGGGTTTGCTCACAGCACAGGCATCAGAAAGGGCTGCTGTGAACACTGCTCAGTGCTCCCAGGGCAGAGCAGGCATTGCAGAACAACAGTACATGGATAGAGAAAAATAAAGAAAATCCCCGAACCACAAATATTTCCATTTTTTAATCCCTGTAAGAGACCAGTGCCTGATGTCTCTACTCTTGTGGTGATATTGAAGGTCTTCCATCAGTGGGGCTGGTAATATGTTATCAGATTTCAGAGAGAAGGGACTTTCTCTTCTGATTGCTGTCACCCCTCCTAGTTCCAGGTGTCACCTGTGCATAAGGAGAACAGCAAAAGCGTTCAGCGATGAGGGAAGTGCTTCCAGCAGACATGGTTCTTACTTTGGCCAGAGTGTGCCAGCCTGGCAAAACATGTGCATTGCAATGGTTTGTCTCCTTTACAGAAAAGCAACAAGCTGGCTTTGCTGGAAATGGCACCAATTTGTGTCCCCCAAGACAGCCAGCACAGCACTGACCAGCAGATGTGTCCTCTCCCTTCCACCTGCAGGAATGCTGATCACTTCTGGTGCACCCCCTCCTCTCCACGCTCTGTCTCCTAGCCCAAAGTCATTCCTCACAAAGAAAAACTCCCAAAAACCTCATTTTCATTCACCTGTGTTGTTGCCAATGTCTGTCTGACAACTGAACCAATGAGTGTAAGTCAACACCAACACCAAGATTTGTGAGATTCTCCTCTGCCTCTGCTGCCCAGGGCCAACACGAGGACTGCAGGGGAGCTGAGGGGTCCTTAGTGCCAGAAAATGTGAGGTCCTGGCACAGCGTGAGTGAATATGAACACACCTGGGTGGCACTTTCAGAGATGGGGAAACTGAGGCACAGGAGGTCAAGGCAGTGTAACCATGCCTGGCCAGAGTCAGACCCACTTCTGCTGAGCCCAGCCAGTGCTGCTGCAGATAATGTTCTCCCATGTCTCCCATCTTCTTTGCTCAGTCTTGTCAGCCTCTTCCTAAACAGAAGAATGCATCTTCTGGAGCACAAGATGGGATTTCTCCAGCAGAAGTGCCTCTCTTTTCCCTGGAAGCCCACTGACTCCAGCCATCAAGCTGTGTGTTGACATGCAGCTGGGCATGGGCAGGCTGATCATCAGGGCAGGGCTCATGCAGAACACCATGGCCAGAACATGCCACACTGCAGAGGGAACCTTGCCAACTGTGTAATTCCTGGTCCATCACTCCAAACCAGTTTCTTTTGTATTCCCAGCTCTCTTGTGGATTTTGTGCATGTTAACTTGACTTCTTTTTTCCCCTTCCACATTTTCTGTCTGTGTGGGAGCCCCTGGAGGGCACTGTGCTCAGTTATTCCCCTCCAGCTGCAGCTGCTCCAGCCCAGTGCTCTCGCAGCTGCACAGCCACACTGCTGGACAGTGCAGGGCCTGGCCAGCCCTGCCATGCCTTACAGCACTCCCAAAGCCACTGTTCCCAAGTCCATGGAGCCAGCACACATCCACAGCTCACCTGGCCTGTGAGGAACTCAGACACTCCTGGGAGTACGCAGAGGGGCTGTAACTTCAAAGCTGTCCCGTTCTCACTACTGGACTGGACTACAGACCTCTGGAAATGCCTTCCAGGCTGAACTGAGCTGGGATGCAGAGGGGATTTCCACCTTTGTCTTACAGATGGATCATCTCCAGCCAGCCTGGCTGCAGCCTGAGCGAGGCTTCCAGCCCGAGCCTCTGCTGCAACAGTAGCTGACAAGCAGCTCTTCTCCCCTGACACACTTCAGGGAGCCAAGTTGCTCCAAGACAAGTCTGTCCTGAAGTAACTTCTGTCTTGCCACCATCATCACCTGTGTTTTTCCTTTCTCCCACGTCCAGCTGGAGGCTAAGTCCAGCTCTAGCACTAGGCAGACCTTCTGTTAATGATGCCTTAAAAAAGAAAGCCAAAACTATTCTATAGATCCCCAGCTGGCTCCTGATCAGAAGGCACTTGGTGGCAGCACATCAAATACACCCACATGCAGCATAGCTGTCTGGACAGACGTCCCCCCCACCCAGGGACCCATCAGGAGTCAGGAAGTGGTGTTGGCTACAGGCATCTTTGGGACGGAAAGATTTTTGGAGACATGGAATATGCCAGTCTTCCATCAGATACTCCATCACAGTTCCCAAGAATTTTTTGGAAGACAAGAAGCCTGGCTACCAGGCTGCAACCTCAACCTCACTGCACTCCCCATCCACACCGAGGGGAGGTCTCCTCCAGTGTCTAAGCCTTGTCTTTGAAACAACTGAATTTCCTGAAGCGTTAATTTCAGACTTTTCCAAATTCAGCCTAACATCATCTGTCTTCCCCAAGTGGCCTGAATGTAAATGGGCACAAGTGATGTGTGGCTGCTGGAGTGACCTTCATCTGGGAGGTGAAGCCCATCACCATGTGCAGGAATAACAAACGATCCAAGAACAACACCCCCAGCTTCTTATGGAGCTCCAGTAATGCAGAATTTGGGACTCCATTCAGAAATGCCCTCAAGCAATCTCCTAAGTGGGGGTGGTAGCATGGATGTGTCCTCCTCCAGGGATGGCTTTAAGTCCTCCTCCCAGCCCCAAATGAGATTTGAGGTTTTAACAGACAACCACCCATTGCTGCAGTGAAGGCAAGGATGAGTTTCTGGGATTCCTGTGGTTTCTGCACTCCTCTTTCCTAGCACAAAGCATTTTAATTTTTATTTCAAATGCATAAACTATCCTTCAAAAAAAGAAAGGCAACAGAGAAATTTTCACATGGCCAAAGAGTCACACTCAAAAGGCATTCAGTCTCTTAAATCATGACATAGTGTCCAGATGTGTTATTAGTATATCTATTATTAGTTCTTTTCAAAACCTGTCCAGTAAAATAATTGAGCTTTAGCCTCCTCTGGCCTGTTGGTGAACAAAAGGGAACAGTGCCCATTTGGATTACCTACAGCCAGAGAGAAAGCTTTGATTCCACACCCCAGGCCTGAAGCTCCCAGCTGCCGCTCCGCTGCCCCGGGATACGGTGTCACCACTGCTCCCTGCTAGAGGGATCAGGGGCTTAATAGGATTTAGAGTGGAAAATCCAAGCTCAGCCAGAGGTGTCTGCAACACAGGATTTTGCAGAGAAAGAGAGCCAGGTTTGTTCTTTCCCTCCTCTCTCATCCAGGACCTGCCTCATTTCTCTCAACCAGGCATAGAAGGGGAGATGGCAGTGTTACAGTGTCTGTTATTAATGTCATTACTATCCTAATTGCATAATTATATAACACACATGCTTAAATGATAATAATAACAACTTCAATAGCTGTTATGAAAAAAACATTAGTCTGCTGGCTGAGGAAAGCAGGAGTCTGAATGTAGTGATGGAGCAAATTTCTGCCAGTCCTGGATGCCATGGTTCTGCCCAGAAAGAGGGACGTGGAACAGGAGGTTGACGGACGGACGGAAGGGAGGAAGGGAGGAAGGGAGGGAGGGAGGGAGGAAGGAAGGGAGGAAG